>CM032635.1:21079570-21679570 GCA_019097785.1 Fraxinus excelsior | reverse complement strand
AACGGGTAGATATCTAGTTTGAAGCATGCACACATTTGGGGATGTATAGTTAAGGCAAAGTCGTATAGGCCAAATAAAGGAAACTAGACGTAATGACTAGCAGTTGCTATTTTATTGGATATTCTGAAAGGTCCAGGGGTTACAAGTTTTATGATCCCACAATTAAGGTAATTTCGAGACATGAAATGTCTGATTCTTTGAGGATTTTGAGTTTGTGAGGAAGAAAAGGTTACAACTTTGTCTTTGAGGAGGAATACGTTGAAATTCCTCCAATTACCATTGACAATGATCAAGTTTCTATTCGGAACATTGTTCATGAAACAACTTCGAGTCAAGACAATGTCGTTGTATCTCTCTCTAAAGATCAACAACTTGTTCCAAAAGAACAAACTCTACAACCTCTAGAACCAATGCCACTAAGAAGATCTAGAGAGAGGAGAAGTGTGGTTTCGGATGATTACATCGTATTTCTCCAAGAACATGAAGTTGACATTGGAGGGTCGAAGATGATTTGATCAACTTCCGTCGAGCTATGAAGAGTTCTAACTCTCAAAATGCTCGATGCCATGAATGAAGAGATAAAGTCTATGAAGGACAACAACATGTGGGACCTCGTTCCATTTCTTGAAGGTACGAAACCCATTGATTGCAACTGAATATTTAAGATCAAGAGGGATTCGAAGGGTGATGTAGAGAGGTATAAGGCTCTTCTTATCGCAAAGGGTTTTACATAGAAAGAAGACATCGATTATAAATAGACTTTCTCTTCGGTTTTTTAGAAAGACTTTTTCGGGATTATAATAGCATAGGTAGCGCATTTGATTTTGAGTTACATCATATGGATGTTATGACATCGTTTCTCAATGGTAACATTGATGAAACAGTTTATATGGTACAATCAGAAAACTTTGTGTCAACTAATGCAAAACAAATGGTTTGTGAACTAAATTTGTTTTTTATGGACTTAAACATGTCTCTCATCAATGATATTACAAGTTTCATCAAGTGATCATCTCATATAGTTTTAAGACGAATTTGGCCGTGATTGTATATACCAAAAGTTCAGGGGAGTAAATATATTTTCCTGATTTTACATGTCAATGACACATTGCTTGCCAGCAACTATATAGTTTATTACACGAAACCAAGATATTTCTGGCAAGAAATTATGCGATGAAAGATCTTGGTGACGCCTCTTTTGTATTACTAATTTAGATACACTGGGATTATTCTTGGGGTATTCTTGGATTATTACAAAAGAGACGTGTCGAAAAGGTACTTAGAAGATATGTCATGCAAGATTGTAAACTAGGTGACACTCCTGTGGCTAAAGGAGACAAGTTCAGTTTTAAGTCAGTCCCCCAAAAATGATTTGAAAATTAAAGCAATGCAGAAGATTTCTTATTCTTCAGATATAGGGAGTTTGATATATGATTATGTTTGTACGAATCCGGATATATCGTACATTGTTGGGATGTTAGGGAGATATTTAAGAAATCTGGGAATGGATCATTGGAAAGCAGCCAAACGGGTCATACAGTATTTACAGAGAACAAAAAACTACATGCTCACATATGGGAAACTGGATTAGTTGGAGATCATCAGTTATTTTGATTCCAATTTTGCGGGATCAACTTCAGGCTATATTTACCTTCTTACTGAAGGTGCCATTTCTTGGAAGAGTGATAAGTAGACACTCATCGTCGCTTCCACCATGGCAGTGGAGTTATGGAATTTGGCTACGAAATTTTGTCATTGGATTGTGCATTGTACACAGTATAGAAAGACCGCTCAAGCTATTTTGTGACAATAAATCTCAGTGCTGTATTCCAACAATAATAGGAGCTCGACGAAGTCAAAACATATACAGATCAAGTTTCTGGCTATTAAAGAATGAGTTCAAAGTGGACAGGTGTCAATAGAGTATATCGGGACAAACTCCATGGTTGTGGATCCGTTTACTAAGTGATTGATACCCAAAGTCTTTCATGAACACACTGGTTATATGGGTGTAATATCTCTTGAAGATGTCTAGTTTCAGTGGGAGTTTGTATTTCTATGTTTTCATAGTAGACACATGTACTGTCATTCTAGATATGGTTTATAATTAAAGTTATTTTCAGTTATAAAATTTTTGGTTTATTATCTCTGAACTTGTTTGAAAATGATCTCACTAAAGTATTTAGGTAGACTAGTTGGAAATATGTATGTTAAGATCATATCACATGTAATTTTCATGCTACACATCTATTATTGATCCATGTCATTCAGTTTTATCGATATACGAGACCATTGATGTGTTTAGTTACGATATAAGTAGTGAAAACCACTTTGATCCTATGTTCGACCGAATTGTTTGGGAATGCATTCGATAATGATAGCAGAATTTTGAGTACTCATAAGGTTATGTTTAATACACAATTATAAGGTAGCACATATAGCCCAGTGGGAGATTGTAAAGATTTTAATCGAACATGTGAGCTTATATGTCAAATATTGTGTATTAAATTCAAGACTATCAATTTTGGTTAAACTCGTTTAAAGTGATCTAATAAGGTTTCGGTATTTTGGGTTTTATAGCATCTAATTAATGCGTGAGATTTTATGTGTAGAGACTAGGTTTATTCCTAATTTCATGATGTGACGAATTAGGTTAATGGGCCGTTATATATATATATATATATATATATATATAGTTATGGTCCCCCGATTTTGTTCATTTTGTTATGACTCTCATCATTAGAGAGAAATAAAGGAACAACGTGTTGATTTGGAAGACTAAAACTGCACGACTCATTCATTGCAATAACCATGTCTGATTCAGGTACTCTACCGCTTTAGTTTACAAATTCTTATCCAACATGAACGATCTTATGATGGTAAAGTCTTCCCAGCAGGCTGCCCCTAAGAAATAAGAAAGAATAAAAATTAATTCTAATAAAAACTCCACAAAATCCTCCTTTGACAACTCACGTTAACAAAAGGAAAGTGGGTTGTTATAGATGACATCAAGAAGAAGAACTCACCACATCCCAATGTGGGAGAATCTATTAGCACTAAATTCGGCCAAGGATAGTATCACATTTGTAAAGAGGAAATCCATTCCACCAAAAAAGAATAGAGCAAACATCAACATGGTAATTAATATCGGCTCTCAAAATGACAAGAAGGCATAGGCAGAAGTGTGGAGATATCTCCGAAACTTGAAGGCTTACAACTCTAAGAATAATAAGTTAAACTCCAAGAACTAAAGCCTTTGAGAGAATGTTGATAATTTTAGGCAGGCTAGCTACTATCTATAAAAAGAGTTTTTTAAACATGTTCACAGGTAAGCTGGCTTCAGTCAATCTGGCGCTAGCAGCGAATGTGAGAAAGTACCTCGCAATGACAAAGTTGAAAACTACTAAGGCATGTAGCAACTATGAAATAGCTAAAGGCAAAAGGAGAAGGAGTTGAAAGAGGTGACAAGTACGTTGCCTGGGGGCTTTACTTGGACTAACTAATAAAAGGCCTAAAGTCGGAAGTAATTGAAGAGCTTTGCATGATGCTTGTGAAAGCATACAAGAAGATTTTTTTTTAAAAAAAAGCCCGACCATGTGGTGTGTGCTATCGCATGCACCCAAAAGTAATATCTTAACCTCTAAAACTAATGTAGTAGTGGAAGTAAGAGTCGATCTCATGAAGAGTATGTAATTCAATATTTTATACTTCATATAATGATTTGGGGGGGGGGGGGGGGGGGGGGGTTTGTATGAAAACAATTGTAAGTAATGCAATTAATAATAATGAAAATTAAATTGACGAAAACAAGCAAAAGACTAACTTTGGTCTAAGTCCACATCCACCGTCGGAAATCCACAATTGATCACAGATGCAAAGATAATTCAATTCACATTTTGAATATTCACCGTTGGAATACTTTTCTATCTTTCATTGATTTTAGTTAGTTAGAAACCAACATTCTAATTAATCCTAATTATTATAACCCCAGAATAGCGCTCAAGATTCAATTTAATAACAGCTTTACACAATAAAGAAATCGATGAACTAGATAACACAAACACCAGCGGTTGCATTCAATCTATTTAAACATTCTTCTTAAGATCCAATAATCTCTATCGTGGAAAAGTATCAAATCTTAGTGTTTCACAAGTTAAAGGAATCAAACAATTACTGATTTAATATTTAACTTAGCGATAGATTGTAACGAATAACAAACTAGTAAGCCTCATAGAAATTAAACATAACAATCATATAAATAAGTACAGAAGAATATTCAACCCGCAAAATAAGAATTAAACAATAAGAAAAACTATTTAGACCTCACAATATGTGGTTTCGAAGTTTCAAATTCCTTCGACCAAACGTAAAAGTTTAGTTACAATTCATAATTCTAAGAGCAAAACAATAAAGAATAAAGATGGGAGGCATTCTCTACATTCTAGGGTTACAAATCACGTATTTATAGCTGCTTCAATTGGTAGTTGACTTAAATTCGGAAACCAAAATTTTCGTGTCAGGAATGAACTATGCAGCCGCATGGTTTAAAGGCTTGCGATCGCATTGAACAATTTAAAATGGCACTGGAGTTCCCTGAAACTCTTTTTGCGGCGCATGGAATTAAAGCCATGCGATCGCATGATCTTAAATAATTTTCACCAGACAACTTTTAGTATTTTGGTCATATATTTCTCTGCTGATATCCGATTGAGGCAATTCAAGATATGTTGGAAATATAACTCAAAGGGATACAACTTTGACGATATTTCATCCATTTAACATTTTCTTTCAACCAATTGACCTCTAACACTGTCAAATCTTCATTGTGAGGTTCCACATATTCTTAGAGTATTTGCTTTTAGTTCCCGAACTTTTATTTCCTTTCACTTTTGGCTTTGTTTGCTTATTTCTTCCAAATCACGCCATATCCATAGAATTGCCACCTAAATCAAAATATGAACTTAATGAGTATATTTTGGCACAAAATAATCATACGAACGCATAAAATAAGGAGGAAAACATATACATTTTATATTCCTGTCAAATTCCCCCACACTTAGCTTTTGCTCATTCTCAGGCAAAATTCAATTTTAATTCCACAAAAACACATAGGTCATAATGCCATGAACATAGAACAATCAAACCTTTTCAAAACACACAACACATCATGAACGACATTCTCTTGCAGCATATAATCAATTAGCTAGCATTTTCATATAAAGATGGAATAAACCAAACATGTAGACCCTTACGGATCTAAGCATTCAACTCTCATGTGTTTAAAAGGTAAGTGTTTCGCTCAAGTTTATTCCAATGGAGATGATCTACCATATGATTGCATATCTTCTCATTTGCCACGACTTATATCACATGCTCTATAAGAATCATAAGGACTTTTCAAGGGTTGTAACATGGCTTAGGGTCACTGTGTGAAATATTTGGGTATGTGACTTAAGAGCCATCGAACTAGTGGAGTAAAGATGAATAAACTTAACTCAAATATATTCATACGAAGTGTAAAACCAACTACTCCACACAATGGTTCCTTTACTTTGCATCTATCCCACACAAACCAAACCCTTTCTTGAAATATATGAGGAATTATGAACATAGATATTTTGTAACATTGACATTACTCTTCTCCATCACTTATTTTCTTTTTCTTCTATCATTCATTTTTTTTGAAATATAAACTCCAAATGTTACACCATAATAGAACTTATGAATTGAAATTGAAACATGTTCCCTTCCACAAATCATAGCACTACAAATTTTTTTGACACCCCCACACTTATTTTCTTGCACACCCATACATATCATGATGATGAACAATACTCCACTAACTCTAAATCTTGGGTAAAGATGTTATTTTTTCTATTTAAAGCTTGTAACGTAGGTTTACACAAAGAAAAGGAAATAAGGCTCAAAGGGGGTCATCAAAGGAGGCCATTTGGCTAATGTAGCTAATTTATGTAACAAAGATGAGATTAATCATGTTCGTGCATGCACGTGTTAATGTGATCTTGAAGAGAATCAAAGCAAGTTCTAGAGACAAAAATCGTGGAAGAATATCACACATGAAAGAAATAATGAGAATGTTATGGATATGTCAATCTAAAAGCTCAAAATCTCACCGACTTTTTGTCTATAGAATTTAGTTACTACCATTCTCATAGAAAATAACTCAACCAATTAACTCTAAGTTGTAAGACTATTTATTCAATCATGTTATGAGTTCTTCAAAAGCCTAATTAATTCTAGCAAATAGCATACACAACCAAAAACCTTTAAACATTAACTCTTCTTCTTGAAAGGTAATGCAAACAATTTCCAAAATCTTTGAAATTTAAACTCAATCTAAATGCAACCTAAGTCTAAATCCCCTCCCCCATACTTAAAACTTATATTGTCCCCAATGTAAAATGTAATGCAAGGAAAATGACCCAAATAACTAAAAAATGAATGAAAAAAAAAGAAGATAAAAGAATGAACTCTCCTTGAGTTGCCTTCCAAACAGCGCCTTTGTTTATTATTTTTGACTCGACTCAGTGTTTCCCTATTTAGCCCGAGTCTATCATGGTTGGCTTTGATCTTCTTTGCGGTATACCAAGTCTAATGGGAATGATAACTAACAATGTTCATCCACCTCTATGGAATACATACTTGTGGTGACTGGGTGAGACTTCAAATTTGGAATGGAAGTCTACAAAACAGAAAGTAGAGGCTTCTTATTAGAAACTGGTAATACAAAACAAAAATTGTTCCCTAAATGATGTAGCTTTGGAAGATTGCTCAATATTGCAACAGCCTCTTGTAACTCAGTGTTCAAAGCCAGCTTCTGATTCTTTTCCCAAGATGCTCATTAATGACAACTTGCCATTCATTTTAGCACCAAATTCGAAAACATCTTATACTGAATGATCAATCACATCAATAAAATGAACATAATTATTATTATACGGATATTTCATGGAGTCATAAATATTAAGTTTAATGATTTTATCATCAAATTTCATGGTCAATGTGCCATTATGAAAATCTATTTTAGTTTTGGATGTCCTTAAGAACGATATTCCTAACAAAATAGGTATAATTTGATTACTATTGTCCATGTCAAGCACATAAAAATTAGCAAGAAAAACTAACTCATTAACTTTCATGAGAACATCCTCAACTACCCCCTTAGGATATGCATTAGATTTATCCGCTAATTGAATTATCACACCAATTTATTTAAATGTCCAAGTTTCAAAGAAATGTATACATAATATGTCATGACATTAATAGATGCTCCTGAATCTAACATGACATTTTCAAACTTAGTGTCGTCTATCATGTAAGGGATAGTAAACATACCTAGATCCGTACACTTTGCTGGAAACTTCTCTTGAATAATTGCAGATACCTGTTCTCCAACTTTTACCCTTCCAATCCCCTTCAGTTTCTGTTTCCTTTTACTTGTGTACAATTATTTCAAAAATTTAGTATAACGAGGCATTTGTTTAATAATATCTAAAAGTGGAACACTTACCTCGCATTTACTAAAAATTTTATGCAGCTCATCATGATCTCGTTTATATTTCCTAGATCCTACTAAAGCTTCAGGGAAAAAAGGTATTGGTTTATAATCGAAAAGATGAGGAAACTTACGCTCACTTACTTTGGTATCGTTGGGAGTACTTTTTTCTGCTGTGATATATTCATCATTTTCTTCATTCGATGATGTAGGAGCTACCTTCAACCTCCGTGCCACTTCTCAACATGATTGCATTCACATTTTCTTTTGGATTCACCATTATTTGAGACATACCAGAGTTATAAATTTGGCCATGTTGTTATCTCAGAGGGTATAACTGATTATATTGTTGGAAATTCTACCGATTTTGATTCATAGGTTGATTCATTTGTCGATTCTCATAGCTAAGATTTGGATGATGCCTCCATCCTTGGTTGTACATGTTTAAGTAGGGACATAATTCCTTTGTGGTTGTCCACGAAAGCTACCAACTGCATTTACCCGTTCAACGAATTCTTCTTAAAGTGTTGGGTACATATCGGTTGGATGACTTACCAATGAACAAATTCTACATGCCTTCGATGTTTGCATAGTACGTGTAGAAATTTGTGAACAAGAGTGGTTAAACTCGCAAGTTGTTGTTCAATGGATGAAACATTTACCTCATTAATGTATCTAGAATGAGGATCAAATCTAGTGCCAAATTGTTGAGAGTTGGCTGCCATGTTTACAATCAAGTTCCTCGCTCCTTTGGGAGTTTTATCCACCAAAGCTTCTCCACTTATAGCCTCAATCATGTTCCTTTCTGTGGATAGAAGGCCTTCATAAAACTATTGAATAAGGAGTTGATCACTAATTTGGTCACGGGGGCAACTTGTACACAATTTCTTGAATCGCTTCCAGTATTCATGTAATGACTCTCTGTTGTCCTGCTTTATGTCACATATTTCCTTTTGGATATTAGCTGCCCTTGAAACTGGGAAGTATTTCTCCAAAAATAATCTTCTCATCCCATTCTATGTAGTAACGCTTCTGAAATGTAGATAATATAGTCAATCCTTTGCCGAATTTTTTAAAGAGAATGGGAAGGCTCTCAATTTGATTTGCTCTTTAGTGACTCCCGTAGATTTCATGATTGTGCAAACCACATTGAATTCTTTTAGATGCTTGTGTGGATCCTCACCTGCAAGACCATGAAAAGTGGGTAAAAGATGAATTAGCCCAGATTTTAATTCGAAAATAGTAGCATCATCTGAGTTAGGAAAAGTAATGTATAAAGGTTGTTGATTCAAGTTATGGGCTGCAAGCTCCTTCAAAGTTCGATTTTCGACCATGATTTCTTCTCCTTCAAAATAAAAATCACTTGCAAATAGGATGTTGGTATTGAGAATGTCACTCCTTAACCAGTGCAAGGTTCTTTTTAATTTCGGATCATACTGTAATTCACCTTGATTAGAAGATATAGTTGGGGCATAAACAAAAAAAAAATGAATAACAAATTAAAAAGAGGCTATAGTACGAAAAGAAATTAAAGTCTATGCTAAAATTTCTAAAAACAATAAATTACTAAAACATTAGAAAATTATGAGTTTTATTTTCAAAAATAAAATAAACAACTAAAGAAGCAAAAAAATAAATTAGCACCACTCAACGGGAACACCGCCAAAATTTGGTGTGTGCTGTCGTAGACACCTAAAAGTAATATATTAAACTCTAAAACTAATGTAGTAGTGGAAGTAAGGGTCGATCTCACGAAGAGTATGTAATTCAATATTTTATGCTTTGTACAATGATTGAGAATTTTTTTTGTATACAAATAATTGTAAATAATGCAATTAATAATAATGAAAATTAAATTGACAAAAAAATTAAAAGACTACCTTGGTCTAAGTCTACATCCACCGTCGAAAATCTACAGTTGATCACATATGTAAGGATAATTCAATTCATATTTCAAATATTCACCGTTGGAATAATTTCTCTATCTCTCCTTAATTTTAGTTAGTTAGAAATCAATATTCTAATTAACTCTAATTATTAAATAACCCCAGATCAACGCTCAAAATTTAATTTAATAACAGTTTTATACAATAGAGAAATCGATGAACTAGATAACACAAATACCAGCGGTTACATTCAATCTATTTAAACATTCTTCTTAATACTCAGCCCCCATTTGACACCCATTAGTATCTCTTTCTCTTTCTCATTCTTCATTTTAACCACACATTCTCCCAATAAAATAATATTACACAAAAATCAAAAACTTTTCATCACTTTTCCACTACACATTCTCACATCAATCACTATTCCAAAATTTCTATTCTTCTAAAAATGGGTTTCAAACAGGGACTCAATAATCTCTATCACAAAAAATCTTCAAATCCTAGTGCTTTACAAGTTGAAGGAATCAAACAATTATAGATTTGATATTTAACTTAGCGGTATATTGTAACAAATAACAAACTAGTAGACCTCCTAGAAATTAAACATAACAATCATATAAATAAGTGCAGAAGAATATTCATTACTCAAAATAAGAATTAAAAAATAAGAAAAACTATTTAGATCTCACAATATGTGGTTCCGAGGCTTTAACTTCCTTCGACTAAGCGTAAACGTTTTGTTACATTTCATAATTTTAAGAGGAAAATAATAAATAATGAAGATGAGAGGCATTCTCTGCATTCTAGGGTTGCAAATCACGTATTTATAGTTGTTTTCATATGTAGTTGACTTAAACTCGGAAATCAAAATTTTTGTAACGGGAATGAACCATGCAACCACACGGTTTAGAGGCTTACGGTAGTATAGAACAATTGAAAATGGCACTGGAGTTCTCTGAAGCTCTTCTTGCAGCCGTGTGGAATTAAAGTCATGCAACCGCATTATCTTAAATAATTTCCACCGGACAACCTTTAGTATTTTAGTCATAACTTTCTCTCACAATATCCGATTGAGGCGATTCAAGTTGAGTTGGAAAGATAAACCAAAGGGATATAACTTTTCTTCAGATATCATCTTCCAATTCGATTTTTTTTCCATGTCAAAAAGGGGTCTCAGATTGAGATTGAAAATCCGATGCATAAGTTTATGATTGGAAATTGACGTGTGATCCTACTTTGGCGATATTTCATCCCTTTGACATGTTCTTTCAACCAATTGACCTCTAACACTATCAAATCTTCATTGTGAGATTCCACATATCCTTTGAGTATTTGCATTTTAGTCCACGAATTTTCATTTCCTTTCACTTTTGGCTTTTGTTCATTTTTTTCTTTCAAATTACGCCATATCCATATAATTGCCACCTAAATCAAAATATGAACGGAATGAGTATATTTTGACACAAAATAATCATACGAGCATATAAAATAAGGAGGAAAAAATATACAATTTACATTCCTATCACCATGCCAAGATGTTGGAGAAACCCTAAACCATACCAATCTCGTCATCTTGATGATGGATGTTTGAGAAAGCCTAATGATGGAATATAACAATTAATTACTAATACCAAGATTTTTAGAATTCATAATTTTCATGTATAAATTTAATTGATCAAGAAACATACCTTGATCCATAGCAATAATTAAAAGATTTAAATCTGCTAAAAAAAAAACTAATAAAATCAAGAAATTGTTGTCTCTTTACCTCTTTATAATTGAAAATGAATTTAATTTGATTGGTTATCATGGGCCATAAAACTACCCACTTTCCATCAAATTGAACGATTATAAAATTGTCACTTCTTAATGGACCCATTAAATTTTAACATATAGACCACTTTAATTAATCCATTGATAATATTACATGGGCCACATTAATTGGTCTTACATTATCCAACTTGACCCTGTAATATTGCTTCGTTATGCGGTTTATAACATAATGTGCCATAAGCTAAAATTCTTCGTACATTGGTCACTTAATATGTCATCCTTAAGTAAGACTAATAAGAGTCATGACGATTTTACACCATCATATCGGCATAATTGTACTACAATACTAGTCCTCACCTAGCATGATACATAATGAGAAGTTTGATAATTACATTCCAAAATATCTTTAAAAAGACTATCCCTGTTAGCATTTACATAATTCATTAATGTACATGTAACAACAATTATGATAGAAATAATATTTTGTCAAAAATAATACATAAATAAGTTCAAAGTGTCAATATATAAATTTCATAATGTCAATTATAATTTCCATTAATGTACATTAAATGTCTTTAGTGGTAGTCCTTTTGTTAGTAGATCTGCAATCATAAGATTGATGCTAATATACTCCATTGACACTTTTTATTTTTGAACTTCTTTAACGAAAAAGTATTTCAATTTCATGTGTTTAGCACCTTTAGAGTACTTGTCGTTCTTTGAAAAGAAGACTACTGTAAAATTGTCACAATAAAGTTTTAGTAGCTTGTCAATACTATCGAAATTCGAAGCCTTGAAATAAAGTTCTGCAAACAATTTCCTTGAACTGTGGCCTCAAAGCATGCCGCAAACTTAGCTTCCATAGTGGATTCAACAATGATGCTTCTCACTTTTCCATGATATAGCCCCTCTAGCCAAGAGAAATGGATAGCCAAATGTGGACTTTCTAGTATCCGCACATTCAACAAAGTCTAAATTAGAATATTCAATGACCTCAAAGTTATCAGATCTCCTATAAGTGGGCATGTGGTCTTTCATTCGTTGCAAGTAACTCAATACTTTCTTTACAACTCTCTAGTGATCAAACCCTGGGCTACTTTACCTGCCCAGCATTCCGACATCAAAATTGATGTCTGGTTTGGTGCAAGTTTGAGCATACATTAAGCTCCCCACAAGAGATGCAATGTCATTTGTTTGCGTTTCAATTCATTCTTAGGACATTACATGAGAATAAATTTGTCTAATTTCTGAATTGGAATGACATTTACTGAACAAATTTTCATCTTAAATCTTTCTAAAACTTATTAAAATGTGCTTTCTGAGACAACCCGACAACCCTTGTGACCTATCTCAGAATATTTCAATTCTAATCACATAAGTTACTTCTCCCATATCTTTCATTTCATAATTTTTAAGAAAAATTTCTTAGTCTTGTGTAATAGACTGAGATAATTAGTAACTAGCAAGATGTCATCAACATACAAAATCAAGAATATAAACTTGCTTCCACTGATCTTTAGATTTATACATCAATCAAAGATATTTTCCTTAAATTCAAATGAAATAATGGTATCATTGAACTTAAGATACCATTGACGGGAAACTTGTTTAAGTCTGTATATTGATTTCTTTAACTTACACACCATGTGCCATTTTCCTTCAACTGAAAAACCTTCAGGCTGATTTATATAAACTTCTTCATCCATATTTCCAATTAGAAAGGCAATTTTCATATCTATTTGATGTAACTCTAAGTCATAATGAGCTACTAAAGCCGTTAGAGTTCTGGGTAAGTCTTTCTTCGAGACTAGCGAAAATATCTCTTTATAATCAATGCCATCTTTCTGAGTAAAACATTTAGCTACAACTCTAGCTTTATATCGTCCGATATTAACATTAGATTCGCACTTGATCTTACAGACCCATATGCACCCAACTATTTTACACGATTCAAGTAATTAGATGAGATCCCAAACTTCATTATGTTTCACAGATTTCAACTCATATTTCATAGCATCTAACAACTCATCAGAATTAATACTCTCAATGGCCTATGAAAACGAATTTGGATCATCATCAACAATTTTCAAGTCAAATTCGGACTCTTGCAAGTAAATCATATAATCATCATAAATAACATGTTTTCGTTATCTTTGTGACCTTCTTAATGCTATTTCTTGTAGTTCATTTAGTTCATGTTCATTAGTAGTAACTTCATTATGAGGTGTTTGATCATTTATTTGTTGTTCGGGGAAATTGTCATATCATTCAACAATTTGGGGAACAACAACATTAGAAGAAGTTAATGATAGAGAAACTTGAAATCTAACTTGTATTTCTACATTCCGTGGTTCCAAACTCCCACTAACTTTGTCATTCTCAATTGACCTAGCATCTCTAGTTTCAATAATTCTAGTACTATGACTAGGACAATAAAATCTATATCCATTTGATTTTTCTAGATAACCAATGAAACATCCATTGATTGTTCTTTAGTCCAGTTTCTTTTTATGTGGACTATAAATTCTTACTTCTGTCGGGCAACCCCAAACATGTATGTGCCTTAAACTAGGTTTTCTTCTTGTCTACAGATCAAATGGAGTCTTTGGAACCGCCTTACTAGGATTATTGTTTTGCAAATACATAGTAGTCTTTCATGCAAACACATCTACAAAGAAATGGGTAAAGAAACATTTCTTAACATACACCTAACTGTTTCTATTAGAGTAAGCTTACGCCTTTCAACTACACCATGTTGTTGTGGTATGCCTGGCATAGTGTATTGAGAACATATGCCATGTCTTTCAAGAAATTTTGCGAATGGATTAGGATGTTGTCCAGTTTCATCATACATTCCATAATATTCACCACCTCTATTAGATCTAATGATTTTCATCTTTGTGTCTATTGTTGACCTATGGTTGATTCGATCATCAATGTTTTGATCATAACAAACAAGATTAATGTTGTTTTTAATAATTAATTTTGAGTGATGATAGTTCAATGTTAAAATCATTCAAGCATTGCCAAAATTAACACATTATAAACCAGACTCGAAATGAATATCAAAGTGAAAGTTAAGCATTCAAGTCAAATAATTGAGACGAGAGCTTAAAAGATCAAAATGAAGACTATCAAATCGAGCTCATGAAGAAGATCAAGACCAAGAGTTTAAGAGCAGATATGAAAGAATTCGAAACAAGATCAAAGACTAGGCTTTCAAGATCATGTGTAAAGGTATACCACTTTGATTTTTAGTAATGAATGACATTAGCTCAAAAAATCATTTTGTACACGAAAAGTTAATTTCATATTACTTGCATAAAATTTTTGGATCAAAAGAGTTAATTTCATATTACTTGCATAAAATACTTTTGATCAAAAGTAAGATTAATCTTTCAAAGTGATACTTGAATATAGATCATACCTCCTAAAGAAAGTCAATGGATGTCCAGCCGGTGTGGTGGTCGATCAGACTTCTCCAACGATCCAAAATTTGACCGCTCTGACAGTATAAATGATTATATTGGTCATCCGGATATTGGCGGTCGACCGAATTGATCATCCTGCTTGGAAAAATTTATTGCGTTTTAATTGTTATGAATACCACTTCACTTTCCATTCATTAAAACAACCATTAGAATGCTTTCTTGAGAAACATATTTGAAAAATCTTCTTTAAACTTACATTTTTACATTCATTTCATTTATTTCTTCATAACAAAAACTTTGATCGTTGAATCAAACTTCTTGAATTATTTCTCTTATCAAATTTTTTCATTTCTCTTTGTACCTAATTTATCTACATCAATTTTAAAAGAGATATATTTTTTAAAAAGATTTTTGCACTTACATTGCATGAACATTTTTTTCTTCTTCATATTGAAACTTTGATTGATTTAACTATACTTGTAAAATCATCACATTCATAAAAGTTGGTCATTTCTCTCTTAGTTTTAATTCATTACAATCATCCATTAAAAGAGAGATATTTCTCGAGACTTTTTTGAACCTACTTTGTATTTATTTCTTCATCTTCTCATTGAAACACTTTGATTAATTGAATCTAATTTTGGACTATCATATTCATTAAAAAAAATTATCGAACACTTGAGCTATCATTTATTACTATTCATTGAAGTGTTAGCCTCTATTAGTACTTAATTTGTTTGTATTATCTATCAAGAGAAGAATTTCATTGTAAAATCACTTTAATAAATTGTAAATCATGTTGAAGTCCCTTAAAGATCAACATTGTATAAAGATCGTTGCTCCTTGTTGTAAGTCACCATGTGGGTCATATTAAGATCCTGTAAAGCTCAATAGTGTGAGTTGTGTTGAGATCCCGTAAAGCTCAATATTGTATAATGATTGATATCCTGTAAAGCTCAATAGTGTGAGTCGTGTTGAGGTTCCGTAAAGTTCAACATTGTATAAGGATCGGTGCTCCTTATTTGTAAGTCACCAGAAGCGTTGTAAAGAGTTGGATTGCACCATGAGTCAATCAACATAGTGAAAAGGCCTTGTTCGTACCGAAAAGCTTGGTAACGGAGGACGTAGATCATTGTTTTGGATCGAACCTCCACAATTATATCGTTTGCTTCCGCTATCCCTTTTACTTATCGCTTTTATATTTGTGCTTATTATTTAAATTAATCTATTTAGTCTTTACTTGCTTGAATTTAGATTAATTTTTGAAAAAAGCTTTAAAAACCAATTTGCCCCCCTCTTGGTTAGTTATTCTTGTGCTTCCATCTAATTGTCGTTCAACTTCATTGATAAAGATCTCTAAAGCATTTACAGCTTGAGACTTTTCATGAAGTAGATAGACATGACCATAAAGTGAAAAGTCATCAATAAAGGTGTTAAAATATTTTTCTTCACCAAAGAATGGAACATCAAAAGACCAGCATATATCTATGTGTATTATCTCAAGAAGTTGTGTGCTTCTTGTGGATCTTTTCTTTGTGTGTTTGGTTTGCTTGCCATTAATACAATCTATGCAGGCTTCAAGATCACTAAAATCGAAATTAGGAAGGATTTCATTCTTTAATAATCTTTCTATCCTTTCCTTGGATATGTGACCCAAACATTTATGCCACAAGTTAGTTGATCATTCATTCAATAAACCACGTTTAGTACCAACATTATGATGCAAGGTTAAAATAGTATTTGGTAAAGAGGTTATCAAGCTTTAATTTATATAATCCATCACAAAGAGTAGCAAAATCGATAAAATGATTTTGTTTAAACAAACTAAAACATCCATTTCCACCATTAAAGAAATATCCAGAAGAATCAAGTTTTGATAAGTAAACTAAATTGCCGAGAATAGAATTTACATAAAGAGCTTGAAATAAATCGAAATGATGTCATGTATCTAAAATCAAATGGTAGATTCCAATGGTTTCAACACAAGCTTTGATTTGATGATAAATTGTAATATGAAGTTCTCATTCACAGTCATTCCAAGAGTCTTAAGTTTTGTCGCAAATGTTACTCATTTCAGTGACATGCTCATGCTTGGTACGGAAACCATCAAATTTCATCAAGTGATTTGTCAGCTGTTTGATAACATTCTTCCACAAATTTCATATATTCCTTAGCAATCTCAGTTTTAGGGATTTAAGATTTGATATTCTTTGTTATGGTCATCCACATAAACATTAGGCTTAATTTGCTCGATTTTTCTCAAGCCTTATGGAAAGATTTTTCAATAGTGTTGCTCTCATTGGTGAGATCAACAAGTTTCTTAACTTGAAATATCAAGTCCAAGTCCAAAAAAACTAAGTTGAATTGGATTTTTTTACACCAGTCAGAGAAATTTAGACAATTGAACAATGGTACAAATGAAACATGCGAATGCAGGGAAACGTGAACAAATACTGCAAAATATAAAATGCTCTAACATTAAAGCTTTGAGTTTTGACTTAAACACTTAAGTTCGTATTTAGATGACATTTAATGTATACCAAAGTTCTTCTTAGGGCAATACTAAGTTATACCAATCTTAATAAACATAAGGATGCTAGTTTAATTTCACTTAATTAGTAATTAACTACACTCTAGTCAAACATGCTTGTTATCTTTGGATAACAAAATAGATATAACTAAGTATATCAATTAACCACGATCACGTTCAATATTAATAAAATCAATTGATCAACCTTTGGGTGATCCATAATAATTTTATAGTTTATGAACGTCATTATACTCTTCACAACAATAATCCTAATATCATCTTCATTTCTATCAAGAGTAATTCACAAATCAATTATGTAATTTTAGTGTCCCCAACACTATAATGTTTGGCCACTTTTGTGACTAACAAACAACATTATTCGACCATTATTACATAAACAAAACATGACAAGTAAGTAATTAAACTATACATAATCTAATTTAATCCGTAATTCAAGGTCCAAAGGTAGTATCACAATTATCATTCAGGATCGAATAACTCATCTTCGACAGTTAATTGTAGCCCAAAACAAGACCACCTGTGTGCATGTCTGCACCTTATCAAATAAGTCCGAAGAGGTTTGTATCCTTCCAATTTCCAAATGATTTTCATGTTTCTATAAGTTCTGTTATGGTATTAAAAACATGGATCAAGATTTAAAATTAAAATAATATGTGGACTGTTAAACTCCTTTCCACATCAATAACATATTTGTGACAATTAAGAAGAAAATTAAAAAACCCACAAACAAATTAACACAATTAATGACTGCAGTATTACAAAATGAAGAACCCCAAAATGGATTTTCATGAAGCAGAAAAATGAAGCATTGAATTTTAGCAATAATTAGTTTCATTAAGTTCAACAAAACTTTGATTTATAAATCTATAAGAAATAATTAAGGATTGAGAAGTGGAAAACATTAATCTTGAAAAGAAAATCAAGAATTCTTTAACATTGGCTATGATATCACATATAAGCATTTAATTAACCATAATACCAAGGTCTTTAGAATTCATGATTTTTACATATAGACTTAGTTGATCAAGAAACATACCTTGATCCATAGCAATAATTAAAAGATTTAAATCTGCAAAAAAAGAAATTAGTAAAATCAAGAAACCATTACCTCTCTTTACCTCTTCGTAATTGAAAATGAATTTAATTTGGTGGATTCCATTCACGTTGAGAGAGAGAGAGAGAGAGAGAGAGAGAGAGAGAGAGAGAGAGTTTCTCATGGGCCATAAAACTATAAATTTTTCATCAAAGTGGACGATTATAATTAGGGGTGGGCATGGGTTGGGTTGTGTCGATTTTTGCTTCAACCCAAACTTAACCCAACATGATCGATTTGATCAAAATTTAATCCAACACAACCTGTGTAAAAGTTGAAACCCAACCTAGCCCAACCCAATCAAGTATCAGTCAGGTTGGGTTGGATTGGTCGGTTTGGGACGACTTGTCAACAGAAATTAAAATAATCCAACTTTCTATTATACTAAATTTGGATAGAGAAAATTGAATAGTAAGTAAGTAAATAAATAAATAAATAAAATTATCTATTGTCTTATTCAATCCTCATTAGTCAAGCTTACAAATAACAAAGTTCATTTAACATAACATGTAAAACTTATACTACATTTATTGTGGGAATGACGGTAAGCTCCTCCTCTAAAATGCACCAAGTTAATTACAATTACACTATACACTCAGTACTTTTTATGTTATTTTTACTTTTTATGCATTTTATTTTATTTCTTCTTTTTTTTTAAAAAAAAAAGTTTGAGGGTCGAGTTGTGCGAGTTTATTCGATTTTCACGAGTTAACACATAACTTGATCCTACACAACCCGCTTACGTGACCAACCCATCCAACCCGTGTCAAAACAACAAAAAAACCGATCCAAACCGGTTGGGTTGGTTCGGTTGGGCGATTTTGATGGGTTCGGTCGGATTTTGCCCACCTCTAATTATAACACTGCCACTTCTCAATAGCCCAATTAAATTTTAGCATATAGACCACTTTAATTAATTCATTGATAATATTAAGCCCCTGTTTGACCCCCATTTTTTCATTACATTACATTAATTTTTTCTCTCTTTTGATTTCAACCATACATTCATCAAATAAAATAATATTACACACAAATCTAAAACTTTTAATTATTTTTCTACCACACATTCTCCTATCAACCACTATTCCAAAAATTCTCAACACCCCAAAATGAGGACCAAACAGGGGCTAAATGGGCCACATTAAATGGTTTTACATGGAAACGATCACTAATGCTCATCTAGAGTGGTATCTATGGTTTCCATTGCTGATGATGGAGTGCTTCTCTTTTTGAAGCCCTAAGAACTAAGGTTGCTGATGGTATCTCAACCAAAGTTTGGGTCGTTGTTGGTTATACTATTGTTGACCCTTTTTCCAACCTCGATAGAAAAAGAATGTTATGGCCTTACACAAGTCGTGTTGGAGAAGAACGCTATTGATCCCCCTTATCTTCTAGAGTAGTAGATGCATGGCCCATACAAGTGGCTGATAGAAAATCAAAAAGGGATTATCAATTCAATCCATATACTTAAACAAATCCTTTTCTCATATATAAACTTTAGATTTATACTCCATGTTGAAATCCAAGAAAAAATATAATACAAGCATACCTGTATCCATAATAATCTGATTCTTCACTTGAATGGGCTACGATCTTCCAATTGATTCATGATCCTCTCTTGAATTTACTCTCTGTTGATGAGAATGTAGAGAATGAAGAATCACAATCAATTGGAGACCATGACCCCATATAATAATAAGATAATGAATGGTCATTATCTTTCATTTGTTTCAAATCGGTCCCTCGTCAATCTAAAACAAACTTTCGGTTTCTACACTTTAATTCCACGAAACTTAATACTCATTAGTCAAAATTTAACTTTATTGGATCACTTTAATTGACTAATTTTCTTGAAATAATAGCACCACATATTTTAATATATTACGTGTGGCCCCAAATATGATAGAAGTTTCCAACAATTTCCCATTGGGCCATACGTGTAATCTTTCAAATGTGCACAATCTTATGAACTTAAAATTTTGCTATTATTATTATGGATACTTCAAACAATCTCGTCCATTAGTCATATTGATATAGGATCAAAGCGATTCTCGTCACATTTAACGTGACTAAATCCATTAATGGTCATGTACACCCATACAACCAAATGACATAGATCAATCATAAGAGTTAGCATGAAAATTACATGTTATGTGATCTGAACATGTCTATTTCCAACTGCTCTAACCTTATTTCTTAAACGAGATCAACCATAAACTTTAATAAGAGTGGAACTGAATTGAATACTTTATTTCTGAAATTAACCGAATATCCATGGACAAAGTATGTGTCTAAAAATAGACAACATCCAAATGCAAACTCCCACTAAACTGGTATATTATCAAAAAATGCAACACTCATGTGAGCATTATGCTAATGAAAGACCTTGAGTGGTAGCCATTTAGTAAATGGATCCATAATTATGGAGTTTGTCTTTGTATGCTTTATAGAAATCTAACCTCTGAATTCTTTCTTTGACAACTAGGAACTTGGGCTCCATTTGATAGTCCGTTGACAATCAAACACTCAAGGTTTTTTTTTTTTTTGACAATTAGAAGAAATTCTAGATACAATGGTAAAAAAATTTCACTTTTATTGACAATTTCCATGCAAAATAAAGTCAAACGAATGGTATTCAGTATGATTACTTTTTTTCAATTTTTTTATTTTATTTTTTATAATTAGAACAAATTCTAGACCTAATAGTAGAAAACATTATCACTTTAATGGATAATTTTCATAAAACCCGAAGTCAAACGGACAACAAACTTTCAATATTTTTCATGAAAAATTATACCAATCAAACACAATTAATTACAATTAATTTCTAAGAAAATCTTTTCTCTGTAAAATATTTTTTTTCCACTCATTTTCATGTTCCCATTAGAATATAAGACTGCTATTGTCACAGAATAACTTAAATAATATTTCAATTCCATCCAAAATATGCAGCCTAGTGACAATATTTTGCAGTCATATTCCATGATCATAATCAGAATATCCAACAATCTCCAATTGATCTGATTTTCCTGAATGTGATCATGTAATCCTTAGTTCTCTATAGATACTGAATAACCTCATGGCTGCTTTTCAAATTTCCATCCCAACTTTAGTTAAATATCTGTCTAGCATTCCAACAATGAATGCTATATCCGGATGAGTATAAACCTAAGTATACATTAAATTCTCAATTGCTAAAGCATATAGAATTTCACGTATTTCATTTTCTTAAAATTTATCTTTGAGGCATTAATTGATACTAAACTTGTCGCCTTTATCAATAGGGGTATCACTTGAATTACATATATGCACTTCAAATCTTTTAAAAACCTTATCGATACATCTCTTTTGTGATAATCCAAAAATACACCTAGAACTATTCTTGTGTATCTATATCCTTAATACAAAAAAGGCATCACCAAGATTTTTCATTTCAAAATTTCATGACAGAAATCTCTTGGTTTCGTGCAACATGCCTATATCATTAGTGGTAAGCAGTATGTCATCAACATACAAAATCATAAATGGATTTCTTTAATTTGCAAACCATATAGACCGTCTTACCAATATCACCATTGAGAAGTGTTGTCTTAACATCCATTTGATGTAGCTCAAGGTTTCGTTGAAATTGGAGAGAAAGTCTCTTTGAAGTCAATGCCTTACTTTTGGATAAAGCCTTTAGCTACAAGATGAGCCTTATATCTTTCTACTTTACCATTCGAATCCCTCTTGGTTTTAAATATCCATTTGCAACCAATGAGTTTCACACCTTCTGGTAATGGGACAAGATCCCAAAATCTATTGTCTTGCATAGACTTATACTCCTCATTCATAGCATCAATACACTCTTTAGAATTATTCATTTTCATGACTTGATGAAAGTGATTGATCATGTCTTCTTTCATCAATCCATGACATCCTTACTTTCTTGGAGAAAGACTATAAAGTCATCCATAATTGTCTTTTTCCCTTTTATAGTGGATTTCCTTAATGACATTTGTTCTTGAGGTTGTTGAGTTTATTTTTCTGGAACAATCTCTTGATTGTGTACAGGGAATTTTGTAATGTAGTCTTGATCCGAAATTGCTTTTTAAACAAGATATGGAGAAAGAATTTGTCCTTTAACCTGATCATTGTCAATTGCAACGGAAGGAATACATACATATTCTTCATTCAAGATAAAATCATTAATCTTATAATCTTATCTCCCCCATCGGCAAACTCTACATTCTCAAGGAATCGAACATTTCCCGTTTAAAAACTGACTTATAGTAGGATCTTTAAAAATTTGTAACCCCTTAAAAATTGTTTTACTTGGAATTGTGTTGAGAATGTAAGCTGCAGTGTTTAGTGCGTCTACCTAGAAAGATCCTGATGTACTGTGGAATGATTCCACATTACTTTAGGGATTTAGCAAAAGGCCCTGGATGTTGTTCTCCTGATCTATCATATCTATCATAGTATTCAACACTATGGTAAAATTTGACTTGTAAAATTCTTTTACTGAGTTGATTTTCAATCTCAGTCTTGTATGCCTTGAACATGTCCAGTATTTGGGATTCATCATAGATGAGATATAGGTAGTCATATTGAGAAAAATTCGTCTATGAACGTAATAAATGACTGTTGACCATTCCAAGAAGCCAAAGGGAATGGTCCACAGATATCCATATGAATTAGTTCCAAAACGTCCGAAGTCATATGACATCTAATCTCCTTATGTTTGTTTGTTTTTCCTCAATACAATTGATATAAACACTTAAGTTTAGAAAAATTAGGGGAATCAAGAATTCCTTCTGACACAATATTTTTCATTCTCCTTTTGAGAGAAGTGATCTAATCGTTTGTGCCATGGCAAAATAGAATTCTCATTGATTAATTTATGTTTAATACCATGCAGATTTACATACAATATTTCTTTATAAGAGGCACCCGTATTAAACAGATATAAGTTATCATTACCAGATAAAGAACTGGTGCCATAATATTTGAGGTAAGAAAAAAAAATCAAACTTACTATTTCAAATTGAACAAGAGTAACCAAATTTGTCCAATGTAGAAATAAAAACCAAATTACGTCCAAAAAGGACAGTACCGCAAATGTCTCTTTCAAATCCAAATAATAACCAGTGTTTAAGATAACCCAAAGCCCTTATAGCCTCAACCTTAATTAATTTGCCATCACCACAAAGATGAATCTTGCTCATCAATTGGTTTTGGCAGCTCAGACAACCCCGCATAGACACACTTATTTGAGTAGTGGTACTTAAATATATCCACCAAGTGTGTCTAGATATTGACATTAAATTTACCTCAAAACAAACCAAAGTGAGAAGTGTACTTTTCTTTACACGCTAGCTTAGTATCGAGTACAGTCTCTCTTTATATATCCCAGATTTTCACAAAATTTACAGCTAAATTTATCATTTTCAGGTTTTTGCTGTTTATTTTAAATTGAATTGGATACATATTTGTTATTCTTTATTACTTGTCCTCAGGAGTATTTACCAAGTGAGCAATGTAAGTTTTATTTTGCTTTAACACTTCTTCTTCTTGCACACAATATGGAAATGAACTTATTAAGAGTCCACTTTCCTCTTTTGACAGTTGTAACTACCCTTAATTAATCGAATTGTGCAGGAAGCGAGATCAATACCAAATGTAAGAGCAGGTCATTAGACAGCTTGAACTTTTAGTCCCTTAAGTTTAGAAACAAAATGAGACATCTCCATGATGTACTCCCTTATATTCTACTTTATAGAAATCAAGCTTTGCAAAAACATGTTTGTTTCAGTCTTATCGTTTTTCGTAAAACGTCTCTCAATTTCGACAAGAAATCATTGGCATTAGTTAGTTCTTCAGATACTGCGTCTCCAAAGGTTTCCAAAATGTTGCACTTAATGATCATTAGACTCATGCGATTTCAACAATCCCATTTCTCAAAGTTCCATTTTCAATCAGATGAATTTTCTTCCGTAAGAGGAGTGGGTAGCTCAAACCGGAGCGCAAGATCTAGATCCTTGCAGCCAAGAATAATTAATATGCTCAATTTTCAATACTTGAAGTTTGTTCCATTTAACACAGGAATAAAGTTGATGTTGACGGTTATTTCAGAATTGGATCTATTAACTGAATACAGAAGTTATTCCCAATTTACATGTTCACATTGGAATCCGTATTAAACAATTAATTAATTCAAATAATGGTAAGCCTCATCTCAAGAGACCTAGCACATCATTAATATCAAGTATTTGGACAATAATATTAATTATAAGTTGTACTCTTGGTGTAGTGATCAAACATTGACAATAACTCATGTCAAATAATAAACTCATCTTTGGATTGATTTATTATTCACATGGAAACCTTATAATTGTCACATGTTTACCACCATAAGTGTGTATTCGATTCAGTCAAATATTAACCTTCCTTTGGGCCGGCTAATATCCGCATGAACGAGCATACACACGAATTCCTTCTAATATTCTAAGTTAATTAATTTTCACAAGAGAGGTTGCTTTGGTAACATATTGCTTCAATCAATTCACTTTTGAATATTATATTCTCAAATGAGTCATTTATACCAAAATTTGAAAAATGGATTTTATTTATCTTGAAACTTTAAGGGCTTAAGGGTTAACTATTCAAAACTTTATGGGTTAAAATTAATTAATTCAAAACTTTAGGGGTCAATAATTAATTATTGAAAACTTTAGGGACCTAAAAATTAATTATTCAAAATTTTAGGGGCCAAATAGAGTTAAATAATAAACTTTGAAGGCTTTAATTGCAAAATTCAGAACTTTAATGGCCCAAAATTAATTAATTTTAAATATTTAGGGACTGAATTATTAAACTCAAAACTTTAAAAAACTCAATAGGATGAATCTTAACTTTAGGGGGGGCTAAATAACCAAACCTTTAAACTTCAGTGGTTGAGTTATTAAAATCCATAACCTTAAGGCCCAACTTGAATAAATTGGGGCTGCAACTTAAAATTTAACCATAATCCTTAAATTGTTGCAAACATGGGCCTAAAATAATCTAATTTTCAGCCCAAGCCCCCGCCCCCGCCCCCTAAACTTCCCAAAACTAACCTAAGGAAAAAAAAAAACTATTTCCCTTCCTTCTTTCTCTCTTGGCGGCGCTTCCAAGAGACCTTATGGTCGGGAGCTGCCGCAAAAATTCCAACATGTATTTTATGTAATATTACATTGCATCAGTCGGAGTGCAATTGACAAGAAATACACAGAATTATGAAAATTAAATCATTAGGTACTTACCATTGTCAAGATCACAAAGTTGAATAAAAAACATAAATCGCTGTATTCAAAATAATTTGACACCAATTTCTCAAAATTATATTTCACAAACGGAAGAAAATTAATTTTTTTCTTCAAATACAGTGTTCTAGACTTGCTAATGTTTAGGTACCAAAAGATGCACTATACATATGAAGGAATATCATCAATTTGAATACATAATAAGTATGTAATAGTTTATTGCTGCAACCGAATTGCAATATTCACAAAACCCACATAAAAATATGCTTGATTTTCATAATAACATGCTAAATTTCATAAAATAACATGAAGATCATATAACCCAAAAAATTCAGAATTTTAAAACTTTAATTTCTCTAGAATTCAACCATGGAGTGATTCTGGTACCACTCGATAGAAAATCGAAAAGGGATTATCAATTCAATCCATATATATAAACAAATCATTTTCTCATACATAAACTTTAGATTCATACTCTATGTTGAAATTCAAGAAAACAATATAATACAAACATACATGTATCCATAATAATTTGATTTTCCGCGTGAATGGGTTACGATCTTCCAATTGAATCATGATCTTCTCTTGAATGGGGATGCAGAGAATGAAGAATCACAATCAATTGGGGACCATGACCCCATATGATAATAAGATAATGAATGATCATTATCTTTCATTTGTTTCAAATCGATCTCTCATCAATCTAAGACAAACTTCTGGTCTCTATATTTTAATTCCATGAAACCTAATGCACATTAGTCAAAATTTAACTTTATTGGATCACTTTAATTGACTAATTTTCTTTAAATAATAGCACCACAAATTTTAATATAGTACGTGTGACCCCAAATATGTTAGAATTTTCCAACAGTGGTAGGCCTTAGGTTCATTCAACATATATAATCTATTTTATAGCAGTGACCCCATCGGCAAAAGTTCATCAACCATTTCTCGTATCGCTGCATATTATCAAGGCTTATACAATCAAAACAATTTCAGTAAATTCAAAAATATTTTGGGTTCGAGCTCTGTGGAGAACCTATATGTCCCGAACCTAATATAAATGAATAGAATTGGACTTCGATGACTATTTGTTTATCAACTAATTTTCCAGATATTGGTGGCGGGAATTCTAACCGTTACTTGATAATTTTCAGATAGCAGGAAAAACATTGAGAGGAAAAGAGAGGAGAGGAGAGAAGAAGATTGAAGAAATTCTCTTTTATTGAAGAAGCATTTTATTCGACTAATTTTACATGAAGTAGCAGCCATATTTATACAAGGAAAAACACGGCTGAAGCTAACATATCAGCTAACTAATTAACAGAAAATAACTAATCTTGAATAGCAACAAACTTCTAACTAATTTCAGTTAACTATAACTAACAATAACTAACTTTTCAGCTTTTCTTTTTCTTCCTTTCGTTTCATTTCCATATTGTCTATTTTGGATTCGATACTCCAACACCCCCCTTCAAGATGTACATGAATGTTAAGAATGTTCATCTTGCGAAGGTTGTGATGAAAAAGTAATGAACCAAGGGGCTTTGTAAAAATGTCGGCAAGTTGCAGCCTTGAGGGAATGTGAAATAATTTGATGATGTTCTGCTGTAATTTTTCTCTAACGAGATGACAATCAATTTGGATATGTTTGGTTCTTTCATGCTGGACCGGATTTGTTGCAATAGACAAGGCAGATTTGCTATCAGTAAAAAAAGATGCAGGTTGAGGATGGCTGATGTTCAAGTCGTCTAGAGCATATAGCAGCCATTGGATCTCGCAAGTGGTTGTGGCGAGAGCTCGATATTCTGCTTCTGCTGAAGAGCGACTGATAGTAACCTGTTTATTTGATTTCCATGAGATTAAGGAGTTTCCAAGGAAGATAGCAAAACCAGTGACACTTCTTCGAGTATCAATGCATCCCGCCCAATCACTATCGGAGAAGGCCTTGAGATGGATATCTGAAGAAGCTGGGAAGAAGAGTCCTTGCCCTGGCGTGGCCTTCAAATAGCGTAGAACTCTGGTTGCTGCTTGAAAATGACTCACAGCAGGAGCGGTAAGGAATTGGCTAAGTACCTGGACAGAATAGGCTAAGTCAGGTCTTGTGATGGTTAGGTAAAGCAACTTACCTACAAGCCTACGATAGCCAGATGGATCATCATGTAAAGGAGTGTCATTAAAAGAAAGTTTTAAGTTGGATTCCATGGGGAAAGCAATAGGTTTGGAACCAGTTAGACCCGTTTCTTCCAGGATGTCAAGAACATACTTTCTTTGACAAAGAGAGATGCCATTTTTAGATCGAGCCACCTCTATACCAAGGAAGTACTTGAGCTGACCAAGATCTTTGATAGTGAATTTGTCATGTAGAAAACCTTTTAACTGATGTATTTCCAGTATGTTATTGCTTGCTAAAAGTATATCATCGACATAGACCAATAATGCAATAAAGGATTGATCAGATTTCTTGATGAAAAGAGAGGAATCAGAGTGGCCTTGAGTAAAGCCAAAGTGGAGAAGGGCACTAGACAGTTTTGCAAACCATTGTCTGGAAGCCTGTTTTAGTCCATAGAGGCTCTTTAAAAGTTTGCAGGCATTCTGACCGGTTGGTATAGCCATTCCAGGAGGCAGTTCCATGTAAACCTCCTCATGTAGGTCACCATGGAGAAAGGCATTATTGACATCTAGTTGATGTAAATGCTAGTTTTTGACAGTAGCAACAGCAAGGATTAAACGAATGGAAGTAATTTTTGCAACAGGAGAGAAGGTATCAAAAAAATCTAGTCCTTCTTGCTGGGTGTAGCCCTTTGCTACCAACCGGGCTTTGTGTCTTTCAATGGTCCCATCAGCCCTATGTTTGATGCGAAAGACCCACTTGCAGCCAATGGTCTTCTTGTTTGGAGGGAGAGTGACTAATTCCCAGGTTTTGTTTAATTCCAGAGCATGGATTTCATTTTGCATAGCATCTTGCCATTCAGGAAATTTGGATGCTTGTTTGAAAGTTTTGGGTTCTAAGGGAGAAGAAATGGATGCTAAAAAAGCTTTATGTGAAGTGGACAGTCGTCTTGTTGAGATGAAGGGTTGAATAGGATAAGTAGTACTTGTAGAAGGAGGGCAGTTGGGAGAAAAGGAGAAATGACCTGCCATTGAGGAGCAACCATATGAAGTTGATTCTTGGGCTGCCATTTGAGCTGAAGAGACTGTGCCACAGTAATAATCTTGTAAATGTGTAGGTGCCTGGCGATTTCTGTTTGATTTTCTGACTGGTGGATGATCTGCAGGAGGTAGTGTATTGTGATTAGGTATTTCAATGGAGTGATGATGTGTAGGAGTAGGGGATGAGGATGGATTATTATTTGTTGATATTGGATGAGGTGAAGGTAATGAATCTGGGAAAGGATCAGGTGCGGGAAACAAGGAAGGGTTCTGGTCAGATGTGGTAGGTATATTTTTGAAAGGGAAGGTTAATTCATGAAATGTAACATTTCTTGAGATAAAGATTTTGTTTGTGTTGATGTCCATGACTTTGTAGCCCTTAGAGTCAGACGGGTAGCCTAGGAATAAGCACTTGATGGCTCTTGAATCAAATTTTTGTCTGTTGCGTCCTAGAGTGGAAGCAAAGCATAGACACCCAAAAACTCTTAGGTGGGAAAGTTTTGGAGGTTTATCGAATAGCATTTCGAAAGGGGATTTATTCTGGAGAAGAGGTGTGGGAATTTTATTTATGATGTGGGCTGCGGTTAGGATACAATCGCTCCAAAAGGGGAGAGGCAGATTGGCCTGGAATAATAGTGCTTTAGCAGTGCATAAAAGGTGCTGGTGTTTCCTCTCCACGATTCCATTTTGCTGTGGAGTCTCCACACAGCTCCTTTGATGTATTATGCCAAGTTTGTGGTAGAATTTTGTGAGGCAGAATTCAGGTCCATTATCAGACCGTATGGTTTTAACAGAGGTGGAAAAATGATTTTTAACCATTCTGCAGAATGTTTTGAGCAAGTGTGAAGCATCAGATTTGTTTTGCATCATATATACCCATGTGCACCTTGTGTAATCATCAACGATGGTGAGAAAGTACTTGAAATTGGAATAAGAAACAGTGCTAAAGGGTCCCCAAATATCACAATGAACTAACTCAAAACTTTTATTTGATTTGTGATTTGATACAGGAAAAGGAAGTTTCTTTTGTTTTGCTAAGGGGCAAACATCACAGATGTTTGTACAATTAAGGGGAATAGAAGGTTCGATTTTCTTGAGGTGAAGTAGCCTAGAGTTGGAAACATGTCCCAATCTGTAGTGCCATATGTCAGGGTTCTGGTGAGTGATTGCTGATGCTAGTGGTGCTGGGTTGAATTGGTTTATGGTCTGGGTTTTTGAAGAGGTTTGGATTATGTGGTACAGCCCTTCCATCTCAATTGCAGTCCCAATCATCTTCTTTGTTAGTCGGTCCTGCATGGTGCAATAAGAATTGGTAAAAGTTAGGCATATATTAGATTGAATGGTGAGTTTTGATACATAAATTAAATTGAATGAAAATGAAGGAATGCACAAGACATTGTGCAAAAATAGGGAGTTAAAGAGACAGATGGTGCCACTATGAGTGGCTGGAACCTTAACACCATTGGGAAGATATACAAAGGTGCTAATATTTTGAGGAGTAGAGCAATATAGAGAAGGGGAACAGATCATATGATCTGTTGCACCCGTGTCAAGAATCCAAGGATATTTTGATTTCAATGGGGATGAGATGTGGCTGCAACACATAGTATGTGCTATAGGCTGTGTGTTACCAGAAAAGTGAGAAGTGGATGCAAAATTGACAGCTGGTCGAGTGCTGGAGAGATCAGTTGGTGTTGTTGAATTGGCAAGTGTCAAGAGTTTGTGAAATTCCTCTGGAGTGAAAGATAATTTCTGCTGTTCTTTATCAGTCTGATAGGTATTATCTTGAGTGACTGCAGCGTGTGCTGAAGGTCTTCCAGAGGCATTTCTCTTTCCTCTTGGCCCTATCCAGTTGGGAGGATAACCATGAAGCTGATAGCATGTATCTACCCTGTGTCCCGTATAGCCACAATGAGTGCAAAGTGGTGAAGGTGCCTTGGATCTGTCTCTGTCCCTGAATGATCTTGGCTGATAATTTTGCTGATCATTACGCTTTGCCATCAAAGCATGTGTCTCAACATGAGAAGTAGAGTTAGTTAGCATCCTCTGACTTTCTTCTTGAAGTAGTAGGGAGAATGTCTTAGCCATACTAGGCAAGGGAACTGTGAGGAGTAGTTGACTTCTAACAGAGGTAAAGGAGTCATTTAAACCAACTAAAAACTTCAAAACATAATCAGATTGCTGTCGTTTCTGTAAGAATGTGAACAAATCACAACTGCAGGTTTTCATAACTCCACACGTGCAGGTTGGAAAAGGTCTGTAACTAATGTATTCATCCCATAGAGTTTTAAAGGAATTAAAATACTCAGTTACAGTCATTGGACCTTGGCTTATGCAGCTTAGAGATTTTTCAAGATGAAATACTCGTGGACCATCACTTCTGAGATATCTGATTTTGAGCTCATCCCATAGATCAGTGGCTGATGCAATGAATAAGAGACTATTGCGTATATCTTTTGAAATGGAATTCATCAGCCAAGAGAGAACCAGATTATTTGCTCTTAACCAGGCCGTGTGATTCATTTCTTGATCAGCAGATGGAGGGGAGATTGATCCATCAATGAACTGGACTTTATTCTTTACTGTCAAGGCTATAACAATAGATCTGCTCCAGGCGACGTAATTACTTCCATTGAAGGTTTCTGAGACTAGCATAGCACCAGGATTATCACTGGGATGAAGATAGTAGGGAGTTGAGGAGTCATCTGAGGGATTTATGACTGATTGCACAGAAGGAGAGCTCATTTTCAAAAAAAGGAAAGGAAGAAGACGATCAGTTCTTACAGGAGGAAAGTGTTGCGGAAGATTTTCAGCTAGATAAAACTAGCTGCTCTGATACCATGATAATTTTCAGATAGCAGGAAAAACATTGAGAGGAGAAGAGAGGAGAGGAGAGAAGAAGATTGAAGAAATTCTCTTTTATTGAAGAAGCATTTTATTCGACTAATTTTACATGAAGTAGCAGCCATATTTATACAAGGAAAAACACGGCTGAAGCTAACATATCAGCTAACTAATTAACAGAAAATAACTAATCTTGAATAGCAACAAACTTCTAACTAATTTCAGTTAACTATAACTAACAATAACTAACTTTTCAGCTTTTCTTTTTCTTCCTTTCGTTTCATTTCCATATTGTCTATTTTGGATTCGATACTCCAACATTACTCATGTTATTATCTTGAATTCACTCTGTGCGAATCCGTTGTTGTCAACGAACACTTTTAAAAAAAAATTCAGATCGTGCGCGAACATGGACCATTATCAATGAGCATTTATTATACGAAGTCATATGCTTGATCTTGAACACAAATGACAATCACACAAGACTTACAGACGAAAAATTATTAAACAAGTAAAATACTCTTATTTATTTCCACAAGTTATTCCACATATGAGAAAATCGTTGATGAAGCCCACTTGAATAATAATGATAAACATATTAAACATGACTTCATAATTAACATATAAGTGAGGAAACGTAACATGCGAATAAAACGTGAAAAGTTAACAATAAAGTGAAAGTCGACTAATCGATACGGTCAAAGAAACGACTTAATCACCCTCGTGGTCCCATCAGAAATCTATAAGAATGTATAAGTGAAAAACTGAATACACTCTCATGGAGGGAAAAATTCTAATTAATTGAGGGGAATTTATTCATCAAAATTTCGTGGTCAACACCCCTTTTTTGGACGTATTCAAGGCTGTTAGTGACTTTAGAGTTAAGATTCAACGGGGGAGTTCCTTTCCCTCTTTTCGCGAATGCCCTTAGACATTTTTGGACGTATTCAAGGCTGTTAGTGGCTGCCTCATTTTGGCCGTAACATTGTTCTTTCAATGTTTTTATTGACCGTTGCATGGTTCTTCTCAACATTTTTATGTAGTGCATGGATTAATGGTTAAGCAATCTGATGCACACTTCTCAGCTCGAAAAGCACGTTTGGTACACAATATTAAATTTATATAGTTAGTGTGCAATCTTTATTAGTAAACATAAACATCCCATGTATAAATTTAGAATGAATGTATGATCCGACCGTCTAGTAAACAAATCATAGTCCCAGATCCTTAAAAGCATCATCCTTTCTGCTTTAAGTTTTCTAGAACAAGATTCATTATTAGTCTTCTTCTGCGCATGCTTCAATTTCATTAGCATATTTGACAAGGAAGAATAAATGATACACACTGCCAGTCCCCTTAACTACTATTTATTTAACTTGCGCTTAAATTATAACCTAAACTTAATGGCATTCTGATACTATAAACTCAACTATACTAGACATGGTAATAAAATTGTCTTATATACCTTTCTTAATTTTATCATTCAGTATTTCAAGAATGTCATGATATTTACTCGTCATAAACCAACTAATTATAAGACGAATGATAAATTACCGCACTGACTCGATGCCAATAAATAGTTTTTGAAGAGAATAAATTGTAATATAACTCTTTTTCTCTTCAACGCAAACCTGCACATTCTAGTATGTTCTAATCCTACATGACGAACATTAGATGCTTCTCATTCTTTGATGTAAAATTGAATTATCTACATTTGCAAAAAGCGGGGGTGTCAACTTTTTCTAAAAAGAAAAAAAGATAGTAAGGCTTTGTTCAAAAGTGTAAATGTTCTTGGACAAAAAGATTGGACATTGCCTTAAAGTAAAGCGAGGCAAACTGAAAATTATTTTGTTTTTAGCGAATAATTTGATTAATAATAATAATAATAATAATTTTTTTCTTTTTCTTAAAGATTAGGAATCAAACCCATCATAGCACGTTAGGCAGGACCAAATATAAGGAAAAAGGCCCACAACAAATCCCATTTGCATGTCTCACGCGTGATTGCGTGGGTCTTATTTGATTAAAGATTTATTATTTAATTATAATGTTTAATTAATTATTTCAAGTACAAAAAATGATGTTAAACACATGCAAAAATAGCCTTGATCTAATCAAGGTCTTGTACTCGAATCTAAGTGTAATTAATTAGTAGCTACTAGCTAATGCAAGAATAATAGATTTTAATTTTAATTTTAATAAGATTTAATATAGTTCGAATTTCTTTGCATGTTATTCATTTTAATTTTTACTCTAAAACCTACATTATATATATATACAGACCTGTTCTCCTGGATGGGCAAGAGAACAGTTTGCCCACCGCTAATGTGGCGACGCCACGTCAACGGTGCATTGAATTTTTATTTTATTTTTCCCTTGCAGCCATTACATTTTTTTCCCTGCAGCTACCACCTTTCCCTTTTTACCCACCCCACACGTCCATACCCACCCCACTTGTTACTCACCCCTTTATCACTTAAATAATTTTTTCTTGTTTTTATCTCAAGATTTGAAATTTATCACTCGTCGAAGTAGGTCGTTCCAACCGTAGCAAATATTGCATTTTTGTGTTCCTATTTTAGAACGACCTACTTTGACGAGTAGTTAGTTTTTATACGATTGGTCCTTTCGCGCTCCGTTAAAGATGTCGAAAACTAAGCCCTGTGCACTTCTAATTCGATTTCGATTGATATCCCGTAATGATCTCGAAATTTGAGACAAAAACAAGGAAAATCATTTATATATTTTGAAAATGTATATTTCAATGAATGCTAACTTTTGTTACGTTGGCCGTTTCACGCTGTTAAGGATGGTGAAAACTAGACATTGAGCACTTCAAAGTTGTACTAAAAATTGCAATATTTCTACTTTATTTAATATCCAGTACTAATTTCAAAAATTAAGATAAAAACAAGAAAAATAATATATATATAACGGGGTGGGGGTTGGATCAAAAAGGTAACAGGTGGTGAGGTGGGTGGGGGTAGGGGGAAAAGCTAATAGAGAAGACAATTAAAACACCGATGACGTGGAAATCCACGTTAGCGGTGGGAAGATTTTCTCGTGCCCACCATGGGCAGGAGAACATCCCTATATATATATAACGGTTGGTTACAAAACTAATTACACTACCATAGTATTTAACATAAACTAAGTACATGTACTTCAGAGATCAATTCTGTGTGTGTACTTCAAGAAAGTCTTTGAGATTATCCTTGTAATTTTAAACTTTCTTTAAAAAAATCTTTTCAATTTCAATTTACTATTTTCATATTGTAATCTCAAAATTATTATATCAATAAATTCACAATTTTTTTTTTATCAACGTCTACTTCTCTTGTCCCTATTTATTTTGATATCAAGGCATAGCATTCTATGGGCTTTTCCACCATGTCCAGAAATGGTATGTCAACACTTTTTCTCCTTAGCCAACCAAAGTAGAGTCGGATCAGTCACACGAAGCAAGAAGAGTATCGAATCATCCAGGCACAAAACTCGACCGCTTTCGTCAAAAGAAAAGGAAAATGTACATACCCGAAAGAAAAAAAAAATAGTTTGCCTTTCGGCTCATCTAGTTACCACCAACCCTTCGAATTTGCTTCTTACCACTCGGCTAAAAGCTAATGTAGGTTTTAGAGTAAAAAATGAAAAACATGAAAAGATATTCAAACTATAAAGGCACTTTGTAGTTATTGTAGATACAATAATAATCAATGAGATGTTGCTATTCATTTTCCCAGTTTTCACTCCTACAGTCCTCTAGTTTTATACGTTTTATATCCGTTTCCACATCATTTTTTCCCCAATTTGTTATAAAAACGACGTTGTATTTTGAATTGCATTATTATTTCTTTTCGTTTATAAACCCATGTATTTAGCATTTTCAAAAAACCATATATTTGCATAAGGAATTGGAGAGTGGCGATATGTAGTGGTGCTATGATCCCTACTTCAGGCGATACATAGTGTTGTTGGGAAATCAAGGAGATTCGCAACCTCTGTTTCTAATTTAAAGAATTTGATTTTTTTTCTTCTCTGTAATGGAAGACAAATTGGAAATTGATTCCAAAACAGAAGGGCAAGATGTAAAACTAAGCAACCGGAGAAAGATTATGAAGTTTTTAAGAGATATTTTAAATAAGCAGAGAATGATGTTCTACAAATCGAAAACCAGAAGCTTGTTTACTATGTCGAGCTTATACATGACCAAGATGAATACTTATATATATTCGTTAATTGAAGCTGAAATTTTAAGGCATGTAGATACCGTTTTATGTTTGAGCAAGTCTTGAATTTAATTTAATTTTCTCTTTTTCTCAAAGAAAAGTAAATAAATAAACAAAGGCCTAACTGTGTTTACGTGCGCGTGTGTGAGGTATCTCAAGTGCAAATGTGGTACCAAAAATTAATAATTTTTTCATAATTTATTTATTTGTTTATTTTTGTTTTGTAAATGGTTTGCCACTTCGAAATGGGGATCAGCCTATAAATAAATTATGAAAAAATCGTTAATTTTTGGTACTTCATGTATAAGCTCGACACAGTAGACAAGTTTTTGGTTTTCAATTTGTAGAACATCATTCTCTACTTATTCAAAATGTCTCTTAAAAATTTCATAATCTTTCTTCAGTTGCTTAGTTTTACATCTTGCCCTTCTGTTTTAGAACCAATTTCCAATTTGTTTTCCATTACAAAGAAGATAATGAAACCAAGTAGTCAATTCATGTGGGTTTCTATTACTTTCGTTTTTTCATGATTTGCAATTAGGTTCGTGATTGCTTATTCAATACTACTTGCAAATGACATTTTTCCATTCTTTCTATAAGCTCTTGCATATTTTTAAAGAAAATACTAAGGATCTGTTTGATTGCAAGGGTGGAAATGAGTGGAAATAAAATATTTTACAGGGAATTGATTTTCCTAGAAAATGTTTTACTGGGAATTGTAATTAATTGTGTTTGATTGGTATAATTTTTCATGGAAAATGTTGAAAGTTTAGTATCCATTTGGCTTCGTTTTTTATGGATTTTTCCATTAAAGTGATAATATATTCTACCATTGGATCTAAAATTTGTTCCAATTGTTAAAAAAAAAAAAAATTTACCATACCGAATATCATTTATTTGACTTTGTTTTGCATGGAAGTTGTTAATAAAAGTGAATTTTTTTTTTTACCATTATATCTAGAATTTGTTCCCATTACAACAAAAAAAAAAGGTGGAAAATATTTTCCCATCAAATATGCGGGAAAACAAAATCAAGCTTTGTGCATCAATAGATTGTACCTAGAAAAATGAGGAAAACATCTTGTCAGGAAAATTTGTGCTATCAAACACCCTTAATTGGCTAAAGTTAGAAAATATTTTCCTTTTCCACCCATTTTCTAGGCTATCAAACGGACCCTAATATGACTTTGATTTTTATTTCTGAACTTCAGCCATTTTCATTTTGTTCACGAGCTTGAATTATTCTTATGGACTGCAATTCTTTACTTTGATATATTGCCTTGGTTTTACAAGGTAATTACTTTTGTGTTTTTGGTAGTCCTTTATTTAAGATATTTGTCTTGACTTCTTGTTGTCTTCTGTGATTGCACAGGCCACGAAAATTTTTCATGTATTTTGGTCTCAATGCATAAAATCAGATGTTGCACATACTTTCATTTTTAGTTGGCGTTATGGAGCTGCACTTCTTGTGGCCTTTCCTCACAATTCCTACAAGTAGATTTGACTCTTTTCATGTTGTGTGTTCTTTTTTTGCTTAATTTTCTAATATTCTTTACTACTTTTTTATTCTTTTTTTTATGTCACTTATGTTGGGGAATTGAATTTTAATGAGACTACTGTTTCTCTTTTATTTCAATATTGTTTGGTATTTACAATATATTTAATTGTTTATTTTTTTAATGTTCATGTTTATTTTAAGGAGATATGCATTGAATTGTTTAAGCAATTCTAATCACACAGGTAACTATTCCTTTTTCTCACTATTTTTATGTATAAATACTTTATTTCTTTGTAATTATACAATAAGGAAGTTGTGTATGTTTAGTGGAGATCCGGTTCATTTAATTTGTGAGAAGTTTTTGTAATTTTTGTAGTTATGATTCATTATGCTACTTAACATGTATCGTGATATGCTGATCTTTTATGATGAGTTTAGTTTGGTTTCTTTATAATTTTTACTCTTTATTTATGGTTCAATCATCGGATATTTAGGGGTTTCCTTTTTCCTTTTATTTTTTGTGATAGATGAAAGTTTGCAACTGATCGGTTGGTTTGATTGTTTGGATGTTTATACTTAACTGAATTTTGTAGTTCTTATTTCTATGATTTGTGATCATTTTTCTTGGAAAATTTTTCGATGCTTTTTAAAATCTTTGTTTGGCGTGAGTTTGTTTGGACAAATTAACATCTTCATTTAATAGTTGATCATAGTGAATCTGAAACATGAGCCTTATAATGGAAGGGATAAAAAATTGATTTTAACAATTTGAATCACTATTGGATCCTTATGGACCCAACGCATTTTTTAAAGTTCCATAATAAAATATATATTTATGTTTTTAAATAGAACTATTATGAGGCTTTATTCCAGAGCTAGAAACTAGATTATTGTGTAAAAAAACAAAGAACGAAATAGTTTTATAATTTAAATATGTTTATTTGGTTGAATGAGGTGATTCAAGTCGACCAGTGTAATTATTGTATTGTATGTATTAATGTTACATGATTTTTTTATAACTTTCTGTTCACATTCAAATAATTTTTTTTTTCTTTTTTAGATGGACTTGTCGGTTTTGAGAAAGCCTGGAATAGAAAATCTAGACAACATCCTGGCTAGAGCAAAGGATTCAATATGCAAGGTGTTATGGATATGTTGTTTAAGGGGTGGGTCCCCTTGTTAGATTATATAAATCTTAGCAAAGTTGGCTTTTTCAAATATGTGACCAACTTTATTTAGTGACAATCATTACTTTTTTCTTTCTGTATTTACATATTGTTTGTGTAGGCATATTTGCATTTTTGTCTACTTTAACATTCAATAATTTGAACAAAGAAGCGTTTCGCAACTCACCCTACAGAAAAGGCAAATTGAGGTTAGCAGTACTTATTATTGATTGTTGCTATACTTGTGTGTATGATTTTATTTTTCTTTGAGGATGACATAATCCCGATAACAACAATGGTGGCAACTTAATCAAAATTTCGAGATTGAGCAGGTGAATGATTTTGCCTAATGAATTATACAATTCATACAAATAATTATTTCTTTCACACGAGTTACCTAAACGTAGAATTGTACTAAAGATAACGAGACTAATTTCATTAGAATGTTCTTCATTTTTGTACATGCATTGATCTAGCTTTTTCCCTTCTATTTATGCTACTTGTGTTTCCATATTTCATTGCACGTGTTAAATTATTGCCACCTTGTTACAATTCTAATTGTATTAGTAGAATTATATATTTTTTTTCTAGAATTCCCTTTTCTACAAAATAAATTCATTCCACCTTTATAGAGTTCCCAAATTTTTAACTAAAATACTCATTTATTGTAGTGTTATATACTACTGTATTAATTCTTGGTCTTCCTCGTCCTTTTTCTCTAATCTATTCACAATTTCCTCACATATTATTTCTATATTGGTATAGGCCAAAACATAGAAGCATTTGACAATGTGTTATATGGGTAGGGGAAAGATGTTGGTGATCAGTTGGACTATGGTTTGAAGACCTTATGGGTTATTTGAAAAGTCTAAGTATCTTTTTTCAATCTATTTTGCACGCAATTTTCAAGTTGAACTCAAGGAGATGAACCATATCAAAAATTGAAAAATATTAAATGTGCCAAACTATTTCACAAAACAGATGATGTAACCTCATTCATGTATTATTTTTATTAACCTGTGTGACAAAATGCTGTTGTGAGATTGTAAAAGCCATTAACATATTGCAAAATTTATCTATATAAATGTGTTATCTTTTCTTTATAATCATTTGTTTATTTTCAACATTTATTCTTCTTTACAGACATTTTCATTTAATTATATAAATTTTAACTGATGTTCGTAAACGTTGCCAACCCTGATTTCTTAAAAAACATTCAAAAAAACTACAATTCATATGTTAATGAAAATATGATAAATACAAAACTAGTGCAATGCACGTGACATCGACTAATAATATATATATCAAATGCATCCCTTACACAAAATGTGTTACAAAGACATTTAATACAATAGACTATACAAAATCAAATATGATTAAGAAAGAGAGAAACATGAGATGGAGTTTATCACTTATTTGACCAATCCTTTTAGTCCAACATAGCAGTTTTGTAACAATCACGTGTATAAAATGTTCTAAATAGTGTACAAGAATCATTTGACAAAGTTTGTTGACTATCTTGTACAGTCGACAATCATGTCTAATTTTATCGATTCTAAAGGACCAATATGACACGGTTTAATACCAAAAATACAGCTATGTGATCGATCCCATAAAGTTGCATGAAACAGTTTTAACTTTTAATAGATAATTAATTAAGAGTTTAGGGCTGGCCCCTACCACTCTTATAATTATTAATTAGTCAATTTCTGATTAATTAATATTTCATTTTGGAATATAATCAAAAACTTCCTTTTCTAACATCAATTGCCTTTTATTAAAATCAACAAATAGGTATCAAATTGTCTCTTAGATTTCGAATCTAAACCTCTTAACTAACATAACCGAGAACAATTATTTGATTTGATGGGAGTACCCACTTGGATCACAAGTTGGGTCATCCATCTCAAATCTCAATCCTCCCATCCTAATCCCTAGTTGCTAACATATCAATTTATCGTGACCGTTTGATTTGGACAATTCTATTATGCTGTTTGAATGTAATTTTTTTTAAAATTTCTCAAATTCATTTTCAACCTCGCATTCTTATAATAAAATAATTTTGTACCTAAATCGAAAAATCGTTGCCTTACATTTTAACCATACAATCTTCAAAAAAATCATTTTTTACAAAATTTATTTTGAAACTCAAACAAGGGCATAACACTTCGTTAAAAACACGATCTAAGGTCTCGGACTAAGCTTCGAATATGCACATAATTAGTGTGGATTCTGACATAATCAACATAGACTCTAGTATAACAAACTCATGACTGCATATAACGAATTGCTTGACAGTGTCACAAAAGCAAAAACCTCAACAAAATCTGGAAAACTAAAAGCTTATTTGATGACTTCCAATATAATGATGAAAGGATGTCAACTCATAAAAATGACTGAAACCCCTAAATGCATCTATATAAGCGTCCATTAGCACAATTTAAGAAAGGTTGAAAAACTAATACCTAAACTTCCACTTTCTAAATATGTCGCCTTAGATCAAGGCAAAATCAAGGTCAGCCTTCTCAAAAATTCTAGCATTCTACAATTGGGGAACATTTACTTGCCAAAACAATGCCGGAATCTCACCTCTTTTGTTTTAGAAAATGCTATGGGTACATAATTGTACCCATAGGGATGGCACCCCCTATTGGTCGTCAGGTGCCCCACCAATAGGGGGGCATCGGGTATCCATTATGGACAACCCTATGGGTACAAGCACAACCCTTTTCTTTTTTTCTGCACTATTTGACTCTTAAATATAGGTAAAGTGAGGCCAGAGATTTTCCTAATTGAAAACCTAGATGGAAAGATGCAGCCCCACCCTTGAAATGTAAAGAACTTGCGAATGTATTACTAGTAATGTTACTATCATCACTTGTATCTACAGTTAAGTATGACGAGCTCATACGTTATTACACAAGGTTAATTATGGCGAGCTAATATGTTACTAATTCAATTAAATATGACAAGTTCATGCGTTGTCATTCAAGGTTAATTATGGCGAGATCATACATTATTAATTTAATTAAGTATGATGAGCTCATACATTATTACATAAATTTAATTATGGTTAGCCCATATGTTACTAATTCAATTAAATATGACAAGTTCATATGTTGTTATTCGAGGTTAAGTGTGGCGAGCACATACATTATTAATTTAATTTAGTATGACGAGCTCATACATTATTACGCAAGGTTAATTATGGTGAGCCCATATGTTACTAATTCAATTAAATATGACAAGTTCATACATTGTAATTCGAGGTTAACTATGGCGAGCATATTCGTTATTAATTTAATTAAGTATGACGACCTCGTTATTACACATGGTTAATTATGGTGAGCCCATATGTTACTAATTCAATTAAATTTGACAAGTTCATACATTGTTATTCGAGGTTCACTATGGTGAGCCCATACGTTATTACACAAGGTTAATTATGGCGAGCTCATATGTTATTAATTCAATTTAGTATGACAAGCTCATACGTTATTATTTGAGGTTAATTATGACAAGCTTGTTAGCCCAATAATAACTGTTGACACCGACCTCCGAGGTCGTTGAGCTCGGACTGTCATATCCCAATGAGGACAAGGAAATGGGAGTTCGGTTATGCGAGGTCAGATCGGCAGGAGCATAGCTTTCCCAACAAGCCATTGTAGTCTTCCAAGACGCTACAGTGGCTAATGATTACGGATCACTGACAAGATCTTTGGGCATCAAATCAAAGGGATACACGTTGAAAGGTCCTGTGTCAGCGCCCACCTATTCCTTCAACCAGAAGCCTTAGCCTGCTTTAATAGACAATGCATTTACTACCGGGATCAACAAGTCCCATCATCCTCAGTCAACAGTACAACGTTGAGGTCGGGCGCCAATCCCGTTAGGACAACGCACCAATTAGCTCAGCTCAGTCTCTGGGTTGACAAGACATGAAGATTAGACGTTATTATGTTTCTACTATAAAAGGCTCAGAAAACAAAGATGGTAGGGGAGGCAGACAGAAAATCTAAAGGAATACACTAAGGAGAAAAACCCCAGTGAACCCTTTGAATATTCCAGACTATCTGTAAAAAGAAGTAATTGATACAGAGACAATCTAGCATTCTTCTTCATTGTATCCTTTAGACTACTTTCTGCACTCTTAGTTGGCTTTAATCTTGTTCATACAATTTTGAACGTCAACAGTTTGGCGCTAGAAGGAGGGCCCCCTACTTGATAGCAGCCCCATCTCCACACACGATTCATTAAAGTAACCCCATGGACGAATTGTCAGCATCAGGGAACCAGTCCCACGCGGGCCATACCCATCCTGGGCGAAGCAGTAATCCCATGAACTCGGAAAAAGGGGGTCGGGATGAAACCGCTGACCCACAAATGGCGACGATGAGGGAAGCCATTGAGAAACTAACGAATATTGTCAGTAGGTTGGAACAAAACCAAGCCCGATACCTGCCACGGGAAAACAGAGGGGAACCTCTTCGCCAGGAAAGGACCGAACGACTCCCCACTAGGCGGACCCTGCATTTTTCAGACGAAGGATCTTCCAGGGACCAAACTGAGGAAGTTAGAAGCTCCCCTGTGGCGACTAAATCAAAAACTAGGAGGACGAACAGTGCATTCGACAAGTTGGGCCCTCAGCGTTCCTCAACTCCCGCCAGGAAGCAAGCTGAACGCCAAAGAGACCATCCTGGAGAACGACCAGAAAACGAAGTGAACGCCCTAAAGAAGCGCATTGCGGATCTAGAGGCAAAAAGCAAGGGGAGCCCGGATGAATATTTCACCAAACGCCACTCACCATTTACCGAGGATATCCTAGCAGAACCATTACCCGAAAAGATGAAAATGCCTCAGCTGGCCGGATATGACGGGGAAGGAGACCTCCTCAGTCACCTTGACAAATACTCTTCTTGGATGGAGCTTCAGGGAGCTGGAGAAGCCATCATGTGCCGTGCTTTCCCCTTAACATTGGGAGACAAGGCTCAAAGATGGTTCAGAAGATTACACCAAAGATCTATAAAATGCTGGGACGATCTTGCCACAGCATTCCTCGCCCAGTTCATGGGTTCAAAGGCAATGACCACTCCCAAAGAAAGGTTGGTAAGCATAAAGCAAGGGAAAACGGAATCCCTTAAAAGCTACCTGGACAGATTCAACAAACAATCCATGGAAGTTGAGAAAATTTCTGACGACGCTGCGCTTATGGCAGTTTTGTTAGGACTGAGACCCAAGACACGATTCTGGTGGTCAGTCCATGAAGATGGCCCGCGAACGTACCATGGACTCTTAGGCCGAGCTGAGAAGTACATCAGTGCAGAAGAGGCCACTTCGGATCATGAGGATGCTAAACAGAACCCCCGTTCCCCGCGGCGAGCAAAGGGGAAACAAACGGAAAGAGACGGAGGTCAGGAGAAAAGGAAAGATAGAAGGGATCAAAGCCGCTCTAGACCATATCCCGATAAATTCCGCGGCTACCACCCTTTGAATGCTAGTCTGAAGGAGGTCTTTCTTCAAACCGAAGCGAAGAAGTCTTTTCGCCGACCTCCGTCTGGAGGCAAAGAAACAGCTGGGAAGAACCAAGCAAAGTACTGCCGATATCATAAGACAATGGGACATGACACTGACAATTGCCGAGACCTAAAGGAAGAGGTGGAAGCCCTCATTCAGAGAGGCCATTTACGGGAGTTCGTAGCAAGGCCAAGAATAGCAGGTCCATCCGGGCTTCAACAGCCTGACCAGCGGGGAGAAAACCAACCAGCACGGCCCGAACCCCCAGCTCGCGACCCCCAGCCCCGTGCTGAAATTCGAATGTTGGTAAGCGGAAACCAATATTTAGAGGGTTCAAGAAGAACTAGGCGCAAGCTGGCGCGTGATGCTCACGTACACCAAAACTTTAGTGTAAGATACCCCGCATCGGAACCCGCTGCTTATTCGGGCCCTGAGTGGTTCGGGTTTTCAGAGAAAGATGCACAGGGAGTTCTGCAAGACCAAAGTGATGCGCTGGTTATCGCAATGGATGTGACAGGAGTCCGAATACACCGAACTCTAGTAGACAACGGGAGCTCGGTCAATGTGCTTTACTACCAAACGTTGAGGCAAATGGCCATACAGGATCAATACCTTCAACCGTACCCCCGAAAACTTCAAGGATTTTCCGGCAATCCGGTCGAAGCTCGGGGACAGATTGTACTCAGTGCTGAGTTCGGCGAACCCCCATGCTACAGAAAAATCCTGGCGGATTTTGTCGTGGTCGATATCCCTTCAAACTACAATGCCATATTGGGGAGACCTTTATTGCACGAACTGCAAGCGGCAACCTCAATGTATCATTACTGTCTCAAGTTTCCCACTCCGAACGGACCAGGAGTAATACGTGGGAACCAAGTTGAAGCGAGAGCCTGCAACGTAGACTTACCTAAGCCCCTGGTTGGAATGCTGGATGACTAGAGCTGCCAACAAGCTGAGACATCGGAACACGGGGATCCAATGATAACCGAACTAAACGAGGTCGGTATGACATGCACAAGAGAGTTCCTCCCAGACACGTTGGATCCAAGAGTAAAAAAACGAGGTGGAGAACCTGTGGAACAGCTGGACGTCATCCAAGTTGGTCTAGGCGTCCCGCCCAAGGAGCTGAAAATAGGTCATGACCTCCAGCCCCCAGTGAGGGATCAAATTATCAGTTTCCTCCAGGAAAACCTCGATGTATTTGCCTGGGAACACGCGGACATGAAGGGAATCAACCCAAAAGTCATGTGCCACAAGTTAGGAGTTGATCCCTCAGCACGGCCAAAACAGCAACGAAGGAGGCCTCTTAACCCAGAACGATATGAGGCCCTCAATAAGGAAGTGCAAAAGCTGCTCAAGAACGGATTCATTCGCGAAGCAAAATATCCAAAATGGATCGCTAATCCTGTACTAGTGAAAAAGAGCAATGGGGATTGGAGGGTATGCATAGATTTCACCGACCTGAATAAAGCATGCCCTAAAGACGGATTCCCTCTGCCAAGGATTGACCAAATGGTGGACGCCACTGCTGGGCACGATTTGCTCAGCTTCATGGACGCATATTCAGGCTACAATCAGATTCCCATGCATGAACCGGACCAAGAACACACGGCATTCGTCACCGACAGAGGTCTGTACTGCTATAAAGTTATGCCGTTTGGTCTCAAGAATGCAGGAGCGACCTACCAACGTCTGGTTAACTCCATGTTTGCCAAACAAATTGGGAAAACCATGGAGGTCTACGTGGATGACATGTTGGTTAAGAGTGCAGAGGCTTGGGAACATCGGCAACATCTCGCCGAAATGTTCGAGATCCTAAGAACATACGGGATGAAGCTAAACCCCCGTAAATGCGCATTTGGAGTAAGCTCAGGGAAATTTTTGGGATATCTAGTAAACCGCAGAGGAATTGAAGCTAACCCAGATAAGATAAGGGCCATCATTGAGATGCGTCCTCCATCCAGACCTAAGGAAGTTCAAAGCTTAACGGGACGGATAGCCGCCCTCAGCAGATTCATGTCAAAATCAACAGACAAGTGTAAGCCCTTCTTTGACGTGCTGAGAGGAGGAAAGAAGTTTGAATGGACGCCGGAATGTCAGGTCGCTTTCAACCAACTAAAATCACACCTATCACAACCACCTGTGCTGTCCAAACCTAGAGAAGGAGAAACACTCATGCTATACTTGGCAGTCTCGGAGCATGCCGTCAGCGCGGTGTTGGCCAGGGAGGAGGACGGAGTACAGCACCCAGTTTACTATGTTTCTAAGGCCCTGCACGACGCCGAAGTTCGCTACTCCCCACTGGAGAAGTTGGCCTATGCTGTGATAATCGCTGCTCGGAAACTGAGGCCATACTTCTTGGAACATTCCATTGAGATCCTGACGAATCAACCTTTGAGGCAGGTACTGCAGAAACCGGATACTTCAGGGAGATTGGTAAAATGGTCAATTGAGCTCGGCCAGTTCGATGTAAGGTACAAACCACGCACCTCAATAAAATCTCAAGCGCTAGCCGATTTCATTCTTGAGTTCAGCTCAGACCCTATGGGACAATCACCTCCCCATGCCCCTTGGAAACTGTTCGTTGACGGATCCTCCACGGATGAAAGAGCAGGAGCTGGGATAGTTCTAATAAGCCCAAACCAACAACTGTTCTGCGAAGCGTTACCTTTCGACTTCAGCGCTTCTAACAACGAAGCTGAGTACGAGGCCCTGATAGCCGGCCTCCGGATGGCAAGCGAAATGAAAGTTGATTGGCTGATGGCGTACAGTGACTCCCAACTGATAGTAAACCAAGTCAACGAAACCTATCAAGCCAAAGAGGAAAGAATGGGCAAATATCTCCAGATCGTCAGAAACGAACTCCAGAAGTTTAAAGATGTCCGTATCAGACAGGTCCCACGAACTCAGAACGGGCACGCTGATGCACTAGCTCGGTTGGCAACCAGTGAAGGAATTGAAAGGTTTGATAGCATACCTGTTGGGAGAATCCACCGCCCTGCGATTGAAGAAGCTGAGAAAATCCACATGGCGACGGAGCCCAGACACACATGGATGGAAGAACTCGTTACGTACCTCCAAACGGGTATATGCCCAGAGGATCCCACCTTGGCAAGGAAGCTGAGGGTAAGGTCAGCAAGGTACACATTGATCGACGGCATCTTATATAAGCGAGGATATGCTGCGCCACTGTTAAGGTGCCTGGATGAGGAAGAAGCCCTTCGCGCTATGAAAGAAATACACGAGGGGATATGCGGAAATCACGCAGGAGGACGGTCATTGTCACACAAAATCATGCGCCAAGGATACTTCTGGCCGACCATGAAAAAGGATACGCTGGAATTCACCATGAAGTGCGACAGATGCCAACGGTTCGCACCTAACATCAAACTCCCCCCTGGAGAACTGAACTATGTAATGGCACCGTGGCCTTTCGCAAAATGGGGGGTCGATCTTATCGGTCCCATGCCTACGGGAAAAGGGGGGACGAAGTTTGCAATTGTGGCTGTTGACTATTTCACCAAGTGGGCTGAGGCTGAACCTATGGCGAAAATCACCGAGCACAAAACCACTGAGTTCATATGGAAGTCAATCATATGCAGGTTTGGAATACCTCACTCCATAGTGACGGATAACGGAAAACAGTTCGACAACACTCGCTTTGCAAGTTTCTGCGAGGAATTGGGAATACAGAAACATTTCTCCACGCCGAATCACCCCCAGGCTAACGGACAAGTTGAGGCCATCAATAAGATTATCAAGCATACGTTGAAAACAAAGCTCAACACTCTTAAGGGAGGATGGGCAGAAGAACTCCCCAGCGTATTATGGTCTTATCGCACTACTGCTAGAAGCAGCACTGGAGAAACCCCTTTCTCCCTAGCCTTCGGGGTAGAGGCCGTGATTCCTCTTGAGGTTGAAATTCCATCTGTCAGAACTCTGATGTATCAAGAAGACAGGAACGAGCAAACATTACGAGAAGAATTGGATTTGATAGAAGAAAGAAGGGATGTTGCTGAAGTCAGAAATGCGGTATACAAACAGCGCAATGCGAGATACTACAACCAGAAGGTAAAGAAACGAGAGTTCGAGGTTGGCAACCTTGTCCTAAGGAAGGTCTTCCTGGCAACAAGAGAACTAAATGCTGGATCTTTAGGACCTAACTGGGAGGGTCCTTACAGGGTAAGCAAGGTACTGCTCAAAGGGGCTTACGAACTGGAAGATATGGAAGGCAGGACTTTACCGCACCCTTGGAACGCAGAGCACCTCAAAAAGTATTACCAATAGATTGCTGTAATATGCTGCCTCTATGAATAAAAGCATGGTTATCAGAATGACTCTCCAAGAAGTACGGCGTCCACGCCGGGTGATTCCTAAGCCCTACTCACGAAGTAGGCAGAATCTCCAGTAAGCCCTACTCACGAAGTAGGCAGAATCTCCAGTAAGCCCTACTCATGAAGTAGGCAGAATCTCTTATAAAGCCCTACCCATGCCGTAGGCCGAACTAATGTTGTAAGTGCTGCAACACTTGCATGATTCCTAAGCCCTATTCTTGAAGGTGGGATGAATCTCTTGTAAAGCCCTACATGCCGTAGGCCGAGCTAAATGTTGTAAGTGCTGCAACATTAGCATGATTCCTAAGCCCTACTCATGAGTGGGCAGGAATCTCTTGTAAGCCTACCCATGCTGTATGCACAAGCTAATGTTTGTAAGTGCGCTGTAACACCTTACCAATGATTCCTAAGCCCTACATCATAGAAGTGGGCAGAGAATCTCTTGTAAGCCCTACCCTTGAGTAGGCCGAAGCTAATTGTTGTAAGGCATTGCAACACTTAGCATGATTACCTAAGGCCTAATAATGAAGTGGGCAGAATCTCTTGTAAGCACCTACCCATGCAGGTAGGCCGAGCTAATGTTGTAAATGCTTAGCAAATAGCATGATTCCTTAAGCCCTACTCATGAATTGGCAGATTCTTCTTGTAAAAGCCCTACCCATGCTGTAGCCGAGATAATTTTGTAAGTGCTGCAACACTTAGCTTGATTCCTAAGCCCTACTCATGAAGTGGGCAGAATCTCTTGTAAGCCCTACCCATGCAGTAGGCCGAGCTAATGTTGTAAGTGCTGCAACACTTAGCATGATTCCTAAGCCCTACTCATGAAGTGGGCAGAATCTCTTGTAAGCCCTACCCATGCAGTAGGCCGAGCTAATGTTGTAAATGCTGCAACACTTAGCATGATTCCTAAGCCCTAACTCATGAAGGTCTGGGCAGAATCTTCTTGTAAGCCCTAACCCATGCAGTAGGCCGAGCTAATGTTGTTAAATGCTGGCAACATTAGCATGATTCCTAAGCCCTACTAATTGAAGTGGGCAGATCTCTTGTAAGCCCTATCCAATGCAGTAGGCCGAGATAATGTTGTAAGTGCCTTGCAACCACTTTAGAGCATTATTCCTATGCCCTACTCATGAAGTGGGCCAGAATTCTTGTTAGCCCTTACCATGAGTAGGCCGAGTAATGTTGTAAGCGCTTTGTATTTGCAACACTTTAGCACATGATTCCTTTAAAACAGCCCTACTCATGAACAGTGGGCGAATCTCTTGTAAGCCCCTTACCCATGCAGTAGGCCGAGCTAATGTTGTAAGTGCTGCAACACTTAGCATGATTCTAAGCCCTACTCATGAAGTGGGCAGAATCTCTTGAAAGCCCTACCCATGCAGTAGGCCGAGCTAATGTTGTAAGTGCTGCAACACTTAGCATGATTCCTAAGCCCTACTCATGAAGTGGGCAGAATCTCTTGTAAGCCCTACCCCTGCAGTAGGCCGAGCTAATGTTGTAAGTGCTGCAACACTTAGCATGATTCCTAAGCCCTACTCATGAAGTGGGCGGAATCTCTTGTAAGCCCTACCCATGCAGTAGGCCGAGCTAATGTTGTAAGTGCCGCAACACTTAGCTTAAAATATACGAGAAATTCCTACAAAAGATTCCTGTAAAAACTCAAAACGACTTATACCGCAAACAGGCGAAAAACGAAAAGTTCTATTAACTAGTTCATTTGAGAGTTGCGAATTCAAATTATGAAAAAGCAAAATTAAAACATCACACAAAATGTTTCCATTCATAAAATAAAAGGGCACAGGAGCTGAAGAATTTGATGAAATACATAAAGCTAAGGATTGGGGGGATTGGGAGCGAGCTCATCAAGTGCAGTCGGAGGAGCTTCGGCTTGTTGGGCCTCAACTGCTTTCAGCATCTGATCCATCTCCTTCTCCTGCTCCTCCTGAGCCTCCACCAAAAAGGCAGTATCCCAGTCCGGCCTTTTTTGGTTGATGAATTTGACGATCTCACCCATAGCCAGGACATATGCTTCCTGGGCAATGGCGTCAAAAGCTGGAGAAGCTCTCCACTCCTCCACAGCCTTAGAGACCTTCAGATCGGTCTCTGCCTTTAAAGCCATGGCCTGAGCTACGGCTTCGTCAGCTTGTTTCTTCTCAAGTTCAGCTCGGGAGTTCTCCTTTTCCCCCCACAAATGCAGCGCCTTGTTCTCATCAAGTAGCCTATGCTCCTTCGTAAGGCAGGCGTCGAGCTCTTCCCCCATCTTATTCAACTGACTCTTGTAACTTCTCTTTTCCTCCACAAAAGCAGACCTCTCCGCTTCGACCTCAGAAAAGAGCTTGTCAGCTTTGGCTTTGAATTCCAGCACAGAATCGAGTTCTGCCTTAACCTGAAAGGCACAGAGATAAAAGTTAAGGTACATAAAAAGGCTACTGACCCAAGACCCCAAAGACAAGCTCTTTTACCTTTTCCACCACGGAAGACATGTGAAGAACAGCCCTGTGACAATGAAGCTGAGCTGTGAGGACATTCTCCCCAATGGGCATCTCAGTCAGAAATTGCTGTTCCTTGTCATTCCAGCTCCGCGTCATCAGGACGGCAGATTCTCTGAGGGGCGAAGGGAACGCGACAACTGACTCCCTAGCTAGGGAAGGAGCCCTGAGGAATTCCGAAAGAATTTCAGGTCGGCTTCCAAACAGATCTTCAACGCCCCACCTCTGGAGGTCCGGACATCTCTCATGAGACTTGGAGGAAGAAGCACAGGCAGCCGCTGGGGCCGTCGCTGGGACTGGGGAGCTCGGCGGGGTGGAGGCAACAGGAAGGTCGGCAGAACGGCGCCTTTGAAGAGGCAATTCGTCTTCAGGATCTGCCTCCGGACTCCCAGGCCGAACTACCTCGGTAACAGAGCTTCCTCCTCTTTTCTTTCGCCAGCCTCAGCCGCCTTAGCCGCTTTAGCAGCACGGAAGTTCAGCATTTCTGGTTCTTGATCTGGGATGCGAAGGATAAGAAGTGAGAGACAAATTAAAAACGGGAAGGAATAACCAGAAAAAAACAAACCCTTACGGGAAGGAGCAGTCGCTGGAGCTCCGGGTCTGCTGGCGTCTGAACTCGGAGGCACAGCTCGGAGTAATCCAGCCACAAAAAGGTTGTCGTTTGTGATTACGAATTTGCAGGATCTTTCCTTGTGCGATAGAGCCCGGATGGCGTCAGCTCGCTTTTTGGTCGCCGAACTCAGGTGGCAAGGGCGGTAAACTGTAAAACACAGAAAAGATAAGAAATTAGTCTATTCACCCAACGATTAAAATTAGAAAACAGCCGTAAATGCTCTCACTTACAGAGAGGATGGTAAAGGGTAAGGACTACATCCCCCCTATCCACCTCGTCAGGGTGGAACTGCCACTCCCCCAGGACATAGAAGAACTCCTCCTTCCACCCTTTAACCGAAGAGGGGGTATCCAACACTAACGAACCCCCAGTCCTGGGCCGGCACTAGTATACCACCAGCCCGTGCTCTTCCCATCATCTTTAAAGGTAAACAGGGAGTTAAAGGTGGAAGCATCCATCTCAGGATAACCTAGTTGTTTCCACAGGATCAAGGTCGCAACTAGGGTCCTCCACCCATTAGGGCATAGTTGAGTAGGGGCTATTCCCCAAGAGGAAAGGAACGACCTAATGATCTTTGGGAAAGGGAGACGCAGACCGGCACTAAGTATGACACCGTTTAAAGCCACGCACCCAACGGGATGATTGTCAGCTTGGTCAGTGGAGGAAGGCATCACTAATTCTACAGTTGAGGGAATACCATACTTGGCCCTAATTGTAGCTAAGGACCCCTCATGTATAACTGACCTAAGAGAACTGGCCCCCCAAGGTCCGCCCCTACTGCTACTCTCCTCACGAGTCTTCTCCTCCCTCAGTTTACGCCTTTGTTCCATATTTCGAGGTGAATTCGATAATGGGTTCAGAGAAGGCGGTTGGGGGTAAAACGAAGCTAAGGGAACGGGAGTAAAGACCTCCTGACAGTCAGAACTAGCACTTGAAGGGTTGTATGATTGAGTAGATGAAGAAGGCGCAGGGTTTTCCTGTTGATTCCCCCAGGAGTGTACACGAGATTCGTCCGAGCTCATAAAAGCGAGTTGAAAAGAAAATAATGTGCAAAAGGAAAAGGGTATTCTAAAAATGGCAGAAGAATACCTAGGCAGTTATCCCGTTCGGAGACTTGGGAAAGAGAAAGGGACCGAAGAGTTTGCGAATTTAGGAATAAGGAAGGATGGAATTCGAAAATACTAAAGAAAGACGGAAGGAAGCGTTCAGGAATGGCAAAAGGCGGGATGTAAACCGGCAGAAAATAGCAATAAATGCACGCGGCTGTCAATCAATGCCTAAAAAGAGGTGAAGACGTCCAGCCACCTTCTTGGCGACAGGTGTACCTGGCGGCCGCAGGAACAATTATTACGCGGGTTGGTACTTGTGCCATGACAGTTCAATAAGGTCAGACTCTCATTTAAAATTAGACCTGACCTGGAGGGTAACTGTTGACACCGACCTCCGAGGTCGTTGAGCTCGGACTGTCATATCCCAATGATGACAAGGAAATGGGAGTTCGGTTATGCGAGGTCAGATCGGCAGGAGCATAGCTTTCCCAACAAGCCATTGTAGTCTTCCAAGACGCTACAGTGGCTAATGATTACAGATCACTAACAAGATCTTTGGGCATCAAATCAAAGGGATACACGTGGAAAGGTCCTGTGTCAGCGCCCACCTATTCCTCCAACCAGAAGCCTTAGCCTGCTTTAATAGACAATGCATTTACTACCGGGATCAACAAGTCCCATCATCCTCAGTCAACAGTACAATGTTGAGGTCGGGCGCCAATCCCGTTAGGACAACGCACCAATTAGCTCAGCTCAGTCTCTGGGTTGACAAGACATGAGGATTAGACGTTATTATGTTTCTACTATAAAAGGCTCAGAAAACAAAGATGGCAGGGGAGGCAGACAGAAAATCTAAAGGAATACACTAAGGAGAAAAACCCTAGTGAACCCTTTGAATATTCCAGACTATCTGTAAAAAAGAAGTAATTGATACAGAGACAATCTAGCATTCTTCTTCATTGTATCCTTTAGACTACTTTCTGCACTCTTAGTTGGCTTTAATCTTGTTCATACAATTTTGAACGTCAACAATAACTAACCAAGCGGGGGGTGAATTGGTTTTTGAAACTTTTTCGACACTTAGTCTCAAAAACAATACAATACACAAGATATAAATACAAAGTGTAATACAACAAGTAAATATGCAAATATGATAACTTAATTCAAGTATGATATAGCACAATGTAAATAGTAATTTAAAGTAAAGTGCAATAATTTAAAGATAGCAAACCAATTTAATGGGGTTCGATCCAATGCAATGATCTACGTCCCCGTTACCAAGCTCTCCGTCACGAGTAAGGCCAAATGCACTAAAGTAAATGGTAACATACAAATAAGGAGTACCAATCCTTTTACAACGTTGAGTTTGCTGGGACCTCAACACGACCTACACTATTGAGCTTTATGGGACATCAATATGACCCACACTATTGAGCTTTACAGGACCTCAATATGATCCACTATTCAAATGGATTTTACAATATGATCCACACAACAATATGATCCACACAACAAGGCGCACCAAACCTTATACAAAGTTGATCTTTAAGGGACTACAACACGACCCACTATTCAAATGGATTTTACAATTGAAGTCTTCTCTTTTTTAAGAATAATAAATTCAAAGTTGAGAACAAGAAGAGAAAATGCAAACACTTCAATAGATAGCAAATGATAAAGCTCAAGTGATGTTGCAAACTTTGATAAATGGTAGATGATGAAATAGTTTGTATGTTTTATCAAAGTTTTCAACCAAATGATCTCTTCTAACAAATAATACAAATTAAGTATAGAGAGATTTACACTTCAATATAAGCGTTGGCAAAGAAAACTTTTATCAAGAATTTGAAAATAGAAGATATTGAAAAGTTTTTTTGCAAAATAGAATACATGATGAAATAGATAAAAACTAGTTTGGATCAATTAAGAAATTCTTTTTAATGAGATAGAATATAAAATCAAGTAAGCTCAAAGATTTTCAATAAATTTTCTCTCCAAAGATGTTTCAATTGAATGCAAAGAGAGTTGATATTTATAGATGAAAATCTGTCATAAATTCTGCCGTACCAAACGTCCGGTAAAAATCAAACGGTCGATTTAGCCGTTATTTTATATCAGAAAAATGGACCGTTGGCCAAAAATCAACTTTACCGGACTTCCGTACGGTCTATTTGGCCCGGAACATCCTCGTTTTTAATATTTCTGAAATGTAGGAGTTGGAGGGACGTTTAAAAATATTTTTCAAAGTATTTGTTATATTTAAAAAATGTATGTTTCGATTTTTACTTAGAAAAACACATTCTTTAAGTAATACATTTTTGTCGTGATTTTTCGATTGTAAAATCAAAACTTGAGCTCATCATGAATCATTGCCAAATATTGAAATGTTTTACCTTTACATATAAAAGTCTAATTACTTTATTTTGAATATCTTCACGTGCATGCTTGATCGTACTTCGACTTTTATTTCGATTCTTGTTGAGACATCTTTTTGCGAGTTTATTCAATATGATTTTTCATAGCCTCGTTTGATCAATTTTGTTTCCACATCGAGCGTTGTATGCAGATTACTTGGCCTCGAACTTCGTGTCTTCGATTTTATTATTTTGCAATAATCAATATAGACACTCAAGATCAATTTGTCAGAAATAAACACATTGTTTTTGTGATAATCAAAACGAGACGTCAACCATAAGTCAACAAAGCCCACGTATACAACAAGCTTTAAGTATAATAAGTTCATACTTTGTATTTTATGGCGAGCTCATATGTCTATGGCAAGTTTTAAGTATGATAAGTTCATGCTTTGTTATTTATGGCGAGCCTATACGTCTACAGCAAGTTTTAAGTATGATAAGTTCGTGCTTTGTTATTTATGGCACGCCCACAAGTCTTTAGCAAGTTTTAAGTGTGATAGGTTCATGCTTTATTATTTATGATGAGCCCATATTATTTACTCGAGTCATATCGAAAGCAGAAGTAAAAGATTCCTTTATATAGCCATCATCATTAAAAATGAGAAGTTATCACAAAAATGTTAAATGCCTACGTCTACATGGCAGCGTCATCTTGCTGAGGCTTCCCTTGAACATCAACTTCCTCAACCGAATCTTCAGCCTCAATAGTAGGAATGGATGGTTCGGCTGGAAGGAATTCATCTTTCAAAGCAGCCAACTCTAACTGAGGGTACAACTTAGCAAGTCTTCTTAAGACTTCATTGTATGTGACCCTCCTCCTGTATAAATCAAGGCCATCATTCTTAGTCGTTTTGTGGAAGTGGGCAATGTACTCATTCACAGCTGCCTCCTCTGCCTCACTTAACTGATGTTGCAAGTTGGCAGCCTCAACAGTCGACTCGTCGACGCGAGCCTTCAACTCACCCTTCTCTTTGTTAGCAGCCTCCAAAGCTGATAAGGCGATCATCTGAAGATTGTTAGAATTCTCAACACGCTTTGTCAAAGCATTGACCTTGACTTTGCATAGATGGACTTCCTTCTTCATTTCGTTATTTTCTTTTGATAACACCTCCATCTTAGATTCCACTTTGACTTGCTTCACATTGGAGGCCTCAACAACTTCATTGGTAGAAGACGCCTCAGCCATTATTTTATTTAGGGTCGTATTTACATCATTGGCCCTTTGGAGATACTCCTTATTGAGGCCTTGTAGTCGCCTTATCTCTATTTGGGTGTTTAAGAAAATGCTATGAGAGATAGCGAGCCACAGGGCGAGACCATCCTCCACCATGTCTACTGCATCACAAGTCTCTGCATATAAGGAGTACTTATCAATCTAGTACTTATGTTGAATCCTCGCAGCCCCCGGACCTCAACAGAAAGCATTTCCATCATGGTGAGAGTTATCTCGTCCAACTTTTATCTCAGAAAATTCTGGGCTTCCCTTTAGATGGGACATTCCTGACCTCCCTGCCTCGCCTCCACTTTATGAGGTTCACCTCCTCCACAACATTCTCTTCCACATTAACAATTTTAACGAAGGAAAAAATACCTCAATAGGATGATGAAGCGATTCTCCGAGAGTTGTTTGGTACTTTGGTGGAGGAGAAGGCTCGGTGGTCCTTTTCAAAACTAGTTTTGTCTTCTGAAGCTGCTCTGCAGACGGCTTAATCTTTTCTTTCCCCTTCTCATTTTCTTCTCTAGGGAGGAAGCGGGTTCATCTTGGAGATGGGTCAGCTCATCCCCTTGATTCTTATACGTAGAGAAAGATGAGCTTAAGGCCTTCTTATTTTTTTGCCTCTCCTAGACGCCTCATAAAAAACATGCCATGCTTGACATATTCCTTCTTATCATGTTGACCTATAAGCAATGGGTGAGCCAATTAGTATCCATCTTAAAAACTCAGCAAAACTACCAAAAATAGATAGCAAGAAGCTGTTTTTACCTTTGGTAGTCATCGGTTGATAAGTGACGAAGAGGTTACGCTTTCCAAGCACATTCTTGAAATACGTCTTCTTTGAGGGCAGCTCGTAAATTGGTTTGATAATTGCCCACTCAGAAGGCTCGAGCTCAAACCGATCGACTACAGCTGCATAAGGCACACATTAGAAACATGACATGAAGAAGATTAAAGAGGCATTAAATAAAAGTGTTTCAACCAATGCTGGACTCGCTATACTCGTGGTATTAGGTCAGCATAGTTATCTTTGGGACCGTATCTCCGTCCACTGGAACCTAGAACTAAGAGGACTTCCAGTTATTTATGGAGGTTGGAGTTTCCTAGATGAAGAGAGAATGCAAGCCCCAAGGGTTCACGTAGTACCATCCCTTACAGTCAATCTCTACGCTAAAGGCTCGAGGTTGGAAAATGTATGGAGGCATGTATTTGTCAAGAGTGGCCTCCTTCTAGAGAATAAAGCCCCCTGCCAATTGGATCCATACATTGGGTAATAGTTGGGTATGGGCTAGTTTGTAGTGCCTAAGGATGTATCTAAAGAAGGGGTGGAGAGGCAGTTCATCCTCTTACTCATAATCGTCTCGCTCACCGCCACGCACCCCTCCCTGGAGAAGCATGCCATTTTCTCAAAGGTCTGAACAAGTATTTCTATAGTATCGGGAATCCTATATCTCTTCTATAAGTATCTAGCCCTCTTTCTTTTATGTCACTTGGCCATAAAGAGGCCCCCACCTAATGTTATAATTGATGGGGCTCTCCTGCATTATCCATGCATTATGTAGGGCACCCCACGGCCTCCCTAATCCTTTTAGTAGGAATTAGGGGAGGTAAACCCGCCTCAACACAGATCAGTGTCATATCAACACCCCCAAGTGACATGCCTACCGTATTATTCTTTAAAGATGAGGCCATTTTACGAGATTAAAGGAGGGTATACAAAAACTGTAAGGACCCGACCTCGCGCCAAAAGTTGTTATCATATCGTACGTAATATCCGTTTTGGAAGAGCCTGGGCCCATCTTACCCCTCACGACTTTCTAATACGTCTCCCAAGATTCAAACCCTAAGACTTCCATCATATTAGAGACTTAAGTTGAATCCTGATACCAATTAGGCCGTAAGGGGTAAGATGGGCCAGCCTCTCCCAAAGCGAACAATACGTACGATATGATAACGGCTCTGGCGCAAGGTCGGGTCGTTACAAAAACTATTGGGCATTTGCGCAAACTTTAGACACCAGAAAGTAGAGAAAATGAAAATGGTTGCCGGAAAAGAAAGTTGAGGAGGTGTTTGAGGAATTTCAGGGAATTTTCAGCACTTGGAAGGTTTTTAATTTTCACAAAGTAAATAAGAAAGAGAATGTGGAGATTAGGCCTTTTATATATGCAGAAAGGTCACTTTACTGCAATCTTAGTCGTACATTTGCAGTCCTATCCAACATGTTAAACCCAAAATGCGCATGTTAATATTCAAATCAAAGATTCAGATGAAGCCGTAACCTTTCACGTGCCCCAAACCTAAGTGATTTACACCAACTGTAACAGACCACCATCATTGTGCATTAAATGCGCACACAATGTGAACTTTGGAAACTACAATAACACCCAACTATTTTACCTAGGGAACTAACATTTCTTTCAAATCATTAAAGCGCACTGCCCAATGTGCTTCAACTTCATCAAAGCGGCTCACCCTTTACAGCAAGGGCATCGTTTCCTATAATTTAGCATTGTCACTTGCTTCAACTTCATCAAAGCGGATTGCCCTCAGTGAGGGCATCACCTCTTATAATTTAGCATTGTCATAAGCTTCAACTTCATCAAAGTGGCTCATCCTTTATGGTGAGGGCATCGCTTCATGTAATTTAACATTGTCACATGCTTCAACTTCATCAAAGCGGTTCGCCCTTTACAGCGAGGGCATCTCCTCGTGTAATTTAGTCTTGTTATAGGCTTCAACTTCATCAAAGTGGCTTGCCCTTTTATAATAGGGATGTCGCCTTATCAGATCTGGCCTCTCGTAAGCGATCCTTCCTGACTCTTCAAACTTGAACTATTGTTACGACCACGTCTTTTATCTCCTTCAAACTCGAAAGTCCACGCATTATATGAATAATCATATTGGACTTCAAGGACTGTTGTTACGACCATGCCTTTCTCTCCTTTAAACTCGAAAGTCCACACATTATATGAATAATCATACCCGAACTTCAAGGACCATTGTTATGCCTCTCTACATATGGACTTCCAAGTGGTCTCAACCATCCTGCATGGCAAATGATTCGATGGTCCCATGCCCTATACACTAACATAAGGTGAAGAAGCTAGGTCGACCCTTAAGTACGGATGACCCATTTTTCCCTACGAAGTGAAGCTGATTGACCATGTTACACGCGGAACCCATGGGAAGAGCCGGTCTAGGACGAGGCGGTGAAGTGATCTTAAACATATTTTGAATTACGCGGTTAACAAAACAACTCACCACAGTCGCCGTCGCCATCGCCGCTAGCCTATTTGGTCAAGTCCAAGGCTGCAAACTAGGCCTTATGGATACAAAAATGGTATTAACGTTTAAGATTATGACTGATTGATATCTATAACAAAAAATGTCAGCCATTTAGATGAGGTCACGTGCAATGTCATCCAACGGCATTCGCTAAATCTTATCCAGGTATAAAAGCTCACACTCAGTGCCATCTAAAGGTAGTGCAAGTTTAGACTCTCAAAACTATAATCTTGCTATGATATTTTTTCCTTGTTTTTTTCCCAAAGTTGCCCCCATTTTCATATTGGAGGCTTACATTTAAAGCTCTTCTACACTTATATACCTATTTCTACAATTGACTTGACCAACGAGTGCACGTGGCCAACTCCACCCCCTCCGAAGAAGGCCAGGTGTGACTAACGGTTAATCCCAGTTCGCAAAAATCGAGCTTGTGTGGACGTGAGAGGTATTGAGATTTGTTCGCCACATACATATGTACAATTTTTGCGGTCAACAACTCTAAATACTCGAGTTAATGCACATGTCTGGTGGCTATAATCATTATTGCATAGGAAACAAAACACGTTATTTATAAAACAATTCTGACTTCTACATGCAAGTTGTTAGGTCAATATCAGTATGTCCAATATTATTATGGCGACTGTCATCTAGGGTATTGGAGGTTCTTGCTCATCCGTATTGGCAAGACCCAAGCAACTCAAAGAACAGATTCTAATATGTAATAGTTTCAAACCCGCATCATAATTATCTATGATGCTAAGGCCTGATGCAAGCTAGTATTAAGTTATGGGCAAATTAGGCCCAATACGGCCTAAAATCAATGAAATTGAATAATATGTTTAATTAATAATTTATCATCTAACAAAGTAATCAATACGTCCTAAAAGCCATAACCCCCAATTGAAACCCACTCCTAATCCTTAGAAAACGCTCCCCACTCCTAGAGTCTGTTTCTTCCACATCCGAGAAATTTCAACCTGAAATATGTTTTTTCCGAAAATTTTCTGTCGATTTCGTCGACTTCTTCCTCCATCTCCATTCCTGTTCTGATCAAAATCCAGAAATCTAAGTCCGATTTTGAGTTATTTACTCCGACGCCGACTCTGACACCTAACTCCGACTCCAATTTCTGTAATGGTTGGAGAAAGTAGGCTGAAGAGGAAAAGAAATATTGATTAAGAAACATTTTAGTTGATGGTCTTGAAAAATGTGGTAGAGTTTTTGAGTGAGTTTTATCGGAAGGAAATGAAGAGAATGCAAGCTGTTTCAATGGAGGAAACCATATGCAATTTCCTATTTGCTAGAGATTATGTGGTTCGACTTACTAGATAGGTCGGTTCGTTATTCGTAGGTATGGTTTCTACAATCTACAGGATATGGCAGTGCAGATTACATATTTGATTATATGCCCTGGATTGTGCTCATTGCCCCTCAAATTAAGCATCAACAATTCGCTTAGGTGCTTGAAGAAGCTCGTAAAAAGTGGTGCTGGATTATATTGTTTTGCATGTACTTTTTTGCTTTGTGGGTGTTCTTGATGCTATGTATTTCTACAGCACAGATGTCACTTTCCACATAATGTAGCTGAATTATTGTTTAAGTAGTGGCTACTAATTTGCCATTCAGGAAATCATAGTGTGTTGTTATGCAACGAAGCTGTTGTTAGAAAATTAGTAAGTAAAAGACACCCTGATTTAGCAGATAAATTTGATCGATTTCTTCTCGAATCATATATTGAAGATAACAAAATGGTTAAATGGTGCCCAAGTATACCTCATTGTGGGAATGCCTTGAGGGTGGAAAGTGATGAATTTTGTGAGGTAGAATGTTCTTGTGGTTCACAGTTCTGTTTCAGTTGCTTATCAGAAGCACATTCCCCTTGTTCATGCTTGATGTGGAAGCTGTGGACAAATAAATGTCGAGATGAATCGGAGACGATTAATTGGCTTATTGTACATACAAAGCCTTGTCCGATAGCTTCTTGTAAGATTTTGAATATGGTATAAGGTGTTTGATAAATTACCTGAATGGGTTGGGGATTTTAGTTGAATTTTAGCTTTTATGGTTCCAAGAACGCAGTTCGTATTTCTAAACGTTTAGATGCATTTTGAATGAGATGACAAGAATTTAGGTGCTCAATTTTTAAATCTAATGGGTATTTTTTTATCTGTTTTTAGGTGATCACCGATATACTATTTTTGTCACTTTTAAAAAAAAAAATCATTTTTTTTTTGAATTTTGCACTTTTGAGTGATTGTCACTTTTTTTTTTTAATTTGTGTCACTTTTTTGAGTTTGTCATTTTTTTAATTTTGTCACTTTTTGAGTGTTTGTCACTTTTTTATTGTCTGTTGCTTTTTTAATCTGTACAGCTTTTTTTTAATTTGTGCCACTTTTTTGAATTCGTCACTTTTTAACAATTGGTCACTTTTTTGAATTTTGTCACCTTTTTAGTTTTTGATCACCTTTTAAGTTTTTGTCATTTTTTAAGAAGATAAAAAATGAAATAATATGTTATATTTTTCTAATATAATCAGCATGTGGATTGGCATGGACGTGCTGATTATTTTAAGAACAAGACTACTGCACAAATGAATGGTGCTATTTTTGATATTTGTCATTTTTTTTTAGTTTTGTCACTTTTTTTGGGTTTGTGTCACTTTTTTTTAAAAAAAATAAAAAAGTGACAATTTTTATTAAAAAAAGTGAAATTGTCACTTTTTCATTTTACACAGTATTTTTTTCCTTCCTAAAAACCTTTCATATGACTTGTTACTTTTTAAAAATTTCTGACTTTTTTGAATAACAAACATAGGTTTTGATTGGTGTTTTGTCACTTTTTTAAGTATTTTTCACTTTTTTTGAGTTTGCGCGTCACTTTTTTTGAGTTTACATCACTTTTTTTTTAAAGTAAAAAAGTGACATTTTATAAAAATGTAACATTGTGTCACTTTTTTCATTTTACACAGTATTTTTTACTTCATAAAAACATTTCATATGATTTTTCAAAACACTCCCAATTTTAAGGGTATTTTTGTAAGTACCCCTTAAGTTATTGCATATTCAAGGCCCATTTATGATTATCTTCCATGCTAGAGGTATCAGCTAGCCTTTGGTTCTTGCTTACAAGAAGCCTATGTGACAAATTAGTAGGCGAAGGTCAAGATGTAAGATTTTTAAATCTCGCATTGGGACTATCTTCAACACTTTGTAAGTCCTTAGTGATTTGAGGCGACCGTAAGCCCACCAAGCTTTAACTTAATATGGTCTCCAATGTTGGAGGTTTGGGCTAGATGTACGCATTCGCTCATTGGCTCTTTGTGATTCTTCTTTTTGAAGGCAAGCATTCACAGGTAGTCATCCTATGAACTTGAATCTATGGTTGGAGGCCTAGCACCTTAAATGAATGTGCTACAACTACTTGTATGCTATAAATCCTAGGTGGACCAGCTTGTGATTATCTAATGGCAAGGACATAGGCTAGCTATATATCTTTAGTGATTTAAGGCACTTGCTGGATCTCTATGCCCTATCATATGATTCACTAACGGTAAAGCCACCAGCATACCTTTGATCTTGCACATGATTTAGAAGTCCTTTAGGGACTTTCTCTATTCTCTCTAAAGATCCAATGAAAGAGTTGAGTCCTCTGTAGGCCTCTTTTCATTAATTTGTTGAGAGTGATTAGTTCTCGATTCTATTTAAAGACCCAATAAGGGTGATAATATCTTCTTTAGTCACTTCATTAATTCATTAAAGGTTAATTTTATGTTCGATTCAAAGATCTAATAAATGAGTTGAGTAGTCTTTACATCTCTCTCCACTTATTTATTGAGGAAATATGCTATCTTCTATTTAGCTATGTCAATGAGCCGAGCTTAGTAAAAAAAAGCTCGGGCTCGGGCTCGACTCGAACTTTTTTGAGCTGAACTTTTTTTGACCCGAGCCGAGCCGAACCGAGCAAAGCAAAGTCGAGTCAAAAAAATGAGGCTCGACCCAAGCTTTTGCCCCGGGCCTTAGTGGGCCGGCAGAGCCGGCTCGGGTTTTGAGTTATTATTTTTTTAAAAAAAATATTTTTCTGCCTACTATTTCTAGCCGCCTGCAACAAGCAGCTTTGGCTGAAATCTGCTTGCTTGTTAAAAAAATTAAACAAGCAGCTTTGGCTGAAATCTGCTTGCTTGTTAAAAAAATTAAATTTTTTTTAATATGGGCAGGCTCGCCCGGGCTCTAGCCGACGCCCCAAAATGGGGCTCAGCATAACCAAGCCCAAGCCGGGCCAGCCCAAGTCGTCCCAGCTTTTTCATTATCCCTACTTCTATTGAGAGATCCAGAAAGGAAGTCATGAACCTATTTAGGCCTCTCTCTATGCACTCATTGAGAAATCATATAAAGCCTCGATAGTGGAGCTAAGCTAGGACTTGGGGATCGAAAGAGCATCTCTCATCGATGGAAACTTGGGGATTGAAAAAGTATATCCTATTAACACTTAACCAAAAAAAAAGAGCTAATCTAAGAACCCAAAGTGGACATACCTCATTTAGCCTGCCTGGAAAAAATTCTTGGGATTTAAAGAATATCCCACATTAATGGCCTTGAATTGAAAGAGTACCCAGGCTCGAAATTCTCGAGGGTGAAAGATCAACTTACAAATGGCATTGGATTGAAAGAATATATGTGATCGAAATGGTCATACAATTATGAAGGCATCTAATTTCTCTTCAGTATATTATGCATCGATATCAACAGAAGCTCATTTATTTTGCTTCGACTTTCGCATAGTATAATATTTCAAAAAAGTGAAAGAAACCGTGAAATTATCAAAATCCATAAATTCAAAATTTCAGCACTAGCTCCAATAAAAAATCCTTCGTTTCACATGAATATGAAACTCAAAATTTCAGGACTAACGATATGTGCTGAAATAATTATTGTGCAACTTAACTCAATGTCAATCACAAAGGGCCCCTAGCACATCCACGTGTCTTTGCATATTCATACCTCAATAGCCAAGTTACATTCGAAGCGTAAGGCTCTTCCACCGTCAAAGCAACATTTTGTAATGAGATGCGCGGAGCCATAACACTTGGCTAAAAATATGATTTAAGGCCTCTATCACCAAGTGGTCCAAAGGCCTTAGATAAACAGGGGGGAATCCAGCCTTTTAGTTCAGCATAGGCGGAGACCGTTGATCGATGACTGTTGACAATCAACAATTGTAATAACCGAAAATATAATTCAATACATATATAAATGTACTAAAATGTAAAAAGTATATACATATGAAAATATAATTCGTTACAACCCATAATACTAAAAAAAAAATACAACCCTACGATTCAGATTTGCAGCATGGGATGTGATATCATATTTTTGCTTGTTATTTCTTGAACACACACTTGATCGGCTATTTCGAGATGACATAATTGGAGTTAATATTGAACTTGAAAATGATACTACAACTGAATTTTCTTGATTTCAATGGCGGATAGTGTTTATTGTACCTCAGAATAGGGTTTATATGGACAACTAAGCCATTATCACACCGAAAGGAAAGACCTTGAAATGTATTTTTCAAATCAAAATATGGGCTAAAGATTATGCTAAATTGTCATTGAATAATGTTTTGAAATGATTTTAAGATTTTGTCAAATCAAAATATGGATATGACGTGTTTGGTGGATTAAAATTCAATTTCACCATAAGGTAGAGCATGTTTGGTGGAGTAAAATCAGACACCATGTTTAAATAGTAGGAGACGAGTGATATTTCACATTTCATTTTTACTACCTTAAAACAATAATTATTGAATATTCAAAATTTAAAAAGTAATATTTAAATATTTATTAAATACTAGGTAGATGGTGCAGTTGTCACAAAAATAAAAGGCTCAACTAAAAGGGGCCCAAATTCTTAAAAGAATGCCCTTACAGCCACTTCATCTTCTCCATTTTAAAGCCACCATCAGTCTTCTCTCTCCACTTTACCCAACGACAACCATTTTTAAGAACGGTCATCAGCGGTCTTTGGGCAGTTGGTAATGTTTTGAAGTCCTAAAAAAGAAAAAAAAGGCTCACTACTAAAAAAATAGGAGGCAAACCTCTCATCTACTTCCACTTCCAGGCTCCACGATGGCTACTGGCGAATCCCGGTGGATCCAGCACAGGTGGCCGCGGGGGTTGGCCAGGTGCTGAATTCGCCCTTGCAGATAAGCATCAGATATGTGCAAAAATATTAGTCTGATTTTGACACATTCAACTTCGACTTCAGGGCAATAAACTTATGCGTGCACACAATTAATTGCTTGACAAATGTCATAAAAGCACAAACCTCAACAAAATCTTGGAAATTGGACTTGATCAAGACTTTCAACACAATAAGTGCATGTTTGATTCACCCAAATTTTTCATGGAAAATGAAAAATAAATTCCAACTTCTCCTTTTGCCTTGTTTGATATACTATATTTTCCATGGAATTCATTTTCTTAATTTAGCCCACACGGTTACATTTTTCTTGGTTTTGTGGAAAACCAATTTCTACCAATTTGGTGGAAATTGGTTTTCTAGGTTACTTTTTTTTTTTTTTTTTTTTTGCAATGAAAACAAATTCTATGGACAATTGTAATATTAAAAAAAAAATACTTTCACAATTTTCATGGAAAATAAAGCCAAACGAACACCAAAAGATCCAAACTTTTAACATTTTTCAGGTGGAAAATTATACCAATCAAACACAAATAATTGACAATTCCCAGAAAAATAATTTTAGGTCAATGTGTATGTTATTGGAAAGTTTGATATATTATCTGCTTTTTTAGGTCAGTGCCTATGTTATTGGAATGCTTCATATATTAGATTGGACGCATTGAACTCGTTAAAGAACTAGTAATTTTCAAACATCGTTGCATCACATGAAATGCTGTTTAGTACATTAAACACATTCTACTAGCAAATTCATTGTGCACGAATATCACAAGAGAAAAACAATAATATAGTATATATTTTTTCTTTTTTAGTATTATTCACCGATAAAGTGACCTTACTAAAACAAATCGCATACGAATTAGGTCATTTCGAGTTTGGACGACCCATCCGGAAGACAGATGACGAAGAGAACAAATGGAGGCGTTAGTTTCGGAATGACTTGATATTCCAGCAAGATCACAGCCTAAGCTTAAGAGGGTTGACTGGATAAATCCAATTAGATAGCTTTCTTTGTTTATAAACTAAAAACTAGATTAGACTAGAGATTAGAGTAAACATAATAAATAATAGTCATTTACAGCTGGAAACTGTTCGAGGACAATTAAGTAAATTTACTTACATAGAAGAGATTCATTCATTCATTCCTGACCATCAATATATTTACAAGAGTGGTTATATTGTAATCACAATTTTCATTTCATATATCACATTTTAATTGCTGTTTAACTCATTGTAACAGCTATTTTCTTAATTTTTTTCGTCGAATTCTTACTTTCGACATTTCATTAATTAGTACATTTTGTCTTTGATAATTATTTATATCAAAATACATTTTTTTTATTCTTTGAAATGAGGGAAAGTATTTTTCACACTTTTTATTTATTTATTTTTTAAAAATATTATAAAAAAAATACGTTATTTCAACGGACATTTGGACATAAAAAGTTATCAAATACAAAATATGTTAACCAATGGAATGTTTGAGGTTAAAAATGACATGAAAAATCATTAGAAACGTAGTGTTACAATAAACAAAGATTAAGAAGTGTAAATATAATTACCCTATTTATGAACATCTCTAAAAATTGGACTTCACGACTACACTATTCTCTACAGACCTGCAGAAATCTTGATCCTTCATCTTTTTTTCGGTCATGATGAATTTGTGAACAAAAGTTGTGAGGAGAATATGAATATTTCTTGGTGCCAAAGCCCATAGTCTATAGAGTGTGTTGGAGCCCATAGTCTATTAGAGTGTGTTGGAGTAGGCCCAATATCTTTAATTTTGACTTCTAAAAGTTGTAAGACTAATGCAAACTCCACTAAATGCAAAGTTTTGTGTGACAATTTCCTTTAATTTTCAAATGTTAAACTTGAATATTGTACTCGAATTTCATTGATCACTAATTCACAATTACTTTGCTCCTGATTGTGTACTTCTCATTTAAAGTGGTAAATAATCATTAAATTCAAATTGGGGTGTCTTCATAACTTTCCCTTCTTCGATCTAGAATGTACAATCATCGAAAGATTACCCATTCATCAATTGTGAATAGTGAGTATCTAAATTATGATCATAGCACAATTTTTCCAATAAAATTTATTGAAAATTACGAATCCTAAATATTTATTAACTCAAGAATCACTAAAGGTCCGTTTGATTGCGAATGTGGAAAATTGATGGAAAGAAAATGAATTTCAAGGAATTAAATTGCATAGAAATTGTAATTAAATTGTGTTTGATTGGTATAATTTTTCATCTGAAAATGTTGAAACTCTGGTGTCCGTTTGACTTTGTTTCTCATGAAAATTGTCCGTTAAAGTGAAATTTTTTTAAAAAAATTACCATACCGAATACCATTCGTTTGACTTTGTTTTGCATGGAATTTATCAATAAAAGTTATAAATTTTTTTATCATTGTGTCTAGAATTTTTTTCAATTGTCAAAAAAAAAAATTTAAAAAAATAAAAAATAAAATTGAAGCAGATGTGGCTGAAAAATGTTTTCTAGGTAGAATTTTTGGCATCAAACAGATGAAAAAGTAGGAAAATGGATTCATGGAAAATGATTGTTATCAAACACAGCTTAAAATATATACATGGTGGGACCGAAATAGAAGAGTAGGTAGATGATGGAGGGCAAGTCAAGTGCATAACGGGGGTTCAGAAGAATGGTTAGGTCTCTTGGCACTGAACTAAATGAATGTGTAACGGCAAATATAGGTCAATTAGAATAGTTGTCAAATGTGTCAGAAAAAAGTATTTGCATTATATTATCTAAAAAATTGAATCGATAAAGAAATAATATATTTATTTACTTAAATTTAGTATTCAACACGTTTTTTCACATAAATATTGAAGAAATTATTTGGTAGGTGCGAGATCAATGCCGTGGATAGTAATTTGGCTTGCAATTGACCTTTCACTTTCTTCCAATTTAAAGGGCAGTGGAAGTGATTTTTTCGAAAAATAATTTTTTTTTTATAGGATGTGTAATTAAAAGTATAAAATATAAATATAAAAATAGATGAAAAATAATTTTTTAAGAATGTATAATTAAAAAATGAGTAACAAAATGTAATGATTCTCAAAATTTCACTTTGACTAAAAATGCTTATGATGTTAATATATTAAAATGTGCGATTGAGTGGGAAAGGAAATTACAAGGAGTGAAGTGTGAGGGAGAGAAGGAAGGATTAGGTTCTGTAATAATTTAACCTGCGAGAGCAGTTGGCAGTAGTTAGTCTGTCTTTTAAAAAATTAAAAATTAAAAATCATATATGTCTCCTGTTAACTTGACCAGGTAAAAGGGAAGTTTTTTTGCTCTCTCTCTCTCTCCTCTCTCTAAGCTGTCATTGATATAGTTGTATAGGTATTGTCTCTGATCTCTGATAGAGCGAGGAACTTGATGCTTCCCTGTGCTGTTTCTGCGAGTACCCAGTTGGCAAAAATTGATCTTTCTTGAAGAATCTAAGCAAGCATTTGATGCTCTTAAGGGTACTATCTATGCCCATTATAGGTTTACAGTGTACTACTGTCCTCAGACTCAGTTCATAATATTCTGTTTTCCTCTGTAATTTCAGGAGAATTAAGTGCCTCTTGGTCAATTGTATCTACCCATACCGAGAATATCTTGTTGAGTTTGCAATTCAAAGATTTTTCTGTTCAGCAGCTGGTAACTTTTTGCCCAAATAATACCTTGTTTGGCACTATTTTTCTTTCAGGGGTTAAATGCTTACTTTATTTGTATTAGAATTAAGTGCTTAATTTAGTTGATTATAATTCACTGTGAAATTCATATATAAAAGAGAAAAACATAAGGAATCTACTTTTTTTTCATTAGTCTGGTGAGCTGTTACTTATCAAAATTTTCCACTGTCTACTTTAAGCTCTGAAAGATTCGTACTTTTTTTTTCATATGAAAATAGACTTAATCCTAGGGTTGTTGAAATGGGAGTTTAAGTAGATTTTATGCTTGCCATATTGGATTTTCACCTTTTTCCTTTGTGTGTTCTGTAGGATCCTGCAAGAAGGTGTTTCTTCTGCTTTCCTTTAACTTACATTCTCTATTCTTTAAAGCTGCCAAGATTATTTGTTCCTTGTTGAGTGCTGCAAGACATAACCATTTTAGTCAAACCATCACTTTTCCTTTTAGTTATAGTTCCTTCTGTTATACAATTCTACCAGGTTCTGGCTCTAGTTTTTCTGTAGAATTTTGGGGGTGAATTGAAGTTGGGTTGAATTAGTTCTAAATAATTCTTGGGATTTTCTTGATCATGGATAGTGAGGATAATGTGGATAGGGGATTCCAGCAGAGGAAAGGGAATAGTATGCTGAATTGCCCTTCTTCTGGGATTTTTACAAATTTGATATATGAAAAGGTTCCGGGAATGGGAATGAATTCGGAATCCATGTTCAAATCATCAAATGGGGTAGACCCTTTTTACGGTTCGGGTTGGGATACAATTGATTCGTTAAATTCGAGTGGAAATTTTGGAGGTTCTTCTGTTGTTCCTCAAAATGAGTTTGCCAATTCACATTACTCTAATTTCCCATCTGAGTCGGGTCTAGTTGATATGATGCCAAAGATTCCGAATTTTGAAAGTGGAAGTTACTCAGAAATGGTCACTTCTTTCCGGATGCCAGAGTGTGGCCCAAATACTGAAACGAGTCATCGTCCTAATTATTCCCGAAACAACCTAGGCGGAGTTGAGAGGGCCTTAACAAACGTCGCAGATTCTCAGGAGCATTGCCAAAATTCCGAAGATGGAGTACTAGGAGTTTCACCTAATGGAAAGAGGAAAAGAAAAACATCAATGGGAGCTTCACCTAAGGTAACTTATAAAACTAATTTTGAGATTACTGTTCTATTATAGAAGTTTACCGTTGATAGATTGTAATGGACATTGGACAGTATTACGGAAAATCTTGTTCGTTATATTGTGGAGTCACGTTAACTACTATGAACCAAACATACATTCAATGTCTTATGACCTTTTGACATTCGGCTTGTTAATTGTCGCAGAATGTTGAAGTTGAACACCAGAAGGATCCATCCGAGGACACTTCTGAATTCCCAAACGACGATGATGATAAGAAACAGAAATTTGAACAAAATGTTTGCGCAAATTTGCTCAATAAGCAAGCGGTTAAACAAACTAATGATAAATCTTCTACTGCAGAACCTTCTAAAGAAAATTACATACATGTAAGAGCCAAAAGGGGACAGGCAACAAACAGTCATAGCCTTGCAGAAAGGGTAATAAAGTCCTCCTTCTAAACCTATAGTTGTATGGAAAATCTCCTGTTGTTTTCAGAGAATATTAGTATTAAGTCTATTTTGTTTTCAGGTGAGAAGAGAGAGGATTAGTGAAAGGATGAGATTGCTGCAAGAACTGGTTCCTGGCTGCAATAGGGTAACTGGCTTTTTATTTAAATTTTTTTAGTATTTATATGTGGCCAAATATTAGTACTGAGCCTTCTTACTTTCAATTTTGAAGATTACTGGCAAAGCAGTGATGCTTGATGAGATTATCAACTATGTGCAATCGCTGCAACAGCAGGTTGAGGTATGCATTTTTTAAGTTTCGGCAAATTATACATTTGCTAGCATGAGAAGATAAGTTTATTGATTTGAATATTACAATGCTCATGATTCTTGAATAAAATTAGATGTGGATTGTCCTCCATATTCCGAAATATTTGCTAGCGAGCCCTATTCCATACTTACGAGAGCAATAAAAACAGAATAAGATAAAAATCAAGAAGAGCCTACATGCAAATTTATGCTGGCTTGCCCTAAACGTGTGAGCTGTTGCAAATTTTCACCATAAAAGAGAGACTAGGATTCCTCACACCTCTCTCAACACAAAATTGGACCCTTAAAGATATGCAATCAAGAAGACAAGTGTAGAGAATAATTAAGCTTTATAGAGTCCAACAAATCCCCTTGCAACAGAACCTTGACAAGATTTCGTTGCTTTTCCTTACCATATCGTAATGCGTTGGTCAATGTGCATTTCCCCTGCCAAGAGTTTTCTTAGAATTGTTATAAAAGGCCCTAGTCACGGGTGAGAGCTATGCACAAGTTAGGTGCATCTGGACCTTCTTGAGAATTGTTGAACAAATTTATTGTTTCGTATTATTATACGGTTTGTTTGGAAGGTTTGAAGTTATTGTTTGTTGAAGCAAATGGATGTTTTTTTCATTTCCGACATGCTAGTAATATTTACTTCAATTTTCTTTCCATATCATTCTTTATCAACTTGTAAGTTTATGATCTAATAATACAACTTTCTTGTTGCAGTTTTTATCAATGAAACTTGCAACTGTAAATCCAGAATTGGACGCTGATATATATCGGATTTTATCCAAAGATGTGAGTTAGGATCCATTCATTTCGCATTATTTCTTTGACACAAGGCAAGAATTGCAAATAATCTTACGATTTCGCTATTTTTAGATTCTTCAATTTCGAGGTAACAATCCAGGTGCTCTTGGAATTGGTTCTGGATTAAGTTCATCTCATCCTTTCCTGGGATTTTCCCCAGCAACTTTTTCTGGTGTCCCTGTTGCTAATCCTCCGCTTCATCCCTTAACTCATGTAATACAAATATCTTTCTGCTTACTTGTTATGGCTACTCCTTTTATAAGCAATAATATATTGCGTTTATTTTCTGCAGGCTTTGTGCAACAATGATCTTCAAAGTATTCTCCAAATGGGATTTGATGCTAATCCTACGGGCAGCAATTTGGGACCAAATGGTAATTGTCTTGAGCTCTCTCTTTAGATTTCACGACATATTTTTCTAATATCATCTCAAGTCATTACCTCCCCATTTTCCTATGCTCACAACGTGATCTTATTGTGCAGGACCGTCGAAAATGGAGCTATAGATTTTGTTCGGAAGCTTAAAGTTATTGTTCCGGCTGACAGAAAATTCAAATATTCCTACATCAAGTGGAAATTTAATTCCAAAGTAAACAGTGAACAATGCTTAAACTTCTCTTTTTTCTAGTTCTGTATAGGGTCTCAGCTCCTAACTTTCTGTTCTTCGAATTTTAGCAGAAGAAAATGACTTATTAGATTTACCAAGCCATGTAAATTTCGAGCTCCACTTTCATTTCTGGAAGTGATTATTTTCATTGATGTTATATTCGTGTTTAGCTTTATTTTTTCATGTGTAGTGCACAATTTGAAAAATGGGAGTGTTGCTGTTTTAGCCTAATTTGATCGTTTGAAAGGATAGCGTATGTTGTTTATAAATATTTAAATTATCAGATTGGCCTAGTGTTGGTCCCAAAACCAGTTTGTGTAACCTAGTTTAAATAAAAATGTTTGCAAGAACAGAAATCACAGAAATAAAAAATAACGAAGAACACAGAGGATTTTTTCGTCACTAAGGGGTCGGATGTTCAGCCTTCAATCAAATTACCCGTTGAGCATCTACAAGTAGATATATTTTTAGATCCACTAGAATCAACCAAATACAACCTGTTGACACACTAAAATGCAGCCCAAAATCAAAGGGAAGTCCAGTTGAGAAATCCAAGATAAAGACCCAACGGAAGCCAATTAAAAGGCCCAAGAAGAAAAACCCAAGCTAGAGGCCTGTGGAAAAGCCTGAATATTGGAAGCCCAAGAGCAAAGGAATACCATCGCCCAAGATTGTGGGACGTCCAGAGGCCGAACGAGGGTAGTACTGCACAATCGCCCAAGACGACAGCCTCATTGTCGCCCAGAATTAGACAAGTCTAAAGGATATAGTCTGGAAACGGTTGGCAAGTGAACCCGGCACGATCCCACGATCCAGGAAGCAGCAAGGGTAGTGGCAACGGTTACTAAGCAACTACTCCCCAAACAAGCGGTTCCTCACTAAAAGAGCGGACGGTTGCGAAGGATATGGAACAAGTCTGAGCAGTTTCGATAACCAAAGGATGCTCAAGAAGTATAAAAGGAAGTAACGTCATAGAAGAAAGCCCCCGAATCAAAAACTCTCTACAAGAGATCATGTAACTTTTATTCCTTAGTTTAAATTTAATCCTTTTTCAGTACTCGTGTGCTTGCGCCCCTTGGAGGCGTTTTGTCTACTTTCCAGTTGTAATTCTTCACTAGTAAACGCACCCATTTTTGGGACTTTGTCTCAAGAGATCTGTTCCTTACACAATCGTCTGACCCCTCTCTCTCTCGTAATTGTTGGCGGGTTGCAAAAACGCGCGAAAACAATTTGGCACGCCCAGTGGGACAGTTGGTGTTTTGTAAGTGAAGGTACAAAAAGAGAAAAGATATCATGCCTCATAAAAATTCTGATAAGGAACCAGCAAGTCAAGGAGTAGTCCAGTCTGTGGTTGAGCGATACGAGGAGCAACAACATTCCCCACAGACAGATGGGCAAAGTCCAAGCAGTCACAGCCGCTACGAACCAATGACGGAATTGAGTCATCGCACAATGCGTGCATTGCTGGGAGAACTCACGCAGGACGTCGTTGAACAGGTAAATCTACGTAGCATTCACAATATGGAAAAGTTTACCCAGAACGAGAATAGACATTTTGATAATATGGCTAAACAACTAAACACGTTGAATGAAATCATGAATAAGTTGGTAAGCCAAATGTGTCAACCTGTTATGCTTATAGATAATCACTTCCAGTCTAGGACTATCGTGGGGCATACTTCGCCGTACAATTCTCTTGGTGTAAACTCCGGCCCAAATCTGGAGCCACCTTTCGGCCCTTCTACTTCAAACCCAGGGGGAAACGGAACCATAAATGTGAATAATGGTAACACTACGTCTAACCTGGGGGGTAGTACTACCATGAGAGACAATGTCCCAAATAATGGACAGAACGGTTTGCGTACGAATGACGGTTTAAACACTCAGTTTACCGGTCATAACAACCTGAATAATGGCACTTTTATGGCCAATCAAGGGCAGACCACTAGGCCTCCCACGAATCAGCCAGTAAATCAGCCAATGGGAAACCCATATGACCCTAACGCCGTGCTAAGAAACCAGATTATGGAAATAGTGCAAGATCAAATAGCAGTTGGGGCACGTCCGGTGATTAGGCCGATTTACACCAAGCCATATCCTGATTGGATAGATCAGGCATATCCATGGCCTAGAGGGTACAAAGTACCGGAATTCTCACTATTCACTGGCCTAGGAGAAGTGTCTACACTAGAACATGTAGGGAGATTCACGTTGCAAAGTGGTGAGGTGAATGATTACCATAAGTTGAGGTTGTTCCCAAGTTCCTTAACAGTGGTAGCTTTTTCTTGGTTCATTAATTTGCCAGCAAACTCCGTCCAAACTGGCAGCAAATGGAGCAGCTATTCCATGCTCAATTTTACAAAACTGAGTCTGAAGTTACACTGGCCGATTTGGCGAATTTACGTCAATTGCCTAACGAATGGGCAGAAAATTTCCTACAAAGGTTCAAAACGGCCAGAAGTAAATGCTTTGTGCCGTTACCAGAAAAGGAATTTGTCAAAATCGCACAAAGTTGTTTAAGCTTTGATCTAAAGAAGAAATTCCAGGATAGAGAATTCCCAGATTTATTCCAACTTAGAGCGAATGTCGTTAGGTATGAGCGACTGGTGAGAGAGGAAGAACAAATGAAAAATTCCAGTAAAGGGACTTATTATAAAGACCCGAATTTCAATGTTCATACTATCGATGATGGTTATTATGACCAGACCGAAATATGCTTGGCTGAGTTAGTAAAAGGAGAAGCATATACTTGTCCCATGTTAGTTAAGCCAAAAATAGTAGACAAAGATGAACCTGCAAAAGGTGAAAACAGAAAGACGCGAACGTTCTCGTTCGACATAACCAAAGCTGACCTTATATTCGATAAATTATATAAGGATAAGCAGATAAGGTTGAGCGACAAACACAAGTTGCCAGACCCTGAACAAATTAAGGGTAAAAAATACTGTAAATGGCATAATGCATGGTCACATGCGACTAATTATTGTATGGTTTTTCGCCATGTGTTGCAGGACGCTATTGAATCAGGACGAATTACGTTCGAAGAAAAGAAGAAGATGGCGGTGGATGAAGATCCGTTCCCACGGCCACTAGCAATGAATATGATAACGACTGGCTTGAAAAACAAATTGCCAAGGTTTAAACTGGTGATTGATGACGAAGAAGAAGAATCCAAACCACCTCCCAGCGTTTTTGAACGCATCAAAGGGAAAGAGCCCAAACAGGGTGAAGATGTTCTGTGCGACAGGTGTAAGCACGAGTTAAAGGCAAATACAGGGTCATCAATGACACGGCCATTCCACCATCGGCCTGATTTCGTGCCAGTCGCTCAGCCTGTCAGGGGGCGAAGGGTGCCGTTGTATGGAGGATTACCTAGAGAAAGGGGGTTTGGGTCGGCCGGTCAAAGAAGAACATTTAGGCCGCAGCCTCGCCAGCCCAATGTATGGCATTCGTTCCAAAACAATGCAGGAAGGATAGTGCCATTCAATGAAATGACCAGAACCCAACAAAGGCGTTACCAACGTAATTACGGGCGGATGATGAGGCAACAACAAGGAGAATCACGCCCTCGAGCGCCCAAAACGCTCAGGATAGCCAACGAAAATGCTTTTGAAGATAGCGAAGAAACAGGCACTGGCGAATCAATGAGAGAATTGCCGGAAAGCTCGTCTGGAAGATCGAAGTTTGAGCGAGACAGGAAAGATGAAGATGATCCTGACCAACCTCTAACCATCCAGTTTGGCACATTACCTCCTGTCCTGGCTAACAACTACCTGTTGGCCGACGAATTCAAAAGCAAAGAAAAAGAGGATAATGAGGAAGAAACTTGTGTGCTAGTCTGCGATGAAGGCCAAACGTCCAGAGAAATGTGCGGTGATGGAGATGACGATGGTATGACAGATGTTGACGAAGAAATTGATTTAGAAGCAGAGAGACGGAAAAGGGGAGTGTCGCGCAACACCCTGTTGAAACAATTGCACCAGGAAGGAGTCCGCGAAGTGGATCTGTTGGGAGAACCATCTGGTCGACCGTTTGATTTCTATGTGCTGTATGGGGCGCCAAAAAGGAAAAAGAGGGTACCTCGCTCTGAAAAATATGGATCACCCCCTAGAATAATGCCTCCTTCTACAAATTGGGTAATTGAGGAAGAAGTATTGGAAAAAGAGAAGGAAGGGACCCGAGGAAAGAAGGCTCAGTCCGATGTGCTGCACGTTGATCTATCACCAAGAGATAGCCCGCCAGAAAATAGGCAGGAAGTGGAAATAGACGCTGCTGAAAAAGTCATCTTCAACAAACCAGCGATGAGGTTAACCAAACACTTAAGGCCACTGTACGTCAAAGCCTTAGTTAATGGTGTACCAATAGTAAAAGTACTTATTGACAATGGAGCGGCTATAAACACCATTCCAGCTAGGATGATGAGGAAATTTGCTAAGACAGAAAGCGACATGATCCCAACAGAAGTCATTCTTACAAGTTTTAATGGTGGAGCAACTTCAGCAAAATGAGTTATGCCACTTGACATAACTGTAGGGACAACCACTAGGACTACTGTTTTCTTCGTGATAGACGGTCCTACCGCTACAACGTGCTATTAGGAAGAGACTGGATCCATGGCAGTCGATGTATTCCCTCATCACTCCATCAATGCTTAGTCTTCTGGAACGATAAAGGGGAAGCAGAGGTGGTGCAGGCAGATCATAGGCCCTTTGTGGCGGAAGCGAATTCAGTGGAGAGGTTCATGTATGAAGGGAATTATGGGCCTGTCAGAGTGGTTCAAGATGGGGAAGAAACTCAAATTACTGCCCGAAGCGAAGAGCCTTTCTCAATAGATTCACTAACTGAAATGTTTAATCAAATGAGGCTAAACATAGTGGCCTTGAAAGAGCCAGTAATTGGCAAAAAAGAAGCCAAACAACCTTAAATGAGTTTTCGACAACAAAAACAAGAGGCCGAAGTTCAGGCCTTTCGAGCCAAGTTGATGGCTTTCAATAAAGAATGTGAATGTATGAAGAAAGAAGAAGCGGCGTTAAAGATGCTGAAGGACAAATTGATGGTGTCCGAAATGGAGCAGAGCTTGGATTGGGAAGTTCATAAAGTGGATTGCCTGGAAGAGCAAAACTCTCTGAGCGACGTGAATGATGAAGCGACGAAGATCCCTAAGTCAGGATATGCACAAGCTCAAGACCCATTGGTCAAGGTTAACATTGGAGAGGAATGAGAGGATCGCCCAACGTTCGTTAGCCAAATGCTGCCTCACGAGGTTAGTAACAGATTAATCGCTTTATTGATAGAATATAAAGACTGTTTTGCTTGGGAGTATGAACACATGCCTGGTTTGGATAGGAACTTAGTAGAACATAGGCTGCCGACTAAACCAAATTTTAAGCCTCATAAGCAACCTCCTAGGCGTTTCGCCCCCAATGTATTGCCAGAAATCAAAAAAGAAATAGAGCGATTACTAAAAGCAGGTTTTATTAGAACGACCAGATATGTGGAGTGGTTATCTAATATAGTGCCAGTATTAAAAAAGAATGGCAAGTTGAGGGTATGCATAGATTTCAGGAATTTGAACTTGGCTACTCCCAAGGACGAATATCCAATGCCTACAGTAGATTCTCTAGTAGACTCGACTGCAGGACATGTGATGTACTCTTTTATGGATGGATATTCGGGATATAATCAAATCTACATAGCTGACGAAGATGTACACAAAACTGCCTTTAGATGCCCTGTGTCTTTAGGGTGCTTTGAGTGGGTAGTAATGCCATTTGGACTAAAAAATGCAGGGGCAACTTATCAAAGAGCAATGAATCTCATTTTTCATGATATGATAGGCAAATTTGTGGAAGTTTATGTAGATGATGTAGTGGTCAAATCTGTTACAGAAGAAGACCATTTTGAACAACTGCGATGTTCATTCGAACGAATGAGGCAGCATAAACTAAGATTGAACCCTTTGAAATGCACGTTTGGCTTGAATGCAGGAAATTTCCTTGGATTCCTGGTACATAAAAGAGGGATTGAACTTGATAAGAATAAAGCGAAGGCCATTTTAGAGGCTAAGACTCCTAGTAATAAAAAGGAGCTGCAAAGGTTTTTAGGCTAAATCAATTTTCTAAGACGCTTTATATCTAATTGTGCAGGGCGAACGAAAGCGTTTTCGCCTCTCCTAAAGCTGAAAAATCAAGACGAATTCGTCTGGAAAGAAGAACATCAAAAGGCTTTCGAAAGCCTGAAGACATACTTAACAAGCCCACCAGTGTTGGTGTCACCGATCCAAGGGCGGCCGATGAAATTGTACGTGTCGGCTGAACAAGAATCGATAGCGGGGATGGTCGCACAAGAAGACCAAGTTGGCGAAGAAAGGGCGATTTATTATTTAAGTAGACGGTTAACCAAATGTGAATGTAATTATTCTGCTATCGAGAAGTTGTGTTTCGCATTATACTTCACATGTACAAAATTAAGGGCCTATTTACGGCCTGTGACAGTCTATCTAATTTCCAAAGTTAATTTATTCAAATACATGTTTTCTCGCCCTATTTTACACCAACGAGTGGGTCTTTGGACTTTAGCACTGTCGGAATTCGAAATAAAGTATGTGCCCCAAAAGGCAGTTAAAAATCAAGCATTGGCTAATTTTCTGGCCGATCATCCGTGCCTTGACATGCCCAACGAACTAGAACTTGAGGTTGATTCATTTGAATTAAAACCATGGGTTTTATATTTTGATGGATCGAAAACTTCTAAAGGAGCAGGAGTAGGAGTGGCTTTGATAAATCCTTTAGGGGTTTGCTATAAGTTCGCATTCACCTTGGACAGGATCTGTACTAATAATCAAGCCGAGTACGAAGCCCTAATTGTAGGCTTGGAATTGATGGTAGATATGAAAGTAAAGAATGTAATCGTCAGGGGCGATTCTCAATTGGTGATTCATCAATTGACCGGCGATTTCAAATGTCAAAGTGATTCTATCATAAGTTTATACGAAATCGCCCAAGAGTTATTGGAAGAATTCGACCAAGTAGAGCTTCAATGTGTTAATAGAATATACAATGACATGGCCAACGAGTTGGCCCAGTTGACTTCTGGCTATTCAAAGGCGATAAGTTGGGAATCTGCCTATGAATACGGAACTATGTTGCCCGTTCTTCAGCAGAGGGCAAGGAAAATGGAAATTCAATGCATAGAAGATGGGGTCGCACTGGATTGGATAGATGAGATTAAAGAGTCCTTCAAAGAGCTTGACGGGCGAATTGATAGACGAACGAAATTACGTTTATTGAACTATGCATTAATAGACGAAGAATTGTTCAAAAAACGTTATGATGGTGTGTTATTAAAATGTGTGAACTTACAAGAGGCTAAGACAATTATGGCCGAAGTGCATGAAGGGATATGTGGAGCCCATCAGGCCGGCCAAAAGATGAGATGGCTAATTATTAGAAGTGGATATTTTTGGCCAAAGATGGGTGAATCGTGTGTTCAATATGCTAAAAGTTGTTTAGCGTGCCAAAAATATGGTCCAATACAAAGGGCACCAGCAAGCAACATGACACCCATTATCAAACCTTGGCCGTTCAAAGGTTGGGCGATAGATTTGATAGGGAAGATTTACCCTCCATCATCTAAACAACACACCTTTATTATAGTCGCCACGGACTTTTTCACCAAGTGGGTCGAGGCAGTGCCTCTAAAAGAAATCACACAGAAAAGTATCATAGAGTTTATCCGGGACCATATCATCTACAGATTTGGGATCCCGCAAACTTTAATGACAGATCATGGGACCTCCCTAAATGGGGATCAGGTGAAGGAATTCTTGAGCGAATTTGGAATTAGGTTGGTAAATTCCACACCGTACTACGCTCAGTCAAACGGTCAGGCAGAATCATCTAACAAGATTTTGAAATCTATCATAAGGAAGATGATAGATGAAAATGCTAGAAATTGGCACGAATGCTTAAACAAGGCTTTATGGGCTTACAGGACGTCGCCCCGTTCAAGCACCAACATTATGCCTTTCCAACTCACTTATGGGCAGGAGGCTGTATTACCCGTGGAAATTAACGTGCAATCCATAAGGGTGCGTCGGCAGCACGAGTTGAGTGAGAATGAGTACAAGGAATTGTTGACTCAAAATTTATTAGAGTTGGACGAATTGAAGTTAGATGTGCTAGACAGGCTGCAAGTCCAGAAACAAAGGGTGGCTAGATTTTACAACAAGAAAGTTATAGCCAAGTTTTTTAGTGCAAGCGAATTAGTTTGGAGGGCAGTGCTTCCTCTAGATAGTAAAGACCCAAAATATGGCAAATGGTCGCCAAATTGGGAAGGGCCGTATAGAGTAAAGAGTGTATTGCCTAATGGAGCTTATCACTTGGAAGATTTAGATGGTACTAGGCATATAAGATTTATTAATGGTAAGTACTTGAAAAGATATGTTCCATCCCTTTGGGAAAGTGAACAGATAAACACATGATTGATAAAATCGCAATGTAATCATGCCAAACGATGGCAGTTAACAAATTGGACGATCACGTTCTGATAGCAAAATAAACAGATAGATGCATAAGTGGTAAAATTGCAGTTGCGATGTATTCATGCCGAACGATGGCGGTAAATAAAATTGGACGATCACGTTCTAAGTAAAGTCAGAGAGAACAAGGCATATTCAAAACAAAGTCCTTTATTACCCAATGCTACTTACAGACCATTCTTTACAAAAATTAAAAGACACAGTCAAAATACAGGGCGAGACACGCTACAAATTATCTTCTGACTGAAAGGAACAGAAAGAGTGAAACCAGTACGGCCAGCCTTTCAGTCTATGGCCGAATAAGCCAACCGCTCCCACAACCTTCCTAAGTGCATTGCTGCAATGGTGGGCGAGGAGAAGCAGCCCTTCAGTCTATGGCCGAATAAGAGGATGAAATGTTCCCCACGACCTTCCTAAATGCATTGCTGCAATGGTAGGCGAGGAGAAGCAACCCTTTAGTCAATGGCCAATTAAGAGGGCCCCTTAACCTTCCTAAATGCATAGAGGCAATGGTAGGCAAAGAGGAGTACCATCAATATACAAACTGATGGCAAAAATCTTGCTTCAGTTTGAAAGAACGTTTCCTATACCTCCCATACCAAAAGTGATATCAAAGCAAAGAAGCAAAGGGGACGAGTCAAGAAACCCATCCCTGTAGAAGAGGAAATTATTGGTAAACGATCGGAGTGCCATGCAGTGGCAGGAGGCTTTGATGGCAAGAAATTGAATTTGAGAATGCATGAGGATGAAGATGATGAGTATAAACATGCATATTTATAGGGGCTGGAAGATCAAAAGCCAGAATGTGGAAAGTCACACTTATGACCAGTGAGTGAAATCAATATGGCCCAAAGATTTAGGGAAGAAAATTCAAATGCCAAGAGAATATGCATGAATGTTGACATAAAGACTAAATACGAGGTAAATCGACGATCAAGGATAAATGCCACTCCAAAATAGCTATTCATTAATGGCGATGAAATCAAGTTACATAAAATCAAGACAATCAGCACGAAAGGTTATGAAAATTAGAACAGTAAGTGTTCAATTACAATTCGCCCCAAGCTGAGCGCATCTGCTGCCTAAGCCTGTCCCACTCTTCGCCCTGCCTAGAGGAAAGGACGTCTATTTCTTTCACCAAGTCATCATCAACCTCCACCTTTTTATACTGCTCCAATAGAGTTGTCGTCCTAGCAATTCCTTGGGAGGCAGTACGTCTCTTGGCAGCCATCCTCGCCCTGCAGTCATCCATCTTCGCTTGTAGTTCTTTCATCTCCTTGGCCAGGCTCAACATTAAGGAATCTTCTACCACAAGCTCTGAAGAAACTTCGGTCAGTTCAGCCTGACTCTTGTCGATTGCCTGAAGTAAGGATTCTTTCTCAGAAGAAGCGCGGAGATATTGAGCACTTCTGGTCTTCAATTCTGCGTTCTTGGCCAGCAAGGAAACAACGTCGGCATGAAGAACCCTTAAATTCACTTTAAAATCAACTGAGATGCTGGGCGATGGAAATGAAAGTGCTTGCAGTAGATTCGCACTCAACGTGTCTAGTTTGGCTTTTTGATGAGCAGCGCTGGCACGGCCTACTTCCAAGTCCATAAAAGAGACATACTCAAACAACGCCTGTTTGAGAAATGTCAGGTTCTCATTAGCAGGAGTGGAGGACGACGCAGAAGATGTCTTCATACGTGCCCAAGAGGTAAGTAAGTCTTGGATGGAATTGATGATGCTATCAGATTCCTGCAAGGAAAGTTAACAACATTGAAGATTTTCGATACAATGAAGCAAAACTAAGAAATAAGAGCGAGATAGAAAGACCTCATCGGCGATAGTGGGAACTTCAGGCGCCTCCTTTGTTTCCTCCATCAACTGGGGAAATTTCCCTTTAGCTGAGCGTGGTAGATTCCTCCCACTCGACGAAGCTGTAGGAATCTCTGCATATGACCGCGTCACAGTACACAAATGAGCTAGCAGAAATAAAGAAAGGCCAAGGCATCAAAAATAAGCGTTACCTTCCAGTTCCACGCTTGGGGGGTCGGCACCCTGAGGAAGAAGATTGGTTGGGCATAATGTTGTTGGAGCTTGACGCCTGGGCGACGCAGCCTCAACAGGAAGGGATGAAGAAGAATCTGCCAAGACTACGACCTTGGAAGGAGAAGACGAGCTTTTCTGAAAAGTCAGGCAAACCGTTAGCAAATGGGAGAATACATCCGCGAATATACAAATATGGATTACCTTTCTCCTGAAAGTGAGAGGAGTGTCATCATCATCATCATCGTCTGCTGGTAAAACAGGGGATGCCGAAGCCGGCCGTTTCCGGCCTGATACACCCTTGGCAGCAATGGCTTTAGCAGATGAAAGAGCAGGAGAAAGGATAGGCCCTTTAGAATGAGAAGGGGAAGAAGGACTCCTGATTGATACAGGGGTGGCTAAAAGAGGAGTATAAGAAGTACTCGGCCGGTCCAGCAAATGAAAGGCAGTAGTGACGTCAGTTGTAAATATCCTCCGTTTCACCGACGGCCAGAGTTGTTCAAAAAGGGGGTGAATGGCGGAACTAGAACGAAAAGGGGTCAATGAAAAGGCGTCCGCCAAAGCACGGTTATGTGCCTCTATACTTGCAACATCTGCTTTATTAATGGTACAAAAGCGCTCGGTCAGGTTTTTGGAATAGAAAAGAGGAACGGGCCGGTCTGGCCGAAACCCAGCTGACGAGCAAAGAAATGGGGAGCGTAAATCTCCTCCCCAACCTTGGCGTTGGTTCCAGTGACAATGTCGTAGAACAATTCTTTTCCAGCCAAGAATTGAACCCAAATGGGTAAAGAGTCATCCGCTCCAGAAGGAATATGAACATAATTGGGGGTCAAATAAGTAGGAAAAGGGAAAAAAGGAAGGGATGGAACCTAAAGTATAAAAGAATGAAAAAATGTCTCTCCTAGACATGGCCGTTGGGCGCAGGGAATCTATGGCCAACCCATAACAGGCGGCAGAAGTACTGCGAATAGAGGGGACCCCAAAGGAAGGAAAATATGCTCTTAACCATAATTGAGTAAACCAAAGAGGCCCGCTGCCAGTAGGAGACGCCCCAGTCTTCAATTGAAACTGGAGCAAAGCTAAACCCTTGTAAAGGGCGGCTAAAAAGAAAGAACATAAATTCAAAGGCGTGCCGCGGGCCAATGCGTGCGTCAAAGGCAGGTAACTTGTAGAAGGTTTTAAGCTAGGGACGCAAAGAACATATTTACAAAGCCAAACTTGAAGGAAGGCCACCCGTTCGACATGATTAGGCTCAGAAGCAAGAGTGACAAAAGCCAGAAAAAAAAACACAAAGAAAAAAAAAAAAAAAAAAAAAAAACCCCCCCCCCCAAAAGCAAAACGCTTTACTTATTTTATATTAAAAACAAAACAAAAAACAAAAGCAAAAAACAAGCAAAAAAAAAAAAGAAAAAAAAGCACAACAAAAAAGCAAGAAAAAGTAATAAAAACAACCAAAAAAAAAAAAGAAACAAAAAAAAAAGAAGAAGCAAAAAACACAAAAAGACAAAACGGAAAAAACATCAAAAAAAAACCAATCAAAAGCCAAACAAAAAAGAACACAAAAAACCAAATAAAATACAAAAATTAAAAAACACAAAAAAAAAAACCAGAAAAAAAAAAAACAATTACAGAAACCAAAAAACAAAATCAACCAAAAAAAAAAGAAAACAAACAAAAATATTAAATTTAATTATTTAGACAAATAAACAAGACAAAAAGCCAACCCAAAAAAAGTAATCAAAAAAAAAATAAACAAAAAACACAAGCAAAAAAAAACAGTACAAAAAAAAAAATAAAACAAAAAAAAAAAGAAAAAAAAAAAGAAAAACCAAAAAAAATCAAAAAACAAAAATCAAAAGCACAAAAAAAACAAAATAAAAAAAACCAAAATTTCTTTAAAATGATTATTTAGAAGGGGGAAAAAAAGAGAAGGAAACAAAGAAAGCAAAGACAAACAAGGCCAAAAAAAGAAGAAAACAACAACCAAGGCAAAAAAAAAAAAAAATAAAAAAAAAAAAAAAGCAAAACCAAAGAGAAGAGAAAAAATATGCAAAAATAGAACAAAAAAAAAAGCCAAGAAAACAAAACCACAAAAAAGAACCTAAATGCAAAAAAATAAAAACAGAAACCATAAAGAAAAAAAAAACAACCAAACGAAAAAACAACAAGAGAAAGAAATAGCCAAAATCAAAAAAGCAGAAAGGAGAAAAGAACAAAGCAAAAAAAAAAATTCAAAAAAAGAAGACAACCAAAAAAAAAAAACAAAAAGAGAAAAAATAAACAAAAAAACATGAGAAAACCAAAACAAATAGCAAAAAAAAAAATATGTAGTATTTTATCCAAAGAAAAAAGAAAACAATAAAAACAACACAAAAATAGAACAAAAAAAACAAGAAACAAAAAAAAAAAAAAAAAAAAACAAAAGAATCTAAAACCCAATAAAAACAACAAAATTCAAAACACCAAAAACAAAAGCACAAAATGAAAAATATAAAACAGCACGAAAAAGCAAAGAAAATTAACAACAACAAACAAAAAGAAAAAACACAGATTACCCACAAAAAAGCCAAAATTCAAATCAAAGAACTAAAAAGAAAAACAAAAGATCAGGAATGAAAAAAAAAGAAAAAAAAAACACAGTTTTTTTTTTTAAATACAAACAAACAAATAAAAGCAAAAAAAACAAAAACAAAAAAAGAGACAAATTAACCAAAAAAAACAAAAAAAAACAAAAAAAGTACAAAAATCAACACACCAAAGAAAAAACAAAAAAAAAAAAAGAAAAACGACAAAACACCAAAAACAACAAGAAACAAAAGAAAAACAAAAAAAAAATAATATTCAAAGACAATCCATTATGATTTACAAAGAAAACATAAAAAAAAGCAAAACCAAGATAAAAGAAAAAAAAAAAAATGAAAACGAAAAAAAAAACAAAAAGATAAAACAAAATCAAGAAAGCAAAAACACAAGAAAAAAAAAAGAAAAAAAACCAACAAGAATAAAAAAAATCAGCAAGAAAAAGAAGGACAAAAAAGCAAAACCAACAAAAAAAAAAAAAAAAAAAAAAAAAAAAAAAAAAAAAAAAAAAAAGAAGCAAATAAAAATAAAAAAAAAAAAAAAGAAAAAAAAAACACAAACAGAAAATCAAACCAACAACAGAAAAACAAAAAAAAAAGAAAATTGCAAAAGTAAGAAGAAAAGGGACAAAAAAAAGAGATGAAAAAACAAGAAAAACAAAAAACAATAAATAAAAAAAAAAAAAAAAGCAGAAAAGCCTAAAAACACATAAACACACACAAAAAAAAAAAAAAAAAAAAACAGTGTAAAAGCTATACCAAAAAAAAATCCAAACAAAAAAAAACAAAAGAACAAAAAACACAAAAAAAAAAAAAAAAAAAAACAATAATGGCCCACAAGAAAAAAAAAAGAGAAAGAGTTTTTTTTTTAAAAAAAAACAAAACATCAAACAACCAAAAAAAAAAAACAATTTAGCAAATGAAAGAAATAAAACACAACAACAAATAACAAAAACGAAAAAAATTTTTTTTTTTCAAAAAGAAAAAAAATCAGAACCAGAATCCATACAAACACCAAAATTCCAAATCTCAAAAATCAAAAAAAAAAAAAAAAAAAAAAAAAAAAAAAAAAAAAAACAAAAACACAACACACACACCAAGAAAAACACAGGTTCCGGGAATGGGAATGAATTCGGAATCCATGTTCAAATCATCAAATGGGGTAGACCCTTTTTACGGTTCGGGTTGGGATACAATTGATTCGTTAAATTCGAGTGGAAATTTTGGAGGTTCTTCTGTTGTTCCTCAAAATGAGTTTGCCAATTCACATTACTCTAATTTCCCATCTGAGTCGGGTCTAGTTGATATGATGCCAAAGATTCCGAATTTTGAAAGTGGAAGTTACTCAGAAATGGTCACTTCTTTCCGGATGCCAGAGTGTGGCCCAAATACTGAAACGAGTCATCGTCCTAATTATTCCCGAAACAACCTAGGCGGAGTTGAGAGGGCCTTAACAAACGTCGCAGATTCTCAGGAGCATTGCCAAAATTCCGAAGATGGAGTACTAGGAGTTTCACCTAATGGAAAGAGGAAAAGAAAAACATCAATGGGAGCTTCACCTAAGGTAACTTATAAAACTAATTTTGAGATTACTGTTCTATTATAGAAGTTTACCGTTGATAGATTGTGATGGACATTGGACAGTATTAAGGAAAATCTTGTTCGTTATATTGTGGAGTCACGTTGACTACTATGAACCAAACATACATTCAATGTCTTATGACCTTTTGACATTCGGCTTGTTAATTGTCGCAGAATGTTGAAGTTGAACACCAGAAGGATCCATCCGAGGACACTTCTGAATTCCCAAACGACGATGATGATAAGAAACAGAAATTTGAACAAAATGTTTGCGCAAATTTGCTCAATAAGCAAGCGGTTAAACAAACTAATGATAATTCTTCTACTGCAGAACCTTCTAAAGAAAATTACATACATGTAAGAGCCAAAAGGGGACAGGCAACAAACAGTCATAGCCTTGCAGAAAGGGTAATAAAGTCCTCCTTCTAAACCTATAGTTGTATGGAAAATCTCCTGTTGTTTTCAGAGAATATTAGTATTAAGTCTATTTTGTTTTCAGGTGAGAAGAGAGAGGATTAGTGAAAGGATGAGATTGCTGCAAGAACTGGTTCCTGGCTGCAATAGGGTAACTGGCTTTTTATTTAAATTTTTTTAGTATTTATATGTGGCCAAATATTAGTACTGAGCCTTCTTACTTTCAATTTTGAAGATTACTGGCAAAGCAGTGATGCTTGATGAGATTATCAACTATGTGCAATCGCTGCAACAGCAGGTTGAGGTATGCATTTTTTAAGTTTCGGCAAATTATACATTTGCTAGCATGAGAAGATAAGTTTATTGATTTGAATATTACAATGCTCATGATTCTTGAATAAAATTAGATGTGGATTGTCCTCCATATTCCGAAATATTTGCTAGCGAGCCCTATTCCATACTTACGAGAGCAATAAAAACAGAATAAGATAAAAATCAAGAAGAGCCTACATGCAAATTTATGCTGGCTTGCCCTAAACGTGTGAGCTGTTGCAAATTTTCACCATAAAAGAGAGACTAGGATTCCTCACACCTCTCTCAACACAAAATTGGACCCTTAAAGATATGCAATCAAGAAGACAAGTGTAGAGAATAATTAAGCTTTATAGAGTCCAACAAATCCCCTTGCAACAGAACCTTGACAAGATTTCGTTGCTTTTCCTTACCATATCGTAATGCGTTGGTCAATGTGCATTTCCCCTGCCAAGAGTTTTCTTAGAATTGTTATAAAAGGCCCTAGTCACGGGTGAGAGCTATGCACAAGTTAGGTGCATCTGGACCTTCTTGAGAATTGTTGAACAAATTTATTGTTTCGTATTATTATACGGTTTGTTTGGAAGGTTTGAAGTTATTGTTTGTTGAAGCAAATGGATGTTTTTTTCATTTCCGACATGCTAGTAATATTTACTTCAATTTTCTTTCCATATCATTCTTTATCAACTTGTAAGTTTATGATCTAATAATACAACTTTCTTGTTGCAGTTTTTATCAATGAAACTTGCAACTGTAAATCCAGAATTGGACGCTGATATATATCGGATTTTATCCAAAGATGTGAGTTAGGATCCATTCATTTCGCATTATTTCTTTGACACAAGGCAAGAATTGCAAATAATCTTACGATTTCGCTATTTTTAGATTCTTCAATTTCGAGGTAACAATCCAGGTGCTCTTGGAATTGGTTCTGGATTAAGTTCATCTCATCCTTTCCTGGGATTTTCCCCAGCAACTTTTTCTGGTGTCCCTGTTGCTAATCCTCCGCTTCATCCCTTAACTCATGTAATACAAATATCTTTCTGCTTACTTGTTATGGCTACTCCTTTTATAAGCAATAATATATTGCGTTTATTTTCTGCAGGCTTTGTGCAACAATGATCTTCAAAGTATTCTCCAAATGGGATTTGATGCTAATCCTACGGGCAGCAATTTGGGACCAAATGGTAATTGTCTTGAGCTCTCTCTTTAGATTTCACGACATATTTTTCTAATATCATCTCAAGTCATTACCTCCCCATTTTCCTATGCTCACAACGTGATCTTATTGTGCAGGACCGTCGAAAATGGAGCTATAGATTTTGTTCGGAAGCTTAAAGTTATTGTTCCGGCTGACAGAAAATTCAAATATTCCTACATCAAGTGGAAATTTAATTCCAAAGTAAACAGTGAACAATGCTTAAACTTCTCTTTTTTCTAGTTCTGTATAGGGTCTCAGCTCCTAACTTTCTGTTCTTCGAATTTTAGCAGAAGAAAATGACTTATTAGATTTACCAAGCCATGTAAATTTCGAGCTCCACTTTCATTTCTGGAAGTGATTATTTTCATTGATGTTATATTCGTGTTTAGCTTTATTTTTTCATGTGTAGTGCACAATTTGAAAAATGGGAGTGTTGCTGTTTTAGCCTAATTTGATCGTTTGAAAGGATAGCGTATGTTGTTTATAAATATTTAAATTATCAGATTGGCCTAGTGTTGGTCCCAAAACCAGTTTGTGTAACCTAGTTTAAATAAAAATGTTTGCAAGAACAGAAATCACAGAAATAAAAAATAACGAAGAACACAGAGGATTTTTTCGTCACTAAGGGGTCGGATGTTCAGCCTTCAATCAAATTACCCGTTGAGCATCTACAAGTAGATATATTTTTAGATCCACTAGAATCAACCAAATACAACCTGTTGACACACTAAAATGCAGCCCAAAATCAAAGGGAAGTCCAGTTGAGAAATCCAAGATAAAGACTCAACGGAAGCCAATTAAAAGGCCCAAGAAGAAAAGCCCAAGCTAGAGGCCTGTGGAAAAGCCTGAATATTGGAAGCCCAAGAGCAAAGGAATACCATCGCCCAAGATTGTGGGACGTCCAGAGGCCGAACGAGGGTAGTACTGCACAATCGCCCAAGACGACAGCCTCATTGTCGCCCAGAATTAGACAAGTCTAAAGGATATAGTCTGGAAACGGTTGGCAAGTGAACCCGGCACGATCCCACGATCCAGGAAGCAGCAAGGGTAGTGGCAACGGTTACTAAGCAACTACTCCCCAAACAAGCGGTTCCTCACTAAAAGAGCGGACGGTTGCGAAGGATATGGAACAAGTCTGAGCAGTTTCGATAACCAAAGGATGCTCAAGAAGTATAAAAGGAAGTAACGTCATAGAAGAAAGCCCCCGAATCAAAAACTCTCTACAAGAGATCATGTAACTTTTATTCCTTAGTTTAAATTTAATCCTTTTTCAGTACTCGTGTGCTTGCGCCCCTTGGAGGCGTTTTGTCTACTTTCCAGTTGTAATTCTTCACTAGTAAACGCACCCCTTTTTGGGACTTTGTCTCAAGAGGTCTGTTCCTTACACAATCGTCTGACCCCTCTCTCTCTCGTAATTGTTGGCGGGTTGCAAAAACGCGCGAAAACAATTTGGCACGCCCAGTGGGACAGTTGGTGTTTTGTAAGTGAAGGTACAAAAAGAGAAAAGATATCATGCCTCATAAAAATTCTGATAAGGAACCAGCAAGTCAAGGAGTAGTCCAGTCTGTGGTTGAGCGATACGAGGAGCAACAACATTCCCCACAGACAGATGGGCAAAGTCCAAGCAGTCACAGCCGCTACGAACCAATGACGGAATTGAGTCCTCGCACAATGCGTGCATTGCTGGGAGAACTCACGCAGGACGTCGTTGAACAGGTATATCTACGTAGCATTCACAATATGGAAAAGTTTACCCAGAACGAGAATAGACATTTTGATAATATGGCTAAACAACTAAACACGTTGAATGAAATCATGAATAAGTTGGTAAGCCAAATGTGTCAACCTGTTATGCTTATAGATAATCACTTCCAGTCTAGGACTATCGTGGGGCATACTTCGCCGTACAATTCTCTTGGTGTAAACTCCGGCCCAAATCTGGAGCCACCTTTCGGCCCTTCTACTTCAAACCCAGGGGGAAACGGAACCATAAATGTGAATAATGGTAACACTACGTCTAACCTGGGGGGTAGTACTACAATGAGAGACAATGTCCCAAATAATGGACATAACGGTTTGCGTACGAATGACGGTTTAAACACTCAGTTTACCGGTCATAACAACCTGAATAATGGCACTTTTATGGCCAATCAAGGGCAGACCACTAGGCCTCCCACGAATCAGCCAGTAAATCAGCCAATGGGAAACCCATATGACCCTAACGCCGTGCTAAGAAACCAGATTATGGAAATAGTGCAAGATCAAATAGTAGTTGGGGCACGTCCGGTGATTAGGCCGATTTACACCAAGCCATATCCTGATTGGATAGATCAGGCATATCCATGGCCTAGAGGGTACAAAGTACCGGAATTCTCACTATTCACTGGCTTGGGAGAAGTATCTACACTAGAACATGTAGGGAGATTCACGTTGCAAAGTGGTGAGGTGAATGATTACCATAAGTTGAGGTTGTTCCCAAGTTCCTTAACAGTGGTAGCTTTTTCTTGGTTCATTAATTTGCTAGCAAACTCCGTCCAAACTTGGTAGCAAATGGAGCAGCTATTCCATGCTCAATTTTACAAAACTGAGTCTGAAGTTACACTGGCCGATTTGGCGAATTTACGTCAATTGCCTAACGAATGGGCAGAAAATTTCCTACAAAGGTTCAAAACGGCCAGAAGTAAATGCTTTGTGCCGTTACCAGAAAAGGAATTTGTCAAAATCGCACAAAGTTGTTTAAGCTTTGATCTAAAGAAGAAATTCCAGGATAGAGAATTCCCAGATTTATTCCAACTTAGAGCGAATGTCGTTAGGTATGAGCGACTGGTGAGAGAGGAAGAACAAATGAAAAATTCCAGTAAAGGGACTTATTATAAAGACCCGAATTTCAATGTTCATACTATCGATGATGGTTATTATGACCAGACCGAAATATGCTTGGCTGAGTTAGTAAAAGGAGAAGCATATACTTGTCCCATGTTAGTTAAGCCAAAAATAGTAGACAAAGATGAACCTGCAAAAGGTGAAAACAGAAAGACGCGAACGTTCTCGTTCGACATAACCAAAGCTGACCTTATATTCGATAAATTATATAAGGATAAGCAGATAAGGTTGAGCGACAAACACAAGTTGCCAGACCCTGAACAAATTAAGGGTAAAAAATACTGTAAATGGCATAATGCATGGTCACATGCGACTAATTATTGTATGGTTTTTCGCCATGTGTTGCAGGACGCTATTGAATCAGGACGAATTACGTTCGAAGAAAAGAAGAAGATGGCGGTGGATGAAGATCCGTTCCCACGGCCACTAGCAATGAATATGATAACGACTGGCTTGAAAAACAAATTGCCAAGGTTTAAACTGGTGATTGATGACGAAGAAGAAGAATCCAAACCACCTCCCAGCGTTTTTGAACGCATCAAAGGGAAAGAGCCCAAACAGGGTGAAGATGTTCTGTGCGACAGGTGTAAGCACGAGTTAAAGGCAAATACAGGGTCATCAATGACACGGCCATTCCACCATCGGCCTGATTTCGTGCCAGTCGCTCAGCCTGTCAGGGGGCGAAGGGTGCCGTTGTATGGAGGATTACCTAGAGAAAGGGGGTTTGGGTCGGCCGGTCAAAGAAGAACATTTAGGCCGCAGCCTCGCCAGCCCAATGTATGGCATTCGTTCCAAAACAATGCAGGAATGATAGTGCCATTCAATGAAATGACCAGAACCCAACAAAGGCGTTACCAACGTAATTACGGGCGGATGATGAGGCAACAACAAGGAGAATCACGCCCTCGAGCGCCCAAAACGCTCAGGATAGCCAACGAAAATGCTTTTGAAGATAGCGAAGAAACAGGCACTGGCGAATCAATGGGAGAATTGCCGGAAAGCTCGTTTGGAAGATCGAAGTTTGAGCGAGACAGGAAAGATGAAGATGATCCTGACCAACCTCTAACCATCCAGTTTGGCACATTACCTCATGTCCTGGCTAACAACTACTTGTTGGCCGACGAATTCAAAAGCAAAGAAAAAGAGGATAATGAAGAAGAAACTTGTGTGCTAGTCTGCGATGAAGGCCAAACGTCCAGAGAAATGTGCGGTGATGGAGATGACGATGGTATGACAGATGTTGACGAAGAAATTGATTTAGAAGCAGAGAGACGGAAAAGGGGAGTGTCGCGCAACACCCTGTTGAAACAATTGCACCAGGAAGGAGTCCGCGAAGTGGATCTATTGGGAGAACCATCTGGTCGACCGTTTGATTTCTATGTGCTGTATGGGACGTCAAAAAGGAAAAAGAGGGTACCTCGCTCTGAAAAATATGGATCACCCCCTAGAATAATGCCTCCTTCTACAAATTGGGTAATTGAGGAAGAAGTATTGGAAAAAGAGAAGGAAGGGACCCGAGGAAAGAAGGCTCAGTCCGATGTGCTGCACGTTGATCTATCACCAAGAGATAGCCCGCCAGAAAATAGGCAGGAAGTGGAAATAGACGCTGCTGAAAAAGTCATCTTCAACAAACCAGCGATGAGGTTAACCAAACACTTAAGGCCACTGTACGTCAAAGCCTTAGTTAATGGTGTACCAATAGTAAAAGTACTTATTGACAATGGAGCGGCTATAAACACCATTCCAGCTAGGATGATGAGGAAATTTGCTAAGACAGAAAGCGACATGATCCCAACAGAAGTCATTCTTACAAGTTTTAATGGTGGGGCAACTTCAGCAAAATGAGTTATGCCACTTGACATAACTGTAGGGACAACCACTAGGACTACTGTTTTCTTCGTGATAGACGGTCCTACCGCTACAACGTGCTATTAGGAAGAGACTGGATCCATGGCAGTCGATGTATTCCCTCATCACTCCATCAATGCTTAGTCTTCTGGAACGATAAAGGGGAAGCAGAGGTGGTGCAGGCAGATCATAGGCCCTTTGTGGCGGAAGCGAATTCAGTGGAGAGGTTCATGTATGAAGGGAATTATGGGCCTGTCAGAGTGGTTCAAGATGGGGAAGAAACTCAAATTACTGCCCGAAGCGAAGAGCCTTTCTCAATAGATTCACTAACTGAAATGTTTAATCAAATGAGGCTAAACATAGTGGCCTTGAAAGAGCCAGTAATTGGCAAAAAAGAAGCCAAACAACCTTAAATGAGTTTTCGACAACAAAAACAAGAGGCCGAAGTTCAGGCCTTTCGAGCCAAGTTGATGGCTTTCAATAAAGAATGTGAATGTATGAAGAAAGAAGAAGCGGCGTTAAAGATGCTGAAGGACAAATTGATGGTGTCCGAAATGGAGCAGAGCTTGGATTGAGAAGTTCATAAAGTGGATTGCCTGGAAGAGCAAAACTCTCTGAGCGACGTGAATGATGAAGCGACGAAGATCCCTAAGTCAGGATATGCACAAGCTCAAGACCCATTGGTCAAGGTTAACATTGGAGAGGAATGAGAGGATCGCCCAACGTTCGTTAGCCAAATGCTGCCTCACGAGGTTAGTAACAGATTAATCGCTTTATTGATAGAATATAAAGACTGTTTTGCTTGGGAGTATGAACACATGCCTGGTTTGGATAGGAACTTAGTAGAACATAGGCTGCCGACTAAACCAAATTTTAAGCCTCATAAGCAACCTCCTAGGCGTTTCGCCCCCAATGTATTGCCAGAAATCAAAAAAGAAATAGAGCGATTACTAAAAGCAGGTTTTATTAGAACGACCAGATATGTGGAGTGGTTATCTAATATAGTGCCAGTATTAAAAAAGAATGGCAAGTTGAGGGTATGCATAGATTTCAGGAATTTGAACTTGGCTACTCCCAAGGACGAATATCCAATGCCTACAGTAGATTCTCTAGTAGACTCGACTGCAGGACATGTGATGTACTCTTTTATGGATGGATATTCGGGATATAATCAAATCTACATAGCTGACGAAGATGTACACAAAACTGCCTTTAGATGCCCTGGGTCTTTAGGGTGCTTTGAGTGGGTGGTAATGCCATTTGGACTAAAAAATGCAGGGGCAACTTATCAAAGAGCAATGAATCTCATTTTTCATGATATGATAGGCAAATTTGTGGAAGTTTATGTAGATGATGTAGTGGTCAAATCTGTTAAAGAAGAAGACCATTTTGAACAACTGCGATGTTCATTCGAACGAATGAGGCAGCATAAACTAAGATTGAACCCTTTGAAATGCGCGTTTGGCTTGAATGCAGGAAATTTCCTTGGATTCCTGGTACATAAAAGAGGGATTGAACTTGATAAGAATAAAGCGAAGGCCATTTTAGAGGCTAAGACTCCTAGTAATAAAAAGGAGCTGCAAAGGTTTTTAGGCTAAATCAATTTTCTAAGACGCTTTATATCTAATTGTGCAGGGCGAACGAAAGCGTTTTCGCCTCTCCTAAAGCTGAAAAATCAAGACGAATTCGTCTGGAAAGAAGAACATCAAAAGGCTTTCGAAAGCCTGAAGACATACTTAACAAGCCCACCAGTGTTGGTGTCACCAATCCAAGGGCGGCCGATGAAATTGTACGTGTCGGCTGAACGAGAATCGATAGCGGGGATGGTCGCACAAGAAGACCAAGTTGGCGAAGAAAGGGCGATTTATTATTTAAGTAGACGGTTAACCAAATGTGAATGTAATTATTCTGCTATCGAGAAGTTGTGTTTCGCATTATACTTCACATGTACAAAATTAAGGGCCTATTTACGGCCTGTGACAGTCTATCTAATTTCCAAAGTTAATTTATTCAAATACATGTTTTCTCGCCCTATTTTACACCAACGAGTGGGTCTTTGGACTTTAGCACTGTCGGAATTCGAAATAAAGTATGTGCCCCAAAAGGCAGTTAAAAATCAAGCATTAGCTAATTTTCTGGCCGATCATCCGTGCCTTGACATGCCCAACGAACTAGAACTTGAGGTTGATTCATTTGAATTAAAACCATGGGTTTTATATTTTGATGGATCGAAAACTTCTAAAGGAGCAGGAGTAGGAGTGGCTTTGATAAATCCTTTAGGGGTTTGCTATAAGTTCGCATTCACCTTGGACAGGATCTGTACTAATAATCAAGCCGAGTACGAAGCCCTAATTGTAGGCTTGGAATTGATGGTAGATATGAAAGTAAAGAATGTAATCGTCAGGGGCGATTCTCAATTGGTGATTCATCAATTGACCGGCGATTTCAAATGTCAAAGTGATTCTATCATAAGTTTATACGAAATCGCCCAAGAGTTATTGGAAGAATTCGACCAAGTAGAGCTTCAATGTGTTAATAGAATATACAATGACATGGCCAACGAGTTGGCCCAGTTGACTTCTGGCTATTCAAAGGCGATAAGTTGGGAATCTGCCTATGAATACGGAACTATGTTGCCCGTTCTTCAGCAGAGGGCAAGGAAAATGGAAATTCAATGCATAGAAGATGGGGTCGCACTGGATTGGATAGATGAGATTAAAGAGTCCTTCAAAGAGCTTGACGGGCGAATTGATAGACGAACGAAATTACGTTTATTGAACTATGCATTAATAGACGAAGAATTGTTCAAAAAACGTTCTGATGGTGTGTTATTAAAATGTGTGAACTTACAAGAGGCTAAGACAATTATGGCCGAAGTGCATGAAGGGATATGTGGAGCCCATCAGGCCGGCCAAAAGATGAGATGGCTAATTATTAGAAGTGGATATTTTTGGCCAAAGATGGGTGAATCGTGTGTTCAATATGCTAAAAGTTGTTTAGCGTGCCAAAAATATGGTCCAATACAGAGGGCACCAGCAAGCAACATGACACCCATTATCAAACCTTGGCCGTTCAAAGGTTGGGCGATAGATTTGATAGGGAAGATTTACCCTCCATCATCTAAACAACACACCTTTATTATAGTCGCCACGGACTTTTTCACCAAGTGGGTCGAGGCAGTGCCTCTAAAAGAAATCACACAGAAAAGTATCATAGAGTTTATCCGGGACCATATCATCTACAGATTTGGGATCCCGCAAACTTTAATGACAGATCATGGGACCTCCCTAAATGGGGATCAGGTGAAGGAATTCTTGAGCGAATTTGGAATTAGGTTGGTAAATTCCACACCGTACTACGCTCAGTCAAACGGTCAGGCAGAATCATCTAACAAGACTTTGAAATCTATCATAAGGAAGATGATAGATGAAAATGCCAGAAATTGGCACGAATGCTTAAACAAGGCTTTATAGGCTTACAGGACGTCGCCCCGTTCAAGCACCAATATTACGCCTTTCCAACTCACTTATGGGCAGGAGGCTGTATTACCCGTGGAAATTAACGTGCAATCCATAAGGGTGCGTCGGCAGCACGAGTTGAGTGAGAATGAGTACAAGGAATCGTTGACTCAAAATTTATTAGAGTTGGACGAATTGAAGTTAGATGTGCTAGACAGGCTGCAAGTCCAGAAACAAAGGGTGGCTAGATTTTACAACAAGAAAGTTATAGCCAAGTTTTTTAGTGCAAGCGAATTAGTTTGGAGGGCAGTGCTTCCTCTAGATAGTAAAGACCCAAAATATGGCAAATGGTCGCCAAATTGGGAAGGGCCGTATAGAGTAAAGAGTGTATTGCCTAATGGAGCTTATCACTTGGAAGATTTAGATGGTACTAGGCATATAAGATTTATTAATGGTAAGTACTTGAAAAGATATGTTCCATCCCTTTGGGAAAGTGAACAGATAAACACATGATTGATAAAATCGCAATGTAATCATGCCAAGCGATGGCAGTTAACAAATTGGACGATCACGTTCTGATAGCAAAATAAACAGATAGATGCATAAGTGGTAAAATTGCAGTTGCGATGTATTCATGCCGAACGATGGCGGTAAATAAAATTGGACGATCACGTTCTAAGTAAAGTCAGAGAGAACAAGGCATATTCAAAACAAAGTCCTTTATTACCCAATGCTCCTTACAGACCATTCTTTACAAAAATTAAAAGACACAGTCAAAATACAGGGCGAGACACGCTACAAATTATCTTCTGACTGAAAGGAACAGAAAGAGTGAAACCAGTACGGCCAGCCTTTCAGTCTATGGCCGAATAAGCCAACCGCTCCCACAACCTTCCTAAGTGCATTGCTGCAATGGTGGGCGAGGAGAAGCAGCCCTTCAGTCTATGGCCGAATAAGAGGATGAAATGTTCCCCACGACCTTCCTAAATGCATTGCTGCAATGGTAGGCGAGGAGAAGCAACCCTTTAGTCAATGGCCAATTAAGAGGGCCCCTTAACCTTCCTAAATGCATAGAGGCAATGGTAGGCAAAGAGGAGTACCATCAATATACAAACTGATGGCAAAAATCTTGCTTCAGTTTGAAAGAACGTTTCCTATACCTCCCATACCAAAAGTGATATCAAAGCAAAGAAGCAAAGGGGACGAGTCAAGAAACCCATCCCTGTAGAAGAGGAAATTATTGGTAAACGATCGGAGTGCCATGCAGTGGCAGGAGGCTTTGATGGCAAGAAATTGAATTTGAGAAGGCATGAGGATGAAGATGATGAGTATAAACATGCATATTTATAGGGGCTGGAAGATCAAAAGCCAGAATGTGGAAAGTCACACTTATGACCAGTGAGTGAAATCAATATGGCCCAAAGATTTAGGGAAGAAAATTCAAATGCCAAGAGAATATGCATGAATGTTGACATAAAGACTAAATACGAGGTAAATCGGCGATCAAGGATAAATGCCACTCCAAAATAGCTATTCATTAATGGCGATGAAATCAAGTTACATAAAATCAAGACAGTCAGCGCGAAAAGTTGTGAAAATTAGAACAGTAAGTGTTCAATTACAATTCGCCCCAAGCTGAGCGCATCTGCTGCCTAAGCCTGTCCCACTCTTCGCCCTGCCTAGAGGAAAGGACGTCTATTTCTTTCACCAAGTCATCATCAACCTCCACCTTTTTATACTGCTCCAATAGAGTTTTCGTCCTAGCAATTCCTTGGGAGGCAGTACGTCTCTTGGCAGCCATCCTCGCCCTGCAGTCATCCATCTTCGCTTGTAGTTCTTTCATCTCCTTGGCCAGGCTCAACATTAAGGAATCTTCTACCACAAGCTCTGAAGAAACTTCGGTCAGTTCAGCCTGACTCTTGTCGATTGCCTGAAGTAAGGATTCTTTCTCAGAAGAAGCGCGGAGATATTGAGCACTTCTGGCCTTCAATTCTGCGTTCTTGGCCAGCAAGGAAACAACGTCGGCATGAAGAACCCTTAAATTCACTTTAAAATCAACTGAGATGCTGGGCGATGGAAATGAAAGTGCTTGCAGTAGATTCGCACTCAACGTATCTAGTTTGGCTTTTTGATGAGCAGCGCTGGCACGGCCTACTTCCAAGTCCATAAAAGAGACATACTCAAACAACGCCTGTTTGAGAAATGTCAGGTTCTCATTAGCAGGAGTGGAGGACGACGCAGAAGATGTCTTCATACGTGCCCAAGAGGTAAGTAAGTCTTGGATGGAATTGATGATGCTATCAGATTCCTGCAAGGAAAGTTAACAACATTGAAGATTTTCGATACAATGAAGCAAAACTAAGAAATAAGAGCGAGATAGAAAGACCTCATCGGCGATAGTGGGAACTTCAGGCGCCTCCTTTGTTTCCTCCATCAACTGGGGAAATTTCCCTTTAGCTGAGCGTGGTAGATTCCTCCCACTCGACGAAGCTGTAGGAATCTCTGCATATGACCGCGTCACAGTACACAAATGAGCTAGCAGAAATAAAGAAAGGCCAAGGCATCAAAAATAAGCGTTACCTTCCAGTTCCACGCTTGGGGGGTCGGCACCCTGAGGAAGAAGATTGGTTGGGCATAATGTTGTTGGAGCTTGACGCCTGGGCGACGCAGCCTCAACAGGAAGGGATGAAGAAGAATCTGCCAAGACTACGACCTTGGAAGGAGAAGACGAGCTTTTCTGAAAAGTCAGGCAAACCGTTAGCAAATGGGAGAATACATCCGCGAATATACAAATATGGATTACCTTTCTCCTGAAAGTGAGAGGAGTGTCATCATCATCATCATCATCTGCCGGTAAAACAGGGGATGCCGAAGCCGGCCGTTTCCGGCCTGATACACCCTTGGCAGCAATGGCTTTAGCAGATGAAAGAGCAGGAGAAAGGATAGGCCCTTTAGAATGAGAAGGGGAAGAAGGACTCCTGATTGATACAGGGGTGGCTAAAAGAGGAGTAGAAGAAGTACTCGGCCGGTCCAGCAAATGAAAGGCAGTAGTGACGTCAGTTGTAAATATCCTCCGTTTCACCGACGGCCAGAGTTGCTCAAAAAGGGGGTGAATGGCGGAACTAGAACGAAAAGGGGTCAATGAAAAGGCGTCCGCCAAAGCACGGTTATGTGCCTCTATACTTGCAACATCTGCTTTATTAATGGTACAAAAGCGCTCGGTCAGGTTTTTGGAATAGAAAAGAGGAACGGGCCGGTCTGGCCGAAACCCAGCTGACGAGCAAAGAAATGGGGAGCGTAAATCTCCTCCCCAACCTTGGCGTTGGTTCCAGTGACAATGTCGTAGAACAATTCTTTTCCAGCCAAGAATTGAACCCAAATGGGTAAAGAGTCATCCGCTCCAGAAGGAATATGAACATAATTGGGGGTCAAATAAGTAGGAAAAGGGAAAAAAGGAAGGGATGGAACCTAAAGTATAAAAGAATGAAAAAATGTCTCTCCTAGACATGGCCGTTGGGCGCAGGGAATCTATGGCCAACCCATAACAGGCGGCAGAAGTACTGCGAATAGAGGGGACCCCAAAGGAAGGAAAATATGCTCTTAACCATAATTGAGTAAACCAAAGAGGCCCACTGCCAGTAGGAGACGCCCCAGTCCTCAATTGAAACTGGAGCAAAGCTAAACCTCTGTAAAGGGCGGCTAAAAAGAAAGAACATAAATTCAAAGGCGTGCCGCGGGCCAATGCGTGCGTCAAAGGCAGGTAACTTGTGGAAGGTTTTAAGCTAGGGACGCAAAGAACATATTTACAAAGCCAAACTTGAAGGAAGGCCACCCGTTCGACATGATTAGGCTCAGAAGCAAGAGTGACAAAAGCGCCCTGCATAGCCGAGTAAGATTCGCACATTTTTTTATCAAACTTAGGGGGAACACTGCCTGCAGAAACCGAGACCACCATGCTGGGAGAAATGACATCGCCCAGAGGAGGAAGGTTTACCAGGGCCCCAACATCCCTCAGAGTAATGGACAACGGGCAGCAGGGGAAAATAAAAGTATTATACTCAGAAGACCAAAAGCTCAGGGCGATTGGAAAAAGAGCTGGGTCGTATACGGGGGGATTAAGGGTGACTTCTAACAGGTCCAAAATTCCTGCACGTTCAAAAATAGATTTGGTAGGGCCATGGTTCATCATACGTGCATGCCACCTACGAAAACCAGAATCGGCTTTGGGCCAAGTACGAATACCTTTATCATAGATGGCCTTCAATGGTAGAGAGCTCAGAAAAGGAAGGGTTTCGACGCAAGGGAACAGCTGGCCCGCCGCAGTTTTCTCGACCGATTCAGCATCAACAAAAGATGGTCCCAAGAAAAACTCATCAACGTTGGGACCAACCCGCGAAAGAGGGTTCGAATTTATGTACGGCTTGGTGAGGATGCCTTGGAAGTCCTCAAAAGTAAGGGCAGCATCGGACTGAGTGCTTGAAGTCGCCATTTGTTACAGAATGCGAGTCGAATAAGGGCTAAAGAGTGTTAATGAAACGTAGCGCAGAGACAAGAAGATGAACAGTGAAAATGGCGAGAGAGAGACGTAAGATGGCAGAGACGTGTAACTAAGAATGCCGCGTGCTTTTTGAGTTTTAGGGATTCGTAATGTTGCACTCTGTTAAGCGGCAAAGGTACATGATGATTGAAATTTTTGGGGAAGTTCAAGTGTTGCTAAAGGATACAGAATGAATATGGCAGAATTAATGATTAGTATTAATTCTACCATATTGGGGGGTAATTGTTGACACACTAAAATGCAGCCCAAAATCAAAGGGAAGTCCAGTTGAGAAATCCAAGATAAAGACCCAACGGAAGCCAATTAAAAGGCCCAAGAAGAAAAACCCAAGCTAGAGGCCTGTGGAAAAGCCTGAATATTGGAAGCCCAAGAGCAAAGGAATACCATCGCCCAAGATTGTGGGACGTCCAGAGGCCGAACGAGGGTAGTACTGCACAATCGCCCAAGACGACAGCCTCATTGTCGCCCAGAATTAGACAAGTCTAAAGGATATAGTCTGGAAACGGTTGGCAAGTGAACCCGGCACGATCCCACGATCCAGGAAGCAGCAAGGGTAGTGGCAACGGTTACTAAGCAACTACTCCCCAAACAAGCGGTTCCTCACTAAAAGAGCGGACGGTTGCGAAGGATATGGAACAAGTCTGAGCAGTTTCGATAACCAAAGGATGCTCAAGAAGTATAAAAGGAAGTAACGTCATAGAAGAAAGCCCCCGAATCAAAAACTCTCTACAAGAGATCATGTAACTTTTATTCCTTAGTTTAAATTTAATCCTTTTTCAGTACTCGTGTGCTTGCGCCCCTTGGAGGCGTTTTGTCTACTTTCCAGTTGTAATTCTTCACTAGTAAACGCACCCATTTTTGGGACTTTGTCTCAAGAGATCTGTTCCTTACACAATCGTCTGACCCCTCTCTCTCTCGTAATTGTTGGCGGGTTGCAAAAACGCGCGAAAACACAACCAATAATATCTCACAAAAAGATTACAGAAATTGAACATGAAGAAGAAGAGTATACAACTCAGAGAGAACTCTAGAAAACCATAGAGAATATCTACAAACACCAAGGCAGAGAGAATATAGACGTATAAGGCTAAACATCTCTACCCAAGAGTCACACAAATTTAACAGCTGGGAGATGGCCACGTGTACGACCAGATCACAAACATTAATGAGGCAAAATCGCATTTCCACAAACATAACTTATCTAGTTATAAACAGGAAGTCCAAATCCAATAATAGTGTGGCAGCGCAAACATAATAATTTCCACCTTGCTGAACTATTCTTGACGTTAATTAGCGTTTCTAAACATCAACTTGTTTCATTTGCTCTTATTTACCTGGAAAAAGAAAATAAACAAAGTAAACATTTAAAACAATATAACTTGATATTCTAAATTCACAACCTTTCAAGTGATATTTATAATTTTCAAGCAGTTTTTGAATTTATTTAAAGACGGTACCTTGGTTCCAAGATCACATGAATTAAACTCAGTAGGAATTTTTTACTAGACCTTTCTCAACTATGTTTCTCACAATGAAACTTTATACCAACATGTTTTGTTCTATCATGATATACAAAATTTTTGTTAAGGTGAATGGTGTTGGAAATAGGCAAGTAATGAAATCACCGTGAATTAAGTAGGGCAGAATAATGTTGTGAAAATAAAGACACGAAAAATGGTTGAGGCAAGAGTTCATTCTCCTTAAGATGATAATGCCTCGCACTAGGGTTGACGATATTCCGACACTCGTCTCCAAAAATACAGTGACATCGACTTATAATAGTAGCATTACAAATTACAAGTCACGATGAACCTATTAACATTTTGATCTCTCTACAATTTGGAGGACTAAAATGTACGAAAATATTTTTCGAGACTAAATTGCAAAATATGAAAATTTAGGGACGAAGGAATAATTTTTGGAAGAAGAGTAAATTCAGAATTGATTTTGGAGTTAATGAAACTGGGGTATAGGGACCTATTTATAGAAGTTGAAAGGTTGTGTCCAAAAGACACAACAATCGAAAAGTTGTGTCTTCAACAAACACAAACCTTTTGGACAACAACTGATAACTGTCCTTCTTGAAGAATATACGTGTCGGCCATAGAAAAATTGGAGAAAAAAATAATAATATAAATTAAATATATTATTATTTTAAATAATAAAAAATAATATTAACAAATATTATTTTACCAAAAAATATATATCAGTCCAGGCCGCCCATAACTCATGCCTGCCCTTTCGGCTGGTCAAACAGCTGGAGGCGTGCTCAAGTGGGCTTTGGCCTAACCTACTAGCATGTAGGTTATCTCCCCTTCAAAGACTATTGGTACCATTTGGGGCCCAAACTCAAATTCCAAACTTGAGCAATATAAAGTGGTTTATATTATTCTAGCTTTCCTATGTGGGATTGACATTTTTCCAATTTCCCATCAATTTTTTATTTCAATTTATTTCAACTTCAAGTAGTCATATTTTGGCCTTAATTTCTCATTCACCCTAAATTGGTTTTGAGAAAATGAATACACTACATTAATCTACTCATGGAGTAAAACATATTCGGCCAAAGAAATATTTTATCCAACTAACGGGACCCACTAAAATAATTGGTCAAAAGTCGGTCAAACCAACTAACAAAAACCAATTTTCCAACAAACGGCACTCTGATTGTCGATATCATAACCATTTCATTTTTGAAACTAGTTCATTTAACATTCCTCTTAACCAAAGACATTCTTTAATAGCAACACAAGCATCAATATATTCTATCTCTACAAAAGATAAGGTTACAAGTTTTTGCAATTGAGATTTCTAACTAACACATCCATCATACAAAATAAAAATACAAGATGAAGTTGATTTTCTTTTATTCAAATCTCCAATAAAATCAAAATCGGTATAGCCCTTAAGAATTATGTCTTTATTGCATCTTTTAAATTTTAAACCTAAGTTAGATGAACTTTTCAAATATCTTAGCATCCACTTAATAATAAACAGGTGTGTTTTACCTGGATTTGCCATGAATCTATTAAGAATACTTATGACGTGTGCCGTTATGTCTAGTACATGCCATGAGATACATAATAGACTCTACAATATTAGTATAAGGTACCTTTTTCATTCTTTCAAACTCATCAGTTTTAGGTAATTGTTCACTAAACAATTTAAAATGACTAGCAACAGCGAAACATGTTTACATTCAATAATAGAAAACCTTTCAAGTATATATATATTTTTTACATAAGAGCATTGATTCAAATAAAGAATACAGTTGTTCCTATCTATTTTAATTTCTAATCCAAGAACTCTTTTGATTTATACTAAATCTTTCATTTCAAATTCAGATTTTAATTTTGATTTGATTAAATCTATTTCAAATCTATCATAGCAAGCAAGCAACATATCATTAACATATAATAACAAGTAAATAGATTTAGGTCCTCCCGGCCATTTGTAAAAGAAACATGAATCAAAATTGCTCTTAGTAAAATCTAAATTTTGAACATATGAGTTAAATTTCTTGTGTTATTATCTGGGGGCTTGTTTAAGCCATAAAGAGAGACTTCTTTAACAAACATACATTTTTAGATTTTGAATTAACTTCAAAACTCTTTGATTGACTCATATAAATGACATCATCGAGATCACCTTTTAGAAATGTAGATTTAACATCTAATTGATCCAATTCCTAGTTAAAATGAGCAATCAAAGCATGCAGAATCCCGATTGAGGTATATTTTGCAACTGGGGAAAAATATTTCATTATAATCAATTCCCTCTCTTTGAGAGAACCCTTTAATCACAAGTTTGGCTATATATATTTTGTTCTTTGCATTAGAATCTCCTTCTTTGATTTTAAAAATTCACTTACAGTGCACTACTTTTTGGTTTTTAGGTTGGTTAACCAAAATTCAAGTTTTATTTTTAATCGAAGAGTCCATCTCATCTTTTATGGCTTCTTTCCAAAAATGTGATTTAGTACAGATAACTGCCTCTTCAAAAGTAGTTGGTTCAAAATTTAAGAAGTTTAATGTAGAAAACAAAGTCACAAAATCATCATTGCCAATACTAGTATAAGGAAACCTGTTTCTTCTACTTTTATCTCTGGTTAGTTGATAATCATCAAGAACAGGATTTTAAGATTTAGCTTCATTTTAAATTCATCTTGATCATGATTTATTTCAAATTGGGTAGTCTCCACCTCAATAAAATTATTGGTATCAGTTAAGTTTTCTTCTAGATTTTTCAAAACAGTTTCATTAACAAGTGTAGTTTCAACAGATTTCAAATCTGGTGAAGCATTACGGGGAGTATCATTTTCATTGAAGTTGGCTCCTTTGAAGAAGCCATTCAGCTCCCCATTTATGGAAATAGAGAAAGAGGATTGACATTCCTACTAATGATGAGTTTGAAACCATTTTGACTTTTAACACAAAGTCTATAACCTTTGGTTTCCTCTCCATAACGCAGAAAAATAATTTATGGATCTTGATTCAAGTTTGCCTTCAATTTGATAAGAATAGGCAATGCAGTAAAAAACTTTTAAGTCTTTTATAATCTAGTAACTTACCAAACCACGATTTTTCAAGGACTTGAAAATCAATAGCACTTGATGGATTTCTATTTATAAAATTAGTGACAGTTTTTAAAACTTCTCCCAAAAAAAAAAAAAAAAAAAAAACCTGGGAAGACTAGAACTAAGCAACATGCACATGACTTTTTCCAATAAAGTCTTATTCATCCTCTCAACAACATCATTTTGTTGAGGCGTGTATGTTACAATTTTATGTCTTAATATTCCAAATTCTTTACAGAAAAAATCAATTCAAAATCATTGAATTCAAGGCTATTTATCTGTCCTAAGTGCTTTGATTTTCTTAATGGTTTGATTTTCAATAATCAATTTCCATTAGCTAAAATATTGAAAAGTATCAGATTTTTGTTTCAAAAGAAAAGTTCATATTTTTCTTGAAAAATCATATACTATAAGTAGTTAGAATCTAAATCCACTTAGTGTATTTACATATACTAGACCCCAATGTAAATAATTCAAAATAAAAGTGGATTTATGAATCTCAGATTTAAAAGGTAATTTGTTTTATTTTCTAATAACACATTCTTCACAAAAAATTAACTTTTCAATACCATCATTTTCAAACATCCAAGTTTGTTTAAAATGATTAGTCCATTTTCACTGATGTGGCCCAATCTTTTATGCCAAATTAAAGACTTATCAGAACCAAAACTTACTGCTGCAGAATTGTGACCAACTAAAGGTTCAACCTACAAGGTGTAGATTCCATTCATCTTAGGATAAGATATAATAACTTTTCTATCAAGATTCAATTTTGTAAAACATTTATGAATTCTTATATCACATTCTTCATCCAATCCACCTAAGGAAATTAGATTTCTTTGCAATTCGAGAACATATCCAGTGTCATTCAGTTCAAGAATATGATTATTTTCCAGCAAAAGGCTGAGTTTCCCAATTCCTTTTATTTGAAAAACTCGTGTAATTCTGAACTAGTCCCCCATTGAGATTAACAAATTCAATAAACCATTATTTTATAGGGCACATGTTGATAAGAACCACGTAGCAATTAATATTACGCAACCTACAACGAGATTTAAGATTCCAAGAAAATCCAAAGAATAATCCCGATTTTGAGTTTGAACCAAAAATCAATGAATTAAGCAACCAAACAAAAACAGTGTTTGAATGACCTCTTGATTATATAACACATTGATCCGCGCCCGATGTTGAACGCCATAAAAATCCTCTTAATAAATTAAGAATGTTTTAAGAAGAACAATGTTTGAAAAGCACAATAGTCTCTCGAATATATTTCGATAGTAAATTTGTCAAAAAGTTCATACATTGAATAATGAAGTTCTATTTATACTAATAGCTATAAAACCTAGTAAAAACGTAATCAAATTCCTAAAAGATTACAAAGATATCAAAAAATAGTGTTTTAGTCAAACTAGGAAACTCTAAAAATTCGGAAATTTTCCGCTAACTTGTTCTTGCATGTTTTTGTGCGACCGCAAGCTCGAAAGCATTATGCACCCACGAACCTTGTGCATAATTTTGTGCCGTTTATGGAACGAACTCATGGATGAAAATCCAACACCCAAGCTGAAAGTTATGCACATTTTAATCCACGTCACTCGTTTTCTTTCCAAATATCTTCCAAACCTTGAATCCAACTCGTTTCGCCTCCCGAGCCCTTCACGAAACTTGAACATTGGCTTGTCAACTTCTTCAATTTGGACTCCAAAACTCGACCAAGTGATTGCTTATCCCAGATCATATCACATGTGGAAAGCACAATTAGAGTTAAGAACCCATTCATTTCGATTTCTTTTGGTTGTATTGACAACTCTTTGTCTATCAATTTATTCATGTAGATAATAGCTGCAAAACTATCGTAGTTGTTCTTATCCTTCATATAAGATATTTTCTTAAAGTAATCTTTTATGAAATGTTCGGTTTTTTCACAAAAATGACATTTTTTTGACTTGGTTCTTAGATTTCATTTGATTCTTATTCTTATCTTTAAATATACGATTTTGGGATTGCCTTTCTTATACGAGTCATAATTACACAAATTATTCCTCTGATTTTGGTTCAATTTTTCTTTGATATGTAGCTTTTCGCCAATTTTAGAATCTTCTAACTTAGATTTTAGTTCAAATTCTCTATATCTTAAAGCTAAGACTATGATGTCAATAGTAAGAGCTTATATCCCATATTCCAAGGCATTTCTGATTTCTTTGTATTTATCACTCAAGGAATTTAAAATAGCAACAACTTGTTGATCATTAGATAATTTTTCATCACAGTTAGACAAATCTTGAATCAATTTTGTAAACTTATTAATGTTTTTTTCTAGGCTAGAGGAAGAGTCAAACCTAAAGTTATAGAATTATCTCATGAGGTAGCATTTATTAGGCATAATCTTAGTTAGATAAAGTGTTCCTAACTTAGTACAAAGTGTTTCAACTGTGGTTGTTTCACCAACTTTCCTTATCACACTATCAGATAAGTGAAGAAAAATAGAACTCCAAGCAACCTCATAATTCTTGTCTCCTATAGGCACTAATCTTAGTAGCCCATGTCCTATCAAGGGCAACAACACATCTTTGTTGTAATAATAGAGTTCTCATTTTTTTGGCACTAGAGACTAAATCTCTAGTACCATTCCAAGTTTCAACTTCAAATTTATGTGTAGTATACATATTAACAGACATGACAACAATAATATAATTATACAACACAGAGTATATTTGACTCAAGTAACGTGATAGAGTTATAGGATATGCAAATATCAGGATAAAGTATAAAAATAGATTCAAGCCTACTTATCGTGCGATTTTACACAATACTGTAAAGCAAGTTATATAATTCCAGTATACATTGTGCTGAATTTATAACAGCGAGATGATGTTCAAAATAGTCAAGCAATTATCAAATATAATTGTCAATTTGTTAGGTTTAAGAAGTGATCATCCCTTAATCCAATACTCCATCAGATTCTCAGATCCATGCAAGAGATCATTGACAAAGGAAGTAATGGTAGATTACTAACCTTAATAACCAAAATAAAATATGACAGAACCAATTTAATAACAATATATTAAAGAAACGAAGTGAGAAGATTATACCAGTCCAAAATCTCAAAATTCCAAAGAGATGGGAGTAATGTAAGAATACCAAAATTGAACCAAGAATTTCAAATAGTACAAGGGAACCCAATGAGTCACAATGATCCAGCATAACTCAAAAGTATGTCAAGAAATCAACAGGAATCAGAGTGAGTCAACTCAACTCACCAAAACACAACACGAGTTAAAAGTACCATTACGACTCAATAGTGAGTCACCAACAGAATTGCCAAAACTTAGTAGAAACACTAGATCTTTCAAGATCAGAGGCAAGTCAAAAGATATTTTAGATGAAAAACAAATCTAACCTCAAGAATGGTAGAATATCGAACCAAATCTCTAAGATCTAACTCCAAAAGATACAAAATATTAAAGAGATCCAACCAAAAGTTGAATCGAAGGCTAATCAACAAAATACCTTTTCAGAAAACTAATTGTTTTCACAAAAAACCTTTAAGAAACTTTCAGACTTTCAGCGAACAACAATTTTTGTAAAACTAGGGTTTTTAGAAAACAAACCCTAGCCCTCGATTTAAAGAAAAGATGGCTCTGATACCATTTGTTGGTCTTAAAACTTGTTGTGTAATCCAGCTTAAATAAAAATGTTTGCAAGGACAGAAATCCTAGATATAAAAAATAACAAGAACATGGAAGATTTTTACCACTAAGGACCCGAATATTCAGCCTTTAAGCTAATCACCCGTTGAACATCTACAAGTACATATAGCATTAGATCCACTAGAATCAACAAAAAATGTGTACAAATGTATGAAGAAATCAGAGAGATTTCTTGGCTATATGTTTTCTCTCTCCTCTCTATTATTACAACAAAATATACGCCTCCCAATCTCTCAGATTGTACACTAAATACAATCAAGAACATCTCATAAAAAGATTATAGAGATTGAACACAAAGAAGAGAGTATAAAATTCAGAGAAAACTGTAGAAAACCACAGGGAATATCAACTAACACCAAGGTAGAGAGAATATACATGTATAAGGCTAAATGTATCAACCCTAAGAGTCACACAGATCCAACAACTAGGAGATGATCATGTGTACGGCCAGATCACAACCATTAATGAGGCAAAATCACATTTAGGGATGGCAATTCGAACCGTTAAAACCGAAAACCGCAATTAACCGAACCGAATGGAGCGAAAAAAATCGAGCCGATTGTGCAATGGGGCGATTATGATTTTAATGAACTGTTTCATTTAGGGATGGGTATGGTATTTAGCGATGGTGTCCCACCCCGAGCCGATTACCCGTTAAAAAAATTAATTAGACAATTGGGTTTTCCATTATTCTTTCTCAAAATTAATTGGACAATTTTGACAATTGGGCCTGCCAAATTTCTGGCCTAATTAACATTAGGTAAACCTTAACCCAATAACCCAGCCCATTGCCCAGGTAGCCCAATTTCAATATACCATACACGTTAAATTAAAACTTAGGTTTACAGTCTCCAGACTATACTTCTCTACTCAAATCCGTTGTCGCCCTCGCCAGTTCCGAGTATGGTTTAGTTTCATGTTTCTTGAGTGCTTGTATTATGCCTTAAGTTTGGTAAATATTTGTGCATCGAATTCTTATTTCAGGAACTTAGTGCAATTGTCACTGCTTGTGAAAAATAGACCAGTGTAAAGATGAAATCTTGCAGAATTAAGCGATTTAATTGATATTATTATTTTTGCGATTGAATTGTTTCCAGCAATTCCAGATCCAAAAGTTTCACAGATTAGTTTTCTCTTGAATTCAAATCATTCAATTCTTAAATCAAATCAATGTTACTTTCTGCTCAAAAATTTTATTTTCTGTTCATTATATTAATGATTAGTTTATTAGAATTTTGTTTGTTTTAATCTGCATCTTGATGTTTGTTTACTCTTAAAAAGACAGTGGAAGCGCTTCATAAAGTTGTGATTTTTTAGTGATGCCATGTTGTTCAATTTAATTTTAGTAAATATGTACATTGAAGAAGAAATCATTCTTGCATTTCTTTAATATATTGATCTAAATCATAAATTAACATAAATTGTTGAATTGTAGTGTAGGTAAAGAGTATATCTTAACCCTTTCTTATTTGCTTAATTGCTCATATGATACAGGCAAAGAAGAAAGACTTGAATGCTTTTTCAGGATTTAGGTTAACCAATTTCGATTTTGAAGACGTGCATAATTGTTATTTTCCTAGGTCAAGTAGATTAATTTCGAGAACTAATTACTACAGATCCAGCTTCATGGGCCGACCCTGCGTTCGTTTGACTTAATTATTGTTGATAGTTACAAAATTACAAAGGACTTTTTCCTCGTCTAAGGAAAAGAGAACCTTAAATGAGTCAGCGTTTAGTAAAAGTAGTAGATTTGTGAGTCCACATAGAAATAGACTTCATCCGAAGACTTTAAAAGCTTTAATGTGTGCTCTATATTGGCTTTGAACTGATATTCATGATAAAGAGTTGTGGGGAATAATGAAGATTGACCTATGCTAGTAAGAGTTTTAACCTATGTTGATAATATTGTTTGTTAAATTCTAATTTTGCATTTAGAAGTTGGGATATTGTTTGCATTTTCATTTGGAATATTGTTTGCTAAATTGGATTAGTATTGTGTTCTTGTTTTTATTGACTTTTCTTCATAATATGTTTTTTTTTTTAAATTTGACGATTGGAGTTTCGACTCATAAAAAATAAATTATTTTCGTGGTTATTAATCGAACCGAGCCGAACCGAATCGACTTTCGTGGTTATGGTATGGTTATGGTTTTGGCCGAACCGACTCCGAACTGAACCGTTGTCATCACTAATCACATTTACACTAAACATGACTTATTAAGTTAGTAGTAATTACATAAAACCAAACATTAAGTTTGACATTTTTAAAAATCAGGTTTTGACTTTATTTAATATTCATAATAATATTTTAAATTAAATTAATCTATATACCCACCCTACTACCCACCCCACCAAATTTATTTTAACTATAAAATCCTATCCAAATCCTAATCCATTTCATTTCATTTCTCTCCACTCTCTCACCCGGTGCCTCCACCGCCAGCCACCTCTTCCACTCTCCATTCCTTCCCTTTCCCCTCCTCTTCCCACGCTGTGAATCACAGCAGTAACGTGCACCGACGCTGCTGTGCTATGACGCTGCTGACAATCACTAAGGCAGTTCAAGGTCTGGCCTTCGATCGAGCGCTTCTATAGTAGAATCATCTGGATAAGATCTTAGCCTTCGTGCTCCTAACAATTCATAACGAACATCATATTGTTGTGATTTTGGCAGATCTTGAGTTTTTGATTTGTTGTGATTTTAGGTGATTTTGGATTTTTCTTCATTCTCAGATCTTATTGTTAGTGACTTGCACATTGTGATGGTTTTTTGAAAATGAAAATGGTGAGGTGGTGGTCGAGTTGGTGGTGGTTGTGGCGTGGTATAGATAGAAATAGATATGGTTGTCGAGGTGTTGAGGGCTGCGTGATTGTCGCGGTGGTGGTGTAGCGATTTTTTGGTTGTGATTTTGCCGTGGTTTCTCGGTTGTGGTGTGGCATATCTGTGGACTGTGTGTGTGGATGTGGCGGTCGGATCTTTGTGTGTGGTTGTTGTTGGTTGTTGAAAGTGTTATTGTTGGTCGGTGGTCGGGGTGATGGAGTTCGCGACGACGTTGAGCAGATGGGACGAAGAGTTTTTGTGACCAACTATTTGGTCGATCTGTGACCAAGTAGTTGGTGGTACTTTGGGATTGGGGGACGAGGTGTTTGAGTATATGTGACCAACTATATCGATATGTGACCAAGTTTTTGTGGTGTAGTGAGATTGGGGGATATGTGTTTGGGTGTATGCGACCAACTATATAGTTTTTTGTGATTAAGTATTTAACTGTGACTTCAAAATTTGTTAATTTGTGACTCAAAATATAATACGTGACCAACAAATTTTCTTAATTTGTAACTAATTAAAAATATGTGACCAATAAAATTTTTCAATTGTGACCTCAAAATAATATGTGACCAATTAATTTGATAAGTTGTGATCGAAAATTAAGTTTTTAACTACTTAATAAGATATATGTGACCTTGGAATCGGAGCAGTTACCAGAATTAAGCGGCAGCCAACAGTCATCGGAAAATAGTCAATGGAATTAAGTGCGGCCGGAGAACAGTCGTCTATCGTCAGAGTAGTCGTCGGAGCAGTGGAGGTAGTGGTGGTGGAGTTGGTGGGTGGAGTGGGTCGGTGGGGTGGGTCAATTATATAAATATTATATTACAGTTAAATATTTAGTTTAATAGATTAATTGTAAAATATAATTAATTAATTCATGGAAAAACCTGAGTTTTATAAATTTAAACCTTGTGGCCTGATGTTTTATTTTGTGAAAGATAATCCTTGACCTATGAATTTTTCCCTATTAAGTTATGATTCGAAAGTCCAATACTAACGGCCCAAGTCCAATAATAGTGATGCAGCCCAAAAATAACATCTAGTAAAAGCGATTGCTTAAATAAATAATTTTTTTACTTATAAACTATAAGAAAACATAGTAATTTATCAAAATACTGTTGAAAATAAAATTTATATAAAAATAAGAGGAAATTACATAAACCTTAATTGAGGTTTAATGATAACTACAGAGACCTTCTGTCTATTTTAAAAAGGTTTCTTAACTATCCCATGAGATTTACTTTTGGTAACGGATTATCCCTCTAAAAGGTATATATATATTTCTTATTTTGTCCATCTACTATACATTTTTGAAATTTCTATCTTATTGTGTGTATATATATATTTACTGAGCACCTGTGCTCATCTTATATTAAACACTGGTGATGTGTCTTATAAATTAATTGGTGGATAAACGTATGGTAAGTCTCAATATCTGAATTTAGTTTAAAATGCACTAATGGATTTATATGACACGTCACCGGTGCTTAATATAAAATGAGTACCGATGACCAATTTAAATTTGTTCATTTTATAATTATTGATATTGATTCACAAAAATATGATTGAGATAAAATAACTTTGTACAAAAAGATAAAAATAAATAAATAAACAAACGTTTAAAAATTAAACAACTTCATTTTTGTCTAAAATAAAATTAAGAAAACTAATATATATGAGGATAAAAGGGCGAAATGAGAAATTAATTCTAAGTAAAGAAATTTCTAAAATTTTAAAAAACCGAGGGATGTCTATGTTATCTTATTTAACCTTGTGAAATGTATATATATGTGTGTGCGCGCGTTTTAGAAATATAGGAAAAATTGAAGTGAGGTCCCAAATCTTTCAATTAGTTGCAAATTACACTCAAACCTTTTATTTTTACACTCAAAGTTTCAAACCTTTCTCTTTGAACCTTTCACTTCGAGCGCACCCAAAAGACAATGGACATAGGCTTAAGTCTTAATTGATCATCGAATAGAATCAATATTTAGTTATTTACATGATCGGGGAACCACATCTCGAGTCCATGCTTTTTTTTTTTTTTTTTTTTTTAAATATGTTCATTCAGACCACAAATCTCCAACGTGTGACTCAACATGGCCTTCCGTTCTAGGTAGACCGTGTCATGTTCGGATCAATTTTTTACGCGTCAGCTGCTCAAAACATGAAGCTGCTTTGCATTTTGTACCCTTCTAACCCAAATTGAGGTCGAGTGTTTTAATCCATATCGAAAAGAAAAACAAATTGTAAGATTAACTTTATTTAAGCGTAAAAAAAGTACAAAGAACTCCTTCTTTGGGTCCTTTTTAGGGTCATTCTCTAGCTCGAGTTCAAGCTCGAGGATAGTCACAGTACTACTTGAACTCGATCCTTTCGGTATTTTGGAAGGTTACCCTGTAGCATCTCATCCCTAACCACAACGTCCATGTCTCTCCATTGAGGGGGGAGTATATGGATAAGGTTGTTAACAGTCTCAATTGGTGTAACCTCATGTCCTACATCCCGTCGTAGCCTACCTAACGAAGACTTTCTCCACATGCTCAATAAGTGTGTGTGAGTCGGGTTAACCGTCGTCCTATGGTTTAGAGCAGCCCTACAAGCCATTGCCTTCCTAGCGGTCTTTCCATTTCTAGTAATGTCTGTAACATATTTTTTTTAAATTTCCAATTAGAAGCATTGATATTCACAACAGTACCTAAAGAAACATGGTTCATTTGAAGTAAACATGACGGTTAATTTAGTCATGTGAATATTTGTAGGCAGAAAAATCTAAACCAACTAAAACTAGTTCTTCTAACATGAAGACACTTAAACCTCATTCAGATACTAGATCCTCAATCTTCTGTAGTTGAAGGCTGCGCACAGGCACAAAATTGGGATTTCTTTCGCCTGTGAATCGTTCTTCTCCCATTAAAAAGGGACCCCCCTTCCTTCACAGGGATTTTGTGCCCGGGTCAAACCCGGGCACCCCCTACTGGTAATCCATTAAAAAGATAATCCCGCAAAAGAATTCTTCTTCTTGATTCAGACATTGTGGATTTAACCCCCACTTCATTTTCATCATCAAGTTTCAGCAAAACAAACTGTAACTTCTGTACAACCAATTGCAATCGCGCAATTTTTTCAGAAATTCTTCTAGTCTGACACTACAACAAAAAGAGGCATTCGCAACACTAAAAATGCAACATTTGTTGATAAATGTTGCTAAAAGGATCTTTTGGCAACATTTTAGTAAGTGAATGTTGCTATTGGTTAGTATAAATGACTTTTGGCAACGTTTTTTAAAAAAATGTTGCAATAGACCGCTTTTTGCAACGTTTGTTGAGTGTTGCGAAAAATATCACTTTTGACAACGTTTATTGAACGTTGCGAAAACTCACTTTTGGCAACGTTTGACAAACGTTGCGAAAATGGGTCTATCGCAACGTTTGATAAACGTTGCGTTTGATAAACGTTGCGAAAAGTAAGACTTTTTGCAACGTTTGTTGAGTGTTGCGATAGACCCCTTTTTCGCAACGTTTGTCAAACGTTGCGATAGACCTCTTTTCGCAACGTTTGCTGAATGTTGCAAAAAAGTTCATTTTTTGCAACGTTTGTTAAGTGTTGCAAAAAGAGTTTGTTTTTTTTTTTCAAATAAATGGGCTGAATAGCCCAAAAACCTCAATCCAAGCCCTAGGTATATTATAACCCTCGCACTCCCTTCCCCTGCCCCCAAATCATCTTCTCTCCCAATCCTTCTCCGACTCGAGGAATTCCCATCTGGAATCAGTAAAGTCGCAAAGAATAGAGATCGGCAGCTCCTCGAACATCCGGCGCCACAAGCTGTTGAGCTCCTAATCAACTCCCCTGCCTTTTCTGCAGATTACATCTTCTGCCTTTTCTCTGCGTTTGTTGGTGTTCATATTTCGGAAGAGTCCATCTTTCACTCCTGTCAGCAAATCCCGCTTCTGCAGAATGTAACTCTCTCTCTCTCGTTTTGTTAGGCTGGAGCTTTTTTCTGGGGGGTTTGGGGGTGGGGGACAGGATTACCAGTTTGCTAAATCTGAGTATTGGGTTTCAACTTTCAAGTAATATTTTCATTTGTTTAGTTCCCTGGTAGGCTCGGAAGCATAACTGAGGATTTAAGACCTTTCAAATAACTATTACAGAGATCCTTTTGGTGGATCCAACTTAAAGGATCGACTGGAACTCAGCTCAGAATTGTTAATCCATAATTTGTCCGTACTTTTTCTACAGATACGTCCATAGAAATTTGATTGTAAATAGGCTGGAGAAAATGTAGATTTGTATGTTTCATTAGTCACTAAACTTGTACCTTTGTCATGACAACTTGGATGTATTTTAAATTCAGTGAGTAAAACATGACGAAGTTATGTGAAGTGATGTAGATATAAGTTCAATGACCAATGAAGCATTTAACTCAGAAAATGTACTACTCGTTTTCATTTTGAATGGAACTTTTGCAGCTGTAAATGTGAACACACTTTTTTTTTGTTTGTGGCATAGTGGAAAAAGAGTGGAGGGTTAAATAGTGAGTATGCCAATGGAAATTCTTCTTTTTGTCAATATATTGCTAAATGAGATGTCCCTTATTCAACGTGTTGCCTCTTTTGTTCTGGATGATGTTGCTTTGATTTTTGGGCTAAGCTTTAGTTATTTAACAGAGGAAAAATATTTGTTTCTTCTTGCTGCAACTAGTTTTTGCACTTTTTTAATAAACTGTCTGATTGGGAGTGCTCCTTATTCTTCTCTTCTATTACGACTTTGTTGTGTAACTTGCATTTGACTTTTGGATTTTATGCAGACGTCGTGTGTGGATAGTAATAATTCAATGTAGTTTGCAGTTGTGAATATGACATCAATCCTCTTAGAATTGATATGTTCAATAGTAGGGTTGGCGATAAAGCCTCTCTCACTATGTAAGCTGTCTTGTGTTTTTGCCGTGCGAAGCATCTTTTTTGTAATTCAGACGTGGATAGAGCTGCTAAGAGCTTCTATCTATCTTCATATCATTATCTTTTGGAAGCTTGCAATCTGGACAATTGATATAGTAACTCTTCCTAAGCGGGCAATTGCTGCATTGCACATGGAACGACTGGTAATTAACTTTAACTTTTTTTTTGCTTACTATTAATTAATGTAGCATAGTTTGTAATTGTAACGTTTTGAGGAGATTACATATTATTGAAATTTAGAGAAGTCTTATCCTGCAGTGTCAGGCGCATGCAATTTATTGATGACATGATAGTTAGGGAAATTTCCCCAACTTTTGGAATGCAATTTTGAATATGATGGAAATATTGAACTCTGTTTGGTAAATTCAACATATTGATCAGATTCTGGCAAAATTCACGTGGTTCCTTGGCTCCAGGGTTGGGTTTGAACATCAAATATGTTGGGTTCAGTATGGGTTTTGGTCGTGAACTTACTAAATCCAATGAACCATGACCTGGTTATTATATGGCTGTTTTGGAATGTTTTAGCTTATTTCCAAGTCTCTTTAACTGTCTACATTTTCTCTCTGCACTTATAACCACATTGCGTATTTGCTTTATGTGATGTGAAGAAATTATGGTCTATAAACATAACCAGAATAATTTTCTATTAGTGGATGTAGTTGATTTTTTCTTTGTGTAGATTTCTAAGGTTCTACTGCACCAATAACAAGCAAAAGAAGGCTAAAATTTAAAGAGAGAGTTGCCTAGAGATTTTGGTGAATGATTATTCTTTGTTTTCATTATTCTCATTGTTTTATAGAATGTTTACAGTAACTAACATGATAACAGCTCATGTACAGCTAGAGTTGCAACTGCATGGAGTGAGAACTGAATTAGAAAGTGTTCTCTGGGATAGGAATGAACTAGAAGAACAGCTTTTTATGGCTAGCAAAAAGCATAAAATGGTGAAGATGATGTTAGAAGAACTTGAACGCGAACATGACGAGGCCATTGTTAGAATTCAGCTGTTAGAGGGGGAGGTAAAGTATTTGTCCATCAAGAAGGAAACTGATATTACATCTACGCTGGAACCTTCATTTTCGCGATGATAGCACTCGGGATGTGAGGGAATAAGTCCGGCTCAATTTTTAATGTTTTTGCTTAAGGAAGCGAAGCTGCCGAAGAAATAGAGTAGTTTATGTGTTTCATTTATGATCGAGTTTTTCTTTACCATTTTATTTCATTTTAAAGCTCATTTTTATTTAAGTGGTGTTGTATCACATTCTAATGTTCAAGTGTATGGATTCAAAAATTTGTATTGAAATTATCAATTTTTATGCAATTCTAAAATTTGTTCGTAAGTTTCATTTTCAATTTTGTCAATCTATTTGCATAAATGGTTGTTGTTGAAAAAAAAAAAAAAAAAAACGGCAACGTTTGGCAAACGTTGCCGTAGCTATCTACGGCAACGTTTGCCAAACGTTGCGAAAGACCGTCTTTCGCAACATTTTTTCCAAACGTTGCCGTAGACTTTTGGCAACGCTCAAAAAACGTTGCCGTATCTCTCCACTCTACGACAACACCTTGATTTGCAACACACGTCCAAACGTTGCCGTAGGCAGTTTTTGTTGTAATGTGAGCTGAAAATCTCCGTCAGCACTTCCATCCTCGTCAGACTCAAATGAGGAGTTTGCATTGAAGAAGGAGCTATTTCCGACACGTTTCATTAATTTCTCGTTGAGATCAAACAACTTCAGTATGGTCATGTCAGCTTCTTCGAGCAGTCCCTCTAGTTTCTCACATTCAATTACAGCTTTGCCCCTTTTGCTCCTCAGTAATTTCGAGTTTCCTCTTAAGTCTTGAACTGTAATTTCAAGATTCGTCAGTTTCTGAGTATCAAACTTAGGCCTTTCTAGGATCTTCCTCTTATTCTCTTTCTGGAGGACCTCAGTTGATCTTTTTGAGATCTCAAACTTGTCCAACTCAAATCATTTTCAATCAATGTATCCGAAATAAGACACTTATCTTTCCGTTTGTTTATTGATCTAACCCGATGGAATCAATGGTTTTATCAGCTGATGGTGTAATTCTTTTCTTTGACTTGCAAACAGTGAGACCCATGCTTCCATTAGGGTTTGAAGCTTCCCATAATTCTGAGACTCGATTATCAGCTGCAACATGTTCTTTCCATTTAATTCCATATCTGAACATTCAGATTTCTGATCAAGCATGATGTCCTTTGTCAGTAGTGAATTTTCTGCCTCAGATGTTTCAGACACTGGCTTCAAATTTCTACTACACTGGATTCAAGATTGGACTGTAGATCAATGTTTTCCTGAACAAGGAGGTGTGGCATCTCGACCGTTGCCTTTCCAATGGCTTGAACTCTAGCTTGCAGACTTAGCAAGTTTGATAATGTATCTGGTACTGTGGCATTCTCAACTTCTTTCAAAGGGTTCCCACATAGATGATTCATCAATTGAGTACCCTATACTGCTGCTTTTTCAGCTTTATCTTTCTCTTTTTCTTCACCCCATATTCTCTTCAGATCTCTCGCCGTTTCTTAATTCTCTTTACTTAAGTATGTCTGTAACATATGAGCAAGTCCAATTAAGTTTAATATTTTATTAGTGATAACACATTGCCTATTATGCTCTCATAAATCATTATAAGGACAAAATAAAAGATTATACTTTTATAAAAATGATTAAGTTGATTAAAAGCATGTGGGAAACATTTCACAAACTGAGGCAAAATAAATATCATGCTTACTATTTATACTAGAATACAACATTTCATTGTATTTCAAACATTTCTCGAATTTAAATATATAGAAGTTATATCTCATACACAAATATTAAAATGTAACACTTCATGAAATACCTTTGATCCGTCAAACTGTAGTTGATTGGTGAATGCTAGGTGCCAAGAACTTCGTTTTATTTCATGTTTGTTTTAAAAGAAATCGCAATACATCTTTAAATAAACTTTTATTAAGAATTAGAATTTACAATCATATAAAATCCTTGAATAGCTCGGATGGACAAAGTAATGGATTCTAGGTTTTAAATTCATCAAATTTCTCAAGTTCTGTTGATACTAGAACAATATTACAAGTTTCATGAGTGAGGTCATGACATGACAACACACACACACACACAATATTTCAGATGTTTTTGACGGTTTACTCTTGAAGCAAGTAGGCATTTACAGTGCTAGAGCAAGAGTTTCAAGACCCAAGTGCAAGGAGAAATAGAAATGAAACTGACATTCATAAACGTCATAAGAACAAATAGACGTCCAAAACAAAGTTGACATATTGAAAACTGAAATAGAAGATGGAAAATATGCTTGACTCGTTTAAATGCATCACAATAAATATTTTACATCCAAAATCCTACCTCTACCTAGAGTCATTTTGCACATCAATTTTCAAAACTTTATTTAAAACTAACTCATAAATAATGTCAATAACAGAAATATATATTTGGGATTTTAATGATTACATTTGTTTTTTGTTAAAACATTTTTGGGCCAATGGATATTCTATTCTAAAATTACCCCCTTTTTTTTGCAGTTCAAACATGGAAAAGAAAGTAAATAACTCATATCCAAATCTTGAAATGTAGTTAAATAGCCATTTTTTTTTTCATTGTTTTTCATCTTGTTGATTTGAATAACGCACAATTAAAAGGGTTCCAGGTAAGGAGGTGGTCACCAGTGGACCACTTAAATCCCAAACTCACCTTAGACAGATTAAGTCATTTTGACAAAATATTTCAATCTTTCAAATATGCAAAATCTAGAAAATTCAACAATGAATGAAAACTAAATTGTCTTTTAAAATCAATTTCTGGAAACATTGTTCTTATTATTATTAAATCTCAATTTGTTCATAAAACTATCCTTAAATAAATTTATAGGCAAGACTGATTTATTTTCATAAAGAACAAATGTAATTTAGTCGATAAGGGAGTTCAATCATAATCATTAATCAGGTCAAAAAAAATAAGTACCGAAAAAAAATTAGACAATATCAAATAATTGGGGTAACTCAAGTCAACTACTATCACACTTCAAGGATCTAACAATAAAACCGTGATCATTAGTATTCAAATGGGATCAACAATATTTTACTAGTATAAATCTACCCAAATATTTATTCCAAGGCTATAATTAAGACATACAATTTTAAAGCCATGACTTTTCAATAATTAGAAGATAAGACACAAATCTACTCTCTCTTAAAAGAGGGATTTCTAGGATTACTATTCATTTATGATTTCATCTCACACATCATTGTTCCATATGTGGAAAAAAAAATTGCACGCTGTATTTCTTGACGAGTAAGTAAGATGATTAAACGGACACGTACATGCACATAATTGTGGACATTTGTAAAAAAAATATTTACATCGTCGTAATTGTTGACTGACCAACTGCACCACCTTCAAAAGAGAGACTTCTATGATGACTATTCATTTGTGATTTCCCCTCATACATCACTGTTCCATACGTGGACAAAAAAAAATGTAATCTGTATTCCTTGACGAGTAAGTAACATGATTAAACAGAGAATTACTATTCATTTGTGAAATGTCCAGCCATGCATATAACTGTTGATATTTGTAAAAAAATATTCACGTCGTCGTAATTGTTGACTGACCAACTCCACCACCTTCGAATTCCAAGTACCACACCAGTTTGTCACTTTTTCATGTGGACATTTGTAAAAAACTATTCACATCTCAGACACAATTTTTGACTGCCCACGACCACCACCTTTAAATTGTATTTAGTCAACCAGTTTATTTTTCCATTTTCATAACAATCACAAAGAAAGAGTATATTGTTTCCATATTTTGCCATAGAATTTAGGTCACGAACTACCTGAAACTAAAGTTCCGAACCACCACCACGTTAGGCACTTATTTCCTCCAAAGTTGCAGTGATTGCCGATCGCTTTTCCGTTCACAATACTCAAAAGGTTTTTGCATACACCTTTTTTCATGTTTTTCTTCTTCCACGAGAATCATTTTTCATGTTGAAACTTGTAAATAGAACAGTAAGTAGTTGGTATAAGATTCTATATTTGTGCTCGGAGACGAATTGCTCCTCACAACTTGGAGTCACTAATCCAATATGTGTATAGTTTTTCTGTAGTTGTTTCAAAAATGCTCCTCTTTCTTCACACTCTGTGGTGCACTTGTTTGATGAAATGTTTAGCATTATTATTTATTTGTATTCACAAAAAAGTTTTCCCTTCCATTACATAGAAGGTGAAAATTTCCTCACGATGGATTTGAATATGTCTGTTGATGAACAAATTGGTCTCCACGTTGAAAATACTTTCCAAAGTCCAACTACTTCCGAAACTCCAACAAAATCATATGTAGCTTCCATTTGCTACCAACAAACCCGAAGACAGATAGATAGGACGAAACAAACTCAAACTTGACAAATTGATCATCATAAAAGGATAAATAATTCTACATTATTGCAAAATAATAATTCGATTTTTCTATATCCAGACGATTCTTACAAGTCTACAACACCTCTTCACTTTGAAGTTCCTATTCCAAATTAGGAATCAACTATTTAGGTTCATCCTAAATGACAAAGAAGTTTTGACTTATCGAAAATACCAACTACTCCATATGTATTACCTACATTCACCGACTGTCTATATTGTGGAGCACGAAAATTTTACAGAGAAAGTAAAGTATTTTGTCATTGTTATGGAAAAGTAAAACTTTTTATATATGATTCACCTACTGAATTGTATGATATATTTACATCTAATAATGTTACATGCATGGAATTTGAAAAACTTTCACACGGATATAATAATCATTATGCGTTCACTTCATTTGGTGTAAAATACGATAAAGAACTCTTCAAAACATACAAAGGTATTTATACATTTAGAGTTCAAGGACAAATGTTCCATTATATAAACCAACTTCTTCCTAAAGACAATATTCCTACTTATATACAATTATATTTTTACGATACAGATAATGAGGTTCAAAATCGTATGAAAATCTCAGAAAATTTTGTTGAATTTACTTTGATTATTTTAATGGAAATCCTTAAAGTCAATCCATATACTAGATGTTTTAGATCTTTAAGTGGTATGATTAATTTGGATGACCATCGAATTCAAATAAGATGTAATACATGGCTTGATCAAAGAGTTTTCAATACTCTTTCTGCATCTCAAGTAGCTGTTGTATGGGTTGAGCATGACCACAATGCGAATATTCGTATTAGTGATATTACTATCTATGATCTCGTGATAGACATGTAGTTCATTATTATTACGGTTGCTATGATCCATTGCAGCACCCTTTACTGTAACGCCCCGACCCGTATAGATCGAACTGTCACCTAACTGTAGCCATTGACTTAATGGTTAACAACCTTACTTTTAGCGGAACATTTAAGTTATGAAATTCAAATAAAAAATAATTTGTTAAAAGAAAATAATATATTCAAAAATGTCTTCATAATATTTTCCGTGCTTGCATCCACCATTGACGTCAATTTTTTTTGGCAAAACTTTAAAAATAATGTTTCTGTTTTCTTTTTCTATCTCATATGGGTAGTGACAAAATAAATTTGTTTGCATAAATATTGACCTCAAAACTTCTTGAAATTTTAATATAAGGTAGAAAACGTTTTATACTATGACATATTCAAAAATCAACTTCTGTCGGCAACATATGAGATATAAAAATATTTCTCAAAACTTCGCAACGACACAGTTTAGAAGGTAACCCAGTGCAGTTTACTCTAAGTGACATTTAAAATTATACCAACATCGGATTGACATGATTCCAAGTCTATTTAGTAGCTAACTTATGAGTCTATCAAACGCCACTGGTTTCATTGAAAAATTTCAAATAACGACCGAGTTGCATATTTTTAAAGTCAAGGTAGAAATGAAATTTCTAGAAAACAACAACGTCACTTTGCTAACATTTTTTTAAAAATAAAGACTAGCGACTTGTGAGATAATTTCCATAACGCATAACTTATTCATAAATAAATGTGTTTAGAGAAGTTCCATAAACGACATTTCATAGGAAACAAATTATTTAAAGTTAACATTTTCGTAATTGAATTGAAAACATTAAATCACCGGCCTTTCCATAGCATGTTGCATCTTCATCAACCGTCATCCACGTTCCACGCATCGTATCAACCTGTAGTAAGGGGATAAAATCCATGAGTTTGAAACTCAATAGATATCATAGGTACATTCGTTATCAAATTATACATTTATGATCTGTAGCTTTTTTTAAAAAAAAAAAAGAAAGAACCGTCGCGTAGAAGGATTTTCGATAAAATCCTATAACTATTGAGTCATGACTTAACATGGCGCCTCGAGCCGAAGAATGATCATTCAACTATAGAGGTGCCGAAACACCGCACCCGGAGGTACCATTCTTTCATTTAACTATTGTACTGTTGTGGTGCCAAAACACCGTACTCGGAGGTACAAGCATTTGAAAGAAAACATAGGTATAATGAAAACTATAATTTGAGCACGAAATGTAACACTTTTTTTTTGCACCTCCACCTACCTTCGTTGATGCTTTGAAATTTATGTTGCTAAAAAAAAGTTTGATGAAGCTGGACGTTGAACCTTTGTCTTCGTAACGGCACTTGAACTATTTTTTTTTTTTTTTTAATATGCTTCTTTCTCTCTTTCTCTCCTTACTTTCTCTTGTGTAAAATGTTTAGAAAATTGTTGTGGGTGATTTTGAAGTGAAACCATGCACCTATTTATAGGTAGTCTTGGAGTAACCTAAAGAAAGTGAAGGGTTGTCTTTTTAATTAAAATGGGGTAGTAATTGAAATAGGTTATGGGAGTTTTAGGCATTAATTTTTGCAAGTTTTTATTCTCCAAAAACGTGGGTGGTCGAAATTGATGCCACATTTCAAAAAAAAAAAAAACGTGTTTTTATCATTTTTGGCAATTTTGGTCGATACTTCGGTCAACCGAAATGTGAAAAAAAAAATCCCGGTTAGCCTTCTTCAAATACGGTAAGTTCTAAATACGGTTTAATCTTGGGAGTAAGACAATTATAGTCACAAAAAGTGTCCATTCTGATCTTCGAAAGACATTAAATTCCGTCCAACTTCATCGAATCATTTTAAGAAAACGGGCATGGGTTGCACTATGAACTTCCACTAGATCTATTCATTTTAAAACATGTTGGACCAGCATTGGGCTTTCATTTCTTATGGGCCAAGCATTGTTTATCATGAGTTATGGCTTGTGGTGCTAGGCCACCATAAAAAGTTTTAGCCTACTAGCATTTCATCATTTTTTTTTATTTTTTTTTCCGAGCTTCCACATCCCTCGTACCTTAAATAAAATTTCATCCTCGAAATTTACCTTATGGTTGAGTAAGGAGTGATGGATATTTGTCTTTAACTTCCTCTTCTCTTTCCCAAGTAGCAGCTTCCACTCCATGGTTATTCCATTGCACTTTGACCAGAGGGACCTCCTTGTTCCGTAGTTTATGTACCTTTTGATCCAGTATCTTAACCGACAATACCTCATAAGATAAATCCTTTTGTACTTCCAAGGACTGATGGTTGATCACATGATCAGGACCGTGTACATATTTCTTGATCATCGACACGTGGAACACATTGTGCACTGCCGATAGTTCAGGCAGCAACGCCATTCGATAAGCCACATTTTCGACCCATCAAGTACTTCGAAAGGTCCGATATAACGAGGTCGTAGCTTACCTTTCTTACTAAACCTGAGTACACCTTTCATTGGTGCCACTTTTAGAAAAACTTTATCTCCAACTTGAAATTTCAAGTCTTTTCTTCTTGTATCGGCATAGCTCTTCTGCCTATCCTGTGCTGCCAATGAACGGGTGATCTACATTTTCTACCGTAGAGAGCTTCATGTGGGGCCATCCCAATAGTTACCTGGAAACTATTGTTATACGCAAATTCCACCAAAGGTAGGTACGATTCCGATTTACCCCCTAGATCCAACACACATGCCTTTAGCATATCTTCCAAGGTTTGGATGGTCCTTTCAAATTGCCCATCGGATTAAGGGTGATACGATGTACTGAAATTCAATTTCGTCCCCATAGCTCCTTGTAAGCTTTTCCAAAATTTTGACGTAAATCTTGGGTCTCTATCAGACACAATAGATGCAGGAACACCACGCAATCTTACAATCTCTCTAATATACAACTGTGCCAACTGATCTAAGCTGAACGTCATTTTCACAGGAAGAAAATGAGCTGACTTTGTTAGCCGATCCACGATTACTCATATGGCATTGTGTCCTCTTGCTGAGTTTGGAAATTCAACCACAAAGTCCATTGCGATTTTCTCCCACTTCCATTCGGGTATGTCTAATGGATTTAGCAATCCGGTCGGTCTTTGATGTTCTTCTTTAACCTGTTGACAAACTATGCATTTTTCCACAAACAGTCATATACTTCTCTTCATATTCCCCCACTAAAAAGTATCTCGAAGATCTCAATACATTTTCGTACCACCAGGATGTGCCGTATATAGGGTAGAATGAGCATTTTCCAATATCTCACCCCTCATAACCTCGTCCTTAGGTACACAAATTCTTCCTTTAAACATCAACGCCTGATCCGAAGCTATTCCAAAGTCTTTTCTCTTATTGGTACCAATCTCGTTCTTGATCTTTTGCAAGAATGGGTCTTTACCCCTGTGCCTCTATGATTCAATCTATAAGAGTAGGTCAAACCACCAAAGTTGCTAATCGAGCAGTGGCTTGCTCTAGTGTGGTAATCGCTTCGATTCATAGTCTTCCCAAGTCTTTAACCAATTTTATCTGAGTAGTAGATAGTGATGCCAACTGTCCTACCAACTTTCTACTTAGAGCATCGACAACCACATTGGCCTTACTAGGATGATAATGAATAGTACAATCATAATCATTTACTAGTTCCAGCCACCGTCTCTGTCTCATATTCAATTCCTTATGTGTAAAGAAATATTTGAGACTCTTATGATCCGTATATATTCACACTTCCCTCCATATAAATAATGACACCATATCTTTAATGCATGCTCTACCATCGCAAGTTCTAAATCATGCGTCGAGTAGTTCTGTTCATGTTGCTACAATTGCCTTGACGCATAGGCAATTACCTTTCCATGCTGCATCAGTGCACATCCTAAACCTTGTTTGGATACATCACTATATATGACAAATCCTTCTGAACCTTCAGGTATGGCTAGCACAGGTGCAGAAATCAATCTTTGCTTTAGTTCTTGAAAGCTCTGCTCACATCTATCCGTCTATTGAAACTTTACTCATTTCCTTGTCAATTGCGTCATTGGTCCAGCTATTTTGGAGAATCCTTCTATGAATCTTCGATAGTACCCAGCCAATCCCAAGAAACTTCGAACTTCACCAGCGTTCGTTGGTGCCTTCCAATTAGTTACTGCTTCCACTTTTACTGGATCTACTTCAATCCCTTGGGCAGTAACTATATGACCGAGGAATCCAACTCGATCAAGCCAAAATTTACACTTTTTAAATTTGGCGTAGAATTTCTCATTGCGCAGTATCTCTAATACTGTTCTAAGGTGCTTCTCATGTTGCTCCTTACTCTTAAAGTATATCAATATGTCATCAATGAAGACTATGACAAATTGATCTAAATACTGGTGAAAAAACACAATTCATTAAATCCATGAATACTACTGGAGCATTTGTCAACTCGAATGGCATGACTGTGAACTCGTTGTATCCATAACGAGTTCTGAAAGCTGTCTTGGGTATATCACCTTTCTTAACCTTCAACTGATGATATCCAGATCGTAAATCGATCTTGGAAAATACCTTTGCCCCTTTCAGTTGGTCAAACAAGTCCTCGATTCTCGGGAGAGGGTACATATTCTTGATGGTCAACCGGTTCAACTCCCGATAGTCGATATACATCCTCATACTTCCATCTTTCTTCTTTATGAACAATATTGGTGCGCCCCATGGAGACATACTTGGTCGTATAAAACTACTATCTAACAGCTCTTGTAACTGGATTTTCAACTCCTGAAGTTCCTTTGGAGCTATCCTGTATGGGGCTTTAGATATTGGTGCCGCTTCGAGAACCAGATCTATTATGAATTCCACTTGTCTATCTGGTGGAAAACCATGTAGATCTTCAGGAAACACATCTATAAATTCTTGTACCACTGGTACATCCTCAACCCTTAACATTTCTTGTTTCTCTCCTGAGATGTTAACTAGAAACCCTTGACATGTTTCCTTTCTCAGCATTTTCTTAGCTTGTGTAGCCGATACTAGTCGGAGATGGGGTTTTGTCTTTCTTCCATGAAAAGAAAATTGTTCTTCCCCTGGTTTCTGAAAAGACACTTCTCTTTCTCTGCAACGAATAGTTGCATAATTACTTCCTAGCCAATCCATGCCTAATATCACGTCAAAGTCTTTCATCTCTATCAAATACAAGTCAGCTTCCAATGTTTTGCCCTCAATATCAAGATTTACAGACTTAGCTAATTTATCAGTGTTCAATGTTCTGCCTGAGGGAATGCTAACCTCTAGTATACTTTCTGACTTATCATAAGTAATACTAGTTTTAGTGATGAAGAAAGTTGATATAAAAGAATGAGTAGTTCGTGACTTAAACAGTACATAAGCAGGGGTACTAGATATCAGTAGAATACCTACTATTACGTTTGAGTTCTCATCTGCATCCTTCTGAGTCAGCGTGAACGCCTGTGCTTTCTCCTTTTTGTTCTGATCGTCGTTATCATCCTTCTTTGGGTAAATGTAGGACAATCCCTAACCATATGTCCCGGCTTACTGCACTGAAAACATATATTCTTTCCATACAGGCATTCTCCCCGATGGGACTTGCCACACTTAGAACATGGCGTTACTGCGGCTTTTCTAGCCTTATCGGCACTAGACCCAACATTAGCTTTCTTACTCTGCCATTTGCCCTTACCCTTGTCTTGACCATTCCACTTTCTCTTCACAAATTGCCCTTTTTCTTGTCGATTGTTCAATTGACTCGACTTCTCCGCATCAGCCTTCTGATACCATATAGCGTGAGCTCACTCCAGCATCTCACGATATGATATAAATGATGGGACGTAAGAATCATACTCAAATCTGGGTTCAGCCCTTGGTCGAACCTTCGAATTTTCTTAGCCTCTGTATCCATAAATTATGGAGCATACCTTGAGAGCTGGTCAAACTTTCGTTCATACTCAGTCAAGGTCATGGTTCCCTATTTGAGTTGAAGAAATTCACTCTCCTTGAAATCTCTTAGAGATTGGGAAAAATACTTATCCATTACTTCATCCTTGAATTGATCCCATGTTAATTCCAATTGTTGTTCCAGAGTCTTAGTTCGAGGTATCGAATCCCACCAGTGACTTGCATCACCGCTGAACATAAACTCCGCACACTGGACCTTTGGGCATCCGAACAGTTTATGAGCCAGAAAATTCGCTCTAGCTTGCGAAGCCATTCCTCCGCAACCAGTGGGCTAGATGCTCCATCGAAGGTAGGAGGCTTATGCCTTCGAAATAACTCAACCATCGATGCATTAGTCGAGGGAGCCATATGAGCGGCTGGTAAGGGTGGAACTTGCTTTCGATTCCTACCAAGATCTTGAACTGCTTGCAGGAGGTCTCTAATCAAGTTGTTCTGGTTGGCTTGCGACGTTTCCTATGGATAAGATGTAATGTTTCTTATTAACTTCATTTTAATACCAAAGTAAGGAAGAAAGATAGAATTTTTTTTATACTCATTGAAATCATGATACTCAATAGTTTGATGAACTAATACAAAATAAGGAATGGAAATTTAGATCTCTAATCCCTATGAGTTTTGCGGATCTTCCTTGGTAGAGCTTCATCTTCGGAAGAGTCTTTCCCCTCAGGCGCGGACTCTATATCTATCTCCACCTGTGGCTCTGGTTCAGGCTCCTGATCCCCCTCATGTTCCCATTCAAGGTCTTCTTCCTTAGTGAAAGGTTCTTCTTCAGGCTCATCATTGATTATCTCACCCCACCTATCTATCAGGGCTTGGCAAAACCTCTCAAAATCAATCATATGTGGGTGCTCAGACAGGTTGCCTTCTATCATTTTATCCCTAACCACAATTCTCATATTCCCCCATTGAGGTGGGAGGGAATGTATGAGGTTATTTATAGCCTCGATATGTGAAATTTCTAGTCCGACGTCCACCGCTGCCATGCATCTTTCATAGATGTCATGCACCAGTTCATCAAGCGGTCGAGATGGATCAGTCATGTAGTTTTCATAGGAGTGAAAAGAAATTATACGGTTCAACGTTGCTCTATAAGCTCTGGCTGTCCTAGCAGGTTGGAAGTTTCTAGCCATATCTGTCACATAAAGCCTATTTATGCATTTCCATTGGTAACATCATATCATGCAATTCCTTTTTACCAATTAAGCCCATAGCCCTATGTTTTAGTCCAATACATGTCTTTTAAATAGCACATATCTAAATCATGAGGGTGTGTGGTAGAGATTAAAATCGGATTAAAATTGAAAATATAGCCGTTATTGTTGACTTTTATTAGACGGGTGGGACCCAACAACGGTCATATTTTCAATTTTAATTAGATTTTAAGCCGTACCAAATAGGCTCCATATTTGGCTCACTTGAAAATTGTAAAATGTGCCATAACATAGCAAAGCATCATATCATAAGCATAATCTTTTCATAAAACATTAACTTTGAGCATACCTGGGCCGTAGGATGCGATGGATGACTTGACGCGAGATGCTATGTAGAGCTGTGAACACTTTATTATGTTTTCGTACATATTTTATTTTCAAATAATAAGTCTACAGAACCAGCTAAATTGTGCTGTGATACCACGTTGTAACGCCCCGACCTGTATGGATCGAACCGTCACCTAACTGTAGCCGTTGACTTAATGGTTAACAACCTTACTTTTAGCGGAACATTTAAGTTATGAAATTTAAATCAAAAATAATTTTTTAAAAGAAAATAATACATTCAAAAATGTCTTTATAATATTTTCCGTGCTTGCATCCACCATTGACGTCAATATTGTTTTTGGCAAAACTTTAAAAATAATGTTTCTGTTTTCTTTTTCTATCTCATATGGGTAGTGACAAAATAAATTTGTTTGCATAAATATTGACCTCAAAACTTCTTGAAATTTTAATATAAGGTAGAAAACGTTTTATACTATGACATATTCAAAAATCAACTTCTGTCGGCAACATATGAGATATAAAAATATTTCTCAAAACTTCGCAACGACACAGTTTAGAAGGTAACCCAGTGCAGTTTACTCTAAGTGACATTTAAAATTATACCAACATCGGATTGACATGATTTCAAGTCTATTTAGTAGCTAACTTATGAGTCTATCAAACGCCACTAGTTTCATTGAAAAATTTCAAATAACGACCGAGTTACAGATTTTGAAGTCAAGGTAGAAATGAGATTTCTAGAAAACAGCAACGCCACTTTGCTAACATTTTTTTAAAAATAAAAACTAGCGACTTGTGAGGTATTTTCCATAACGTATAACTTATTCATAAATAAATGTGTTTAGAGCAGTTCCATAAACGACATTTCATAGGAAACAAATTATTTAAAGTAAACATTTTCGTAATTGAATTGAAAACATTAAATCACCGCCTTTCCATAGCATGTTGCACCTTCATCAACCGTCATCCACGTCCCACGCATCGTATCAACCTGTAGTAAGGGAATAAAACCCATGAGTTTGAAACTTAATAGATATCATAGGTGCATTCGTTATCAAATTATACATTTCTGATCTGTAGCTTTTTTTTTAAAAAAGAAAGAACCGTCGCGTAGAAGGATTTTCGATAGAATCCTATAACTGTTGAGTCATGACTTAACATGACGCCTCCATCCGAAGAATGATCATTCAACTATAGAGGTTCTAAAATACCGTACCCGAAGGTACCATTCTTTCATTTAACTATTGTACTGTTGTGGTGCCAAAACACCGTACCCGGAGGTACAATTGCATTTGGAAGAAAACATAGGTATAATGAAAACTATAATTTGAGCACGAAATGTAACACTTTTTTTTTCACCTCCACCTACCTTCGTTGATGCTTTGAAATTTATGTTGCTAAAAAAAAAGTTTGATGAAACTGGACGTTGAACCTTTGTCTTCGTAACGGCACTTGAACTATTTTTTTTTTTTTAAAAATCTGCTTATTTCTCTCCTTACTTTCTCTTGTGTAAAGTGTTTAGAAAATTGTTGTGGGTGATTTTGAAGTGAAACCATGCACCTATTTATAGGTAGTCTTGGAGTAACCTAAAGAAAGTGAAGGGTTGTCTTTTTAATTAAAATGGGGTAGTAATTGAAATAGGTTATGGGAGTTTTAGGCATTAATTTTTGCAAGTTTTTATTCTCCAAAAACGTGGGTGGTCATTTAAGATGGAAATTGATGCCACATTTCTAAAAAAACGTGTTTTATCATATTTGGCAATTTTGGTCGATACTTCGGTCAACCGAAATGTGAAAAAAAATCCCGGTTAGCCTTTTTCAAATACGGTAAGTTCTAAATACGGTTTAATCATGGGAGTAAGACAATTATAGTCACAAAAAGTGTCCATTCTGATCTTCGAAAGACATTAAATTCCGTCCAACTTCATTGAATCATTTTAAGAAAACGGGCCTGGGTTGCACTATGAACTTCCACAAGATCTATTCATTTTAAAACATGTTGGACCAGCATTGGGCTTTCATTTCTTATGGGCCAAGCATTGTTTATCATGAGTTATGGCTTGTGGTGCTAGGCCACCATAAAATTTTTGAGCTTACTAGCATTTCATCATTTTTTTTCCGGGCTTCCACATTTACTTTTTCCATTCGGAGAATTTGGTTGGTATGAAGGTATTCAGAGATATAAAAAGACGTCCTTGCAAACTCAAAGTTTGCCCAACTATGTTACTTTTGGTAACACAATATATTCTGCAGTAAAAATCATTGAAAAAGAGTCAACGTGCTTACTAATGCACTTTTCGATCGCGTTTCGCTTTTATAAAGTTTTTATTATTAAATGTTCTATATCAATATAAAATTTATAGTCTTACTCTTTATGCAGTGTTTAATGAAAGAAAGAAATGATGTCATGTTTCTTGTCGTGAGTATTATTCATACAGGTTACAAATTGGACATTTTGGTAAGTGTGTTTTACTTCATGCTGGTAGACTTTTTCAGCAATATGTTGTAGACATGTACGTTAAAATAAAACTGCTATATTAAATATTTTAATAAAAAACAAATTCGAGCAAAGCTTTATCAAAGTATTTTAGATATTGTTCAAGATGGGGAAATAAGAGGGTACAAAATTGGAAAGAAAATTGTTCTTCCACTAAGCTTTACATGTGATCCTAGAGATATGGTACGGAAATATTTAGATTCGATGGCTATTGTCCAACGTTATGAAAAATCAGATATATTTTTAACTATATCATGTAATCCAAATTGACCAAAAATTATACAAAAATTGAAACACAATGATGAAGTTCAAAATCGACCGGATATAGTCGTATGTATAATCAGAGTAAAATTAGAAGAGTTAAAAAATTATTTATACAAAGACAATATTTTTGGTCATATAGTTGCTCATATATACATGATTGAATTTAGAAAAAGTGGGCTCTCTCATGCACATTTACTATTAATTTTTAATTATGCTCATAAAATTTCTTGTGCTGATCAAGTTGATAGAATAGTTTCATGTGAAATTCCTGATAAAAATACATATCTACATCTTCATGCAGTTATTATAAAACACAATATACACGGTCCTTGTGAAAATTTAAATCCAAAAAATGTATGTATGTTAGCAGCTAATTGTTGTAAAAACAAATATCCTAAAAATTATTGTAATAGTACTATATTCGGTGATAACTCATGCCCATTGTATAAATGTCGTAATAGTGGTATTTCTATTAAAGTTAGATGTTAAATGTTAGATAATCGATGGGTTATACCATATAATCTTTATTTAAGCACACAATTTTGATTGACATATTAACGTCAAACTATGTTCTTCTATTAAAACAATAAAATATTTGTACAAATACGTTTATAAAGGACATGATCGTATTAATTTTTCCATTGACAAAAAAAAACAAATAAGGAGATAGATGAAATTTCTGTTTACCAATCTACTAGATGGATATCTTCATCTGAAGCTATGTGAAGAATTTTTTCTTTTAATTTATCATAAATTTATCCTACTGTTACTATACAACTACACATTGAAGATCATCAATATGTAACGTATAATAATAAAGATAATTTATCTAATATTATTGGAAATTAGTATACGAAAAGAACAATGTTAACTGAATTTTTTAGGATGAATTTGCTCGAACATTATTGTACCGATATTTCCCAAATCATTTTGTGTGGAATGCAAGTAGAAAAATTTGGACACCCAGAAAACAACATACTATTATAGGACGAATCGTGACAGTTAATCCATCTGAAGGATAACGGTATTTCCATCGTATTCTCCTTAATCATATTAGATGTGCAACATCATTTGATAATTTACGAAGTTCAAATGGAGCAACTGTTGTTACATATCGAGAAGTGACACTTGTACATGGTCTCCTAATTGGTGATAATCATTGTGAAGAATGTTTATCTGAAGTTATTTTGTATAAAATGCATGTTCTTTAAAACGTCTATTTGCTACATTTGTAATGCTCAGTAGTCCTAATAATTCAAATTTATTATGGAATAAATGTAGATCATACATGCTTGATGGTTATGTGCATCAAAATATACATGTTCAGACTGCTGAAGTACAAACTTTAGAAGACATCAATTCTATATTTGAATCATTAGGTAAAAACATAAACAATTATGGAATAGTTCCATTCTTCGTACATATGAGTAAAGCTTAAAGACTGACAAGAATGATTGCAGAAGAAACAATATATTCTGGCGTTGAAGGAAGATCTCCTTGTGTAGACACATTAAATAGAGAACAATGATTTGCATATGATATAATTATGGAAAAAGTAAAATCTGAATTGAATGGTGCTTTCTTCATTGATGGTCCAGGGGGACATGTAAGACTTTTTTATATAAAGTACTTTTGACTGATGTAAGAAATCAAGATTTTATTGCTTTAGCGATCACATCATCTGGAGTAGCTGTATCTCTGTTGTCTGTAGAATGCACATCTCATTTATGATTTAAAATTCCTTTAGAAACAATTGGTGAAATAAAGTGCTATGTTAGCAAACAATCAATTTTAGTAACTTTGTTAAAAATGTCTAGGTTAATAATTTGGGATGAAGCACTTATGGTAAATCATTGTGTTATTGAAGCTATAGATAGAATGCTTAGAGATATTACTGATTCTAATTTGCCTTTTGATGGGAAAGTAATTGTTTTTTGTGGAGATTTTCGACAGGTTTTACCAATGGTACCAAAAGGAAAAAAATAAGATATAATGAAAGCTAGCTTAGTTTTTTCAGAGCTATGGCTTTCATACATATATTTACCATTGGTTCAAAATATGAGAGTAAAGTTAGATCCTACATTCTGTGATTACTTAATTAGAATTGGAGCTGGAACAGAAGAAGAACACACTTGTAAATGTATTATTCTTCTGAATAGTATAATTTTGCCATTTGAAGATGAAATTACATCTTTAAAAGTTTGATTCATTATGTTTTTCCAAATATAGAAGCTTATGCCGACAACTTATATAATATCGTAAATCGAGTTATTCTTACACTTACAAAAGAATGTGTTGACTACATTAACAGAATTTTACTTGAACAAATTCCAGGTGAACTTTTCGTATACTATAGTTTTGATGAAGCACTTGACATATCATAACAGAGTTTGCAAGAAGATTTTTTGAATACATTAACATCAAATAGTATCCCACCCCATGAATTAAACCTTAAGGTAAATTGTCCTATAATGTTATTGCGCAATATCAACCCTTTTGAAGGTTTATGCTATGGAACAGAAAATGGATCATGTGATAAACTTCTCCAAATTATACGTCTGGCTACCATGTGGATCTCTCTATTCTATGTATTATTCCTCTCGGTTCATAGAAACCAAAATAATAGTAGATGAATGATAGTGTGAATGTGTCTACAACGAACATATTATCCAGAATACCTCAATCTCTATAACCTTCGTTTGACTTCCTCTCCTAAACTCATAGGTATCTAAAAAATATCCCCAAAATGCTGCCATACCTGATTGGAGATGTTACTGTCAGTGAAGATGTGGCCGATAATCTCAGTCTCGGAACAACACTGGCAGCGAGAGTCTAAGTGGCACCTAATTATCCTCTAAATAACCACATATACTGGAATGAGGTCCTGCTATATTCTTCAACAGAAGAATGAGATGGTAATTGACAAAATTAAGCTCTATAGTAACCGATATGAATCCTAATATTAGTGTCACGTATGTACAAACTGCTATACTGACTTGGTACTGAAGCTACCATCCGATGTATCCCGCCAAGTAATGCGATCCGGGGCATCTACACATAAAGATATATCCCATGTTTTTACTACCATAAGAAGAAGGAGAACGTGTAATAAACATCATATATCCCACCCAATATCATAAAACAAATCTTGCACCCTCATAGATGTATGCTGCCATGTTGGGATAGGGATGCCAATGTGGTCTTACCTATCCAACAATCATACCAAAAGAATGTCTAACTTGCAAGGTGCCATGCAATTTGTGGCTCTGTCCAGGGCCTAACTAATTCCATCCTCTTCTAGGTAAAAGAAGCTAAGTTAGTAACTATTGCAAATGAAAGATGTGCTCCTATACAATACTTTCCTAGTAAAAAATGTGCAAAAAGTGATTTCTGAGAATGGGTGAACCACTAGAGCTTCATGGAGAAAGTGTCCATCACATCCGGTAATCTCCTGAATCCTAAACTACCCTAATTAGTAGAAAGGAAAATCTCATTCTAGCTCTGCCAATGTAAACGTCACGCCTGTTTCTTGGAGTCCCACAGAAAATGCGCAAAGATGCTCTCAAATTTTTTCAAGATAGCCTTTAAGAGTTACATAATTTGAAGAAGATGTAATGATATGGAAGAAAGCATTGACCTTAGCAAGGTAATATGGCATCCAAGTGACAAAAGTCGTGATGCCCAACCTAAGATTCTGTTCCTGGCCTTCTGGATAAGGTCATCATAAATGATGTTCATCTTTGTTTCCTTAAATAAGGGGACCCCTAGATAAGTTAAAGGATGTTGCTAATATCTAAATCCGGTCAAAATCTCTAAGCGTTTGATTTAACTAATAGATGCCTATCTGGGTAGTATAAGTATGATCCCTTCCCTGTTCACAACTGAACAGAAACCTCTTCGTAATGCTCCAGACAATAAAAAAATCCTCCTGAATCATATCATCAACAAATGAAAGGTGTGAAACAAGAATACTACCTCCATGCTAATAACACAGTGATGGCGAAATGGGATCACCCTTTCTAAGCCCTCATGAGGAGGGAAAAAACCACATGGGCGGCCATTTAGGAGTACAGAAAAATGACACTCTGAGATGCACTGCCTGATCTTATTGATCTAAGTCTGATCAAACCAAAATGCCTCCAATATAGAATAAATTAAGCCTTAGTCCATCCGATCATATGCTTTAGTCATGTATAGCTTCAATATAGTGTTATCCCTCGTACTCTAGCATCCAAAGTCTAGAAAAGCTCCTGAGCTAATAAAACATTATCCCCTATCAAGCAGCCAGGGATGAAGCCACTCTATGGAGAAGAGATAATGCGCAAAAATAGTGTACTCAACCGAGTGTTAAAATGCTTAGTAATAAGCTTATTGAACACTATACATAAACTGATAGGGTCTGAAGTCAGTCCATCTACAAGCATCGTCCCTTCTAGAATGTAATACAATAGTAGTAGTAGCAAAACCTCATGGAAGATGGTCGCCATCAAGGAAGTCCAAAACTGCCTTGTATACGTTGTCCTGAATAATGTCCTAGTAATGCCAAAAAATAAGGACGAAAACCCATCTAGGTCGGCAACACTATCAACATCTATACTTAAAACTGCCTCTTGTACCTCGCGAATCAAAGGTGGATGTTTTAGTGCCAAATTATCATCATCCGTCAAAAGCCCGGGGATGATATCTTCGTAAGCATGTAGAACTTGTCCCAAAGAGCAACCATCCTCGTAAGATGAATAGGATGTGACCACTTTTGAGAGACAAAGGCTGAAAAATCATGATGCTTCGTGATGTGACCACGGATAGAGCAAAATCGGCGTGAGATCTTCAATTTTTAGCAGTTTCCTAGTTTAATTAGAATTCTATATTTTTAGCATCTTTTAGAATATTAGAATTATATTTTTGTGCAATTAGGGTTTTTAGAAGTTCCATATAAATACCTCATTAATTCATTATATTAAGAGTTAAGATTTTGATTATTAAATATTGAGAATTTTCTCTCCATTGTTCTTGATTGAACTTTCGATCTTATCAAATATTATTATATTTATGGCGTTCAACCCTTAGAACTCATCAAATGATCAGGTACCCTTTGTGGCATTCGTAAATCGAGGTTCGTTGATTTTGTAATCAAGAGGTCATTTAAACTTCCTTTTTATTTGGTTGCTTTGTTGAATAATTTGCGGGTCGAGATTCTACTATCTACAACCTAAATTTGGACTTTCACGCCATTTCAAATTAATTCCGCAATTTCAACGACGATCACACTCCCGGGTTCGCGTCATTTGGTATCAGCGCTTGGGCTCCAGATTCAGGTTCTATCGTTTCTTCCTTTTGAATCTTTTGTTTTTGTTCTTCGTGTCCGTCGTAAATTTTGAGTCTTTGATCCAAAAAATTTCAACAAAAGAGTCAAAAGGAAGTACATGTCAAATTTGGAGAGTATCATAATGGTGGAAAAATTGGGATTATCTTTACAACAACACCCTAAGCCTTATACGATGACTTGGTTGAAGGAGTGTGGGAAGGTATATGTGACCAAGAAAGTTCTAGTAAATGTCACCATTGGGAGATATAGTGATGAAGTTTGGTATGATGTAGTGACATTAAAATCTTTTCATATCTTATTTGGGAGACATTGGAGGCATAAGAGGAAGGCTGTTTATGATATGGAGAGGAACATGTATATGTTTCTTCAGGATGGGGCAAACATCACTCTGGTTGGCTAGACACTAGAACTGTCCTTTGCAAACTATTTGAATGTGAGAGGGAAAGCAGAAGGGGAAAAGCAAAAGAGGGAGGTAACCACACCTAAAGAGAACACCTGGCTTGAATTGCAAGATGAGCCCAAAGATAGGGAAGTTGAGATGGAGGATGGTGAATTGAAAAATATAGTTGGGATTGAGGAGCGTGAACAAATTAAAGAGGATGAGCACGAGTAGGCTGGTATAAAAATTGTAGAGATGGTTCAACAAGACAGTAAGAAAATAATAGAAGAGAGTGTTGAGCAAATGGTTGAAAATATTGTGGTGGAGACGATACATTATGAGTACGATGACCGTATTTTTGGGGAAGCTAACAAATTCAACCGTATTTTACTTAATTCTTTCTTTCAGGTTGATCATTGTGCATGGGAGTTCATGCAACAACATCTATAGCTGATTGACTTAGTTCTGCAATACATCCATACCTATAAAATGGGTGTATTGATCCTATGCCATGGGAGGAAAAATTTTACATTTGATCCAGGTGGTACAGTGATGATGATAGGTAGCGGTTGGTTATTCCCTATGCAATCACAAGGCACAGATTCAAAGACGAATCCTTTCAAAGAGAGAGGGGATGATGTGACCACGGATAAAACAAAATCTACGTGAGATCTTCAATTTTTAGCAATTTAATAGTTTAATTAGAATCCTATATTTTTAGCATTTTTTTACAATATTAGAATTATATTTTCGTGCAATTGGGGTTTTTAGAGGTTTCATAAAAATACCTCATTATTTCATTGTATTAAGGGTTAAGACTTTGATTATTGAGTATTGAAAATTTTTTCTCCGTTGTTCTTGATTGAACTTTCGAACTTATCAAATATTGTTATATTTGTGGCATTCAATCCTTAGAATTTATCAAAGGATTAGACACCATTTGTGGCATTCACAAATCGAGGTTCGTTGGTTTTGTAAACAATAGGTCATTCAAACTTCGTTTTTGTTTGGTTTATTGGTTCAATAATTTACGGGTCGAGATTCTACCGTCAAACCTAAATTTGGGCTTTCCCAGTGTTTCAAATTAATTTTACGATTTCCACGCTGATCTCGATCTACGGTTCACGCACTTCATCCAAACTTTGAGGAATCTAAAAGGTCTAGGTCCCAAATCATCATTAGAAACCTACTGAAGTAGTAAAAGCGAATGATCAGATGAAGTCCGATTCAGGTGCCTCTCTGTAAGCTGTCGACAAAACACTGCAGCCGTAGAATTACCCTATCTAGTCTCTTCTTGACTCGACCATTAGTTCAAGTATACCATTCCCAAGAAAAGTAGTGTTCTCTAAACTACAGTCTTACATCATATCAGAGAAAGTAGTAGTGCCTCAATCACGAGTATTATAACCAATGTGCTCACCATCATGTGTAATAATGTTAAAGTCTCCCATTGTAGCCAATGGTCATCTATATAGATAGAAATGTGGTGATGACCCGCCCGCAAATCTCTTCTGATAGCAGCATAGATCGGAGTAGATAGATGGGACGCGCTAGTCTGGGATCCTCAACTCTAACGTGAAGGAATTGTGGATGATCATCAACAATAATAACACTGGTCCCCACATTCCAAGAAAGGCAGATCTTGTTCGACTTATTATGAACTCCAGTGTCAAAGCGTAGATATCGTTGAATATAATCAAATCTATGTTGAAGTATAAAAAGTTCTAGTCTAACCGAAAGATAAATTCGAGGAAGCAGTATAAATCTCTTTAGGAGCTGACGGGTAGCTACATTAGCTACACCTCTCATATTCTATATGATGGCACTCATATGGACGAGGAATACGAGGAGATATCATGTGACTGACTCTTAGTGATCTTCATGCTCGGATGTGAAGTATCAGTAGCCCTCGAGTGTTTCTTCTATGTAACATGAATGAAGCCATCATCCTTTGTCCCCTAGCTTTACCAACCAAATCCTTAACAGAAGACCTACAAGATATGCCCTGCTGATGAACCTCAATCTGTAATGTGCTCTCTATATCTGACTACTCAGATTGTGGAGATGGAATAGATGCATCAAAGTTCTGTTGACAAATGGCAGAGGCTCTAGAGATAAAAATAATAGTGTAGGCCGGTATAGGACCTAGTAAATGCCTGTCCACTGTAGCTGTATCCTCTAAGTCAACTGATACATGTGGTCGTTGAATCATTCCATGAGCCAAAAAATAAAGTAAGAACTAGATACAAGAATGACAGTCAGTGGTGGAGTCAATTGATGCAGTAAGAGTTGAATGAAAAATACTATCTGGGGCAATTGACTGAACCACTATAGGAGCGACTGACTGAATCACTGGATGAGTAATTGGTGAAGTAGCCAACTGAATGGGAAGAGTGCTCAAGTTTGGTGATATGAATGTAAAATGCATATTTTTCCCTCGTTATTTTATGCGCTCGTATGTTTATTTTGTGCCAAAATGTACTCATTACGCTCATATTTTGATTTAGGTGGCAATTCTGTGAATATGGTATAATTTGGAAGAAATAGGTGAAAATGGACCAAAGTGAAAAGAAATGAAAGTTCAGGGACTAAAGAGCAAATACTATAAACTCGTTTCTAACCTCGAGATGAAGATTCGAGAGTGTTATAGGTCAATTGGATGAAGAAAGGAGTCAAAGGGATGAAATATAGCCAAGACATTATCACATATCAACTTTCAAGCTGAAAAGTTTTACATCGATTCTCAACCTCATATTGAGACCGGTTTTTGGCATAGAAAAGTTTTACATCGGTTTTCAACCTCAAAGATAGTTTATGAATAAAAGTTGTAGCCCTTTGGGTTAGATTTCTAAGGCATCTTGAATCACCTCAATCGGACATCAAAAGAAAAAGTTAAGGCAAAAATACAGAGAGATATTCGGCTGCCGAAAATCAGGTGAGGCGCGGGCCCCAGACATAAAAACCCTTGCCTGAGGTTTGGCAAAAGGCTAAGGCTCGTGCCCTAGTTTTTACTAGGCACGCGCCTCAAGCCAAAATGCAAATTTTTTCTTGTTTCCTTGTTTGATTAAAATACGTATGGAAACTTAATTTTTCACGATATTTAAACTCTAGAATACAACTAGAACGGGGAGAACGCCTCCCAACTTTATTCTTCTCTATTCTTCTCTTAGATTCATGAATTGTAACTAAACTTTTACACTTGGTCGAAGGAGATTGAAGCTCGAAACCACATATTGTGAGATCTAAATGGTTTTTCTTAATTTAATTCATGTTCTTGAGTATTGAATATTCTTCTACACTTATTTCCATGATTTTTATGTTTAATTGCTACAAATCTTACTAGTTTATTATTCATTGCAATCTACCGCTAAGTTAAATATCAAATCCGTAATTGTTTAATTCATTTAACTTGTGAAGCACTAGGATTTGATGATTTTCTGCGATAAATGTTATTAAAACTTAAGAAGAATGTTTAAATAGATTGAATGCAACCGCTGGTGTTTGTGTTATCTAGTTCATCGATTTCTCTATTGTGTAAAGCTGTTATTAAATTGAATCTTGAACGCTGGTTTAAGTTATTTAATATTTAGGGTTAATTAGAACGTTGGTCTCTAACTAACTACAAATAATGAGAGATAGGAAAATAATTCCAATGATGAATATTCAAAATATGAATTGAATTATCCTTACATCTATGATCAATTGTGGATTTTCAAAAGTGGATATTGACTTGGACTAAGGTTAGTCTTTTGATTGTTTTCGTTAATTTGATTTTCATTGTTATTTATTGCGTCATTTATAATTATTTGCATAAAAAAAATCCCCCAATTATTGTACGAAACATAAAATACTGAATTACACACTTTCCATGGGATTGACCATTACTTCCACTACTACATTAGTTTTAGAGGTTTAAGAACTATTTTTGGGTGCCTACGCCAGCAAACCAAATTTTGGCGCCGTTGCCGGGGAGTGGTATTAATTTATTTTTGTGCTTCTTTAGTTGTTTATTTTATTTTTGAAAAAAAATCATAATTTTCTAGGTTTTTAGAAATTTTAGCATAGAATTTTATTTGTCTTTCTTAATCTAGCGTTTTTATTTATTTATTTTTCATTTGTTCTGTTTGCTTATGCCCGCAACTCGATCTTCTAATCAAAGTGATATGCAGTACGATCCAGAAATTGAGAGAACTTTGCACAGGTTAAGGAGTAACATCCAACAAAATCTTGAAGAAAACAATCTCAACCCCAACAATCCATTTGCAAGCGATTTTGAGTTTGAAGGAAAAAGAACCATGGTCGAAAATAGGACTTTGAATGAGCTTGCAGCCCCTACATTGAATCAACCTTTATGCATAACTTTTCCTATTTTAGATGCTAGTACTACATTTGAGCTTAAATCTGGGAGATTATGGTCCAGATTCACCTCAACACAAATTCTAGCCTCACTGGGACGACGAAGATCAGAAGTTGCATCATCAATACAAAGTAGTAAGCCATTTGCTTTGGCAATAGCATAAAGATTGCTCTTAGCCCTAAAATGAATAGGTCGTAAGGGAAATGATACCTAGATTGGAGCAATAGGAGTTTCCTGCTATGGACTAAGACTCGGAGTCCATTTAAAGACTCTCATTGGGAAACTATCAATGCACCACATAGGTTTGTATGGCTCAGCTAGAATATCTTCATCTACCTTCATAAATAGAATTCCAAGTTCACCATGATAAATAAAAGGCTCCTTGGAGACAAACTTGTGATCAGCGAATTCTTGTGGTGCTTTAAGGACCTTAGCAAAAGACTTCTTCTAACTCTTGTCCACCTAAGAAATAACTATTTCATTGCCCACTACTGCAGCATAAGAATTCGGACCATTAGGTATAGTAGTAGTTGTTGTATTACCCGGTGGTGTTGCTTGAGGCAGTGATGGTTGTTTGCATGTTGAAGGAACACACGCATTAGTGGTACGAGCATCCTGATTTACCAGGAGCTAAATGGGTAACCCCGAAGGTTTTCTCATGTTCTAAAACATTGGAACAATTCCTACAGCCAAAAGATGTTCAGAGGCAACCAAAGGAGTAGCTTTGTTATGTGTGCCAATGGGCACACTTCCCAATGCAACACACATGGCCAAATTAGTAGCCAATTTTTCTATACTTGAGGTGGTATTTCACATGCAGGTCTACAATTTAAATTTTAGCACTCTTCAAAAGTCAATTTTACAACTAAGAATAGTAAAATATGACTTGAATCTATGTGAAATATTAAACACCCTCACATTTCAAAGATATTCAACGTGTAAAACTTCTTTGTAAATTTTCATATATACAAATACTTCTAAACACTTTCACAAAATATTAGCATCACAATAAATAAGAATAACTTACATAAATTTCAATAAAATATATTCAGATTCCATTTCCGCTCAAAATAAATGAAAAGTAAGAAAAATTGACAACTAACAAATGGCTGAAATTTTTTGGTTCTTTTACCTTTGCCCTATTTATTCCCCAAAAGAATAAAACTTATGGAAGATATATCTTATAAAAGCCACTCTACACATTACTATTCATTTATGTCACACTCGTTTTCACACTTGGTGGAGTTCCTACCTTAGCTTGACTGGTTTAATACTGTAGCTTTTTGGAACCATATGAATTTATTGGATAAGACCTCAAATGACATTTTGAAACCCATCATAATGAGAGTTTTGTCTAAATGTCATTATTCTATAGTTAAAAAAACAATATTAAATACAAAGGCCGAGACAGCTTTGTCAGCATTCAATTTGACACGATTGGACCATTGAAATTGCCTTTGACGATTTGACCCTCAATAATCCCAAACCAATTTTCACATGGTCCCACACAATCATTACCAACAAATAAAAGTATAATTGGAAACTCAAAATAGTGGTTGGTGAATACAGACATACAAATGTCAGGAGGTTCATTTTCTTATTATTTACAATACAAGATGCTTAATTCAAAGCATGGGCCCTACATGAATTGAAAATTAAACTTCAAAATTTATGAATAATGGGGCTAAAAAGGGGCTTATATATAATCAAAGATGGTCTTCTCTTTATCAAAACAAAACCCTTAAATCTCTTGATTGAAAATCCTAAAACGTTAGTAGAGAACAACAAATTCCAGCCTCGACGACCGAACCAAAGTCCAAGAAGAAGTGGAAATCTTCAAAAGCTCCTCTATCGACAAAAGAAGTTCCTCTATCAAGGACGAAATGAACCAATAAGTATTATTACGAGCTTTCTTAGGTAAAATTTTCTATTTTTTCGATATTGGGATCTTATGCATTTTTTATTTTTGGAAGGAAACTAGGGATTTTCGGTGACCTTTTCGATTTCTTATGCACAAGTTTTTGAAATTCTAACTTGTTTTTGGATGTTTTGTTTTTGGGTCAGTATTTTTGGGTAGGTATAGACAACCAACCAAATTGTAAGAAGAAGTGGAAATCTGCAAAAGAAGCACCTCTATCGATGACAAAACAAAAAATAAGTAGCATTACAAGCTTTCTTAGGTAACCCTTTTTGATGTTTGGTGACCCTTTTTGATTTCATATGCACAAGCTTTTTAAATTTGAACTTATCTTTGGAAGTTTTGTAGTTGGGAACAGTTTTCTGAGTTGGTATTTATGATTTTTGTTACGCCTTGCCACCATGACTCAAAGTCAAAGTGCCACGTAGCAATCCACGTGAGCAGAGAATCAACATAAAAGTCAACAAAGACCTAAGTGGCCAAAATGCAAATAAATTATACGAACTACCGAGGCACTACCTCAATTAACGAAGCACTATACTTGGGCTGAGACACGGCCTAAAAATGATGAAAGGAACTGAAGCTCTTTACTCAGAGGACCAGCTCTAAGGATCCTAGTTCATCCAAAGCTCACAAGTAGTCGTTGTCTCTTACAATATATTTGAGTATCTTTTACAAGTGATTGATGTAATTCTTGTAATAGGGGATGTCAGGGTGTTAGCATATTGTATAGGACGAATGACCCTTTGTCAATGTATTAATTGTATAAATAGACAATGATGTGAAGCCTGGACTAAGGAAATGAGGCCACGTAGTTCTGATCCAACATATATCACGTCGGCCAAGGTAGTATAAATATATCCTCTTTGTAACCTAGAATGGGCTAGAAAAATTGGAGTTATGATTCTTATTTCTCAGATCATGAACTCTCAAATATGGAATGAGTAAAAAATATTGACAAATACTCTTACAAGCATTTTCATCTCGCATTACACACACTTGGTAGATAAATATCTTAATAGATAATCTCATAATTTAAAATACTCGATTGTTTTATATCCTTCTACATATTCTAGCGAGATCTCTGGTTAGTAGCTATTGTTCTCGATTGGTGATCATGTTTAGTGTGATCATCTTTGATTTAACCACCAGAGCTCGAACATCTTTACCTCTCGCCATAAAGCACCTCCCGGGTCAAATCTGACTTCCTTATTACCGTTTCTCCAATAGAAATGCTCCAAAATTTGCTTGACGTAGAGATAATGGGCCCATATTTGTTGGCTCATTTTTCGGGGTCAACAAATTGGCATCGTCTATAGGAAACTATAATTTAACCACAAAAGTATCGTGGGGAGAAGCCCATAAGAAATACCTTGGAAGAAATTTCTTAACCCTTGAGAATAGAGCGTTCTTGAAGAAAAAACCGTTGGAAAGCCAAGGGATGACCGTGTGAATCTTATTCTCATTTGGTCCTTGAAGAAAGGAACATTTGGTTGAAAGAAGTGTTTGTCGATATAAGTTCAAATAGTGAAGAAAATGCCCCTCGAAGGACAAGGGAACACCATAAAGAATGGGAACCCTTACAGGCTGTCCCAACTGTTTTCTTTAGTGGTGGTCTAACAATTAATTGTAGATGTTTGATAAAGGACTCGTGCTAAGCCACTTTTTGTATGGACATGAGCAACCGAATGTTCAATAACAATTCCAATGACATACAATACTCATCTAATGTTTGTTATCTAAATTCACTAGCTTTATTATGACAAATTGTGTAGATTGATTAATCGAGGAATTGAGCTCATAATTTTATTATTTGGGCAAGTAGGCTAGTGAAATTTACATTCCTAGTGGAGAGTAAGTAGACATAAGACCATCAAGTTGAAAAATCAATTAAAGCCATAAATAATGAAATAATCCACATGGTGGGTATATTGGCCTACATAGATCTTCATAAATTATTTCAAGAAAGTTGAATGTAACACCCCAATTTTCATAGACCTTGAAATGTTACCAAAAATTCACTTTTCTTTGTATTAAAGGCGGAACGATAATATAATATTCTTTAATAAAAAAAACAACTGAAATATCCATAAATTTAAACTAAACATGAGAGTTGAATCTTTAAGAAAATAACGTAATCACTAATTAAAAAACTAACTAATGAATTGAAGATAGAAAAAACTTAATATTTTTATTTATTCGAATCCTCTAGCAGCTCGCATCGTCATTCCACCATAGTTCCAATCGACCTGAACTAACCTATAAAGTTATTGTGTGAGTTAGTATTTAAAAATATCCAATAAGTTACGTGTAGTTTTCATAGATAATTATATAACAATAAAATAAACACTCATACCACATTTTTGTGGAGTATATTGATTAACGACACACCAATTAGTAGTATTTTGAATTTCTGAAGAATTTCACATTTCGTTATAAAGAACCTGATGAAGTTCACATTTCGTTACCCAAGGCCTCACCAATAATATAGATGAGGTGAATCAAGAGGCGGGGGTAGTATATTAGCTAGACTCACTAGAGAGTTCGCCATAATGGTTGCCAATATGAAAAACGTGACCCAACAGAACATGGCTATGCATGAGTTGCTAATGAGCATGCAGGGTCGAGGAGGATACCCAGTTTTTCAATATGCAGCCCCTGGAAATGCATTCCAAGACCCTCTGCAGTACTACCATGAGGAGGAATAAATTCTAAGCCAAATGATAGATTACTATCACAATAGGATGAAAGTCTCCCAAGAAATGGAGGTTGAAGTTGATACCCCAACTAATTATGCATCGGAACGACCTCGCAAGGCTTAATTTAATTTTTCTACAAACTATGAGCCAGAAGACCTACCTCAGAAGTCAAAAAGTGTCTTCAATAGGCTGAGCCCAGGGTTACCTAGAAATATGCAGGCTCAACCCACTCATACACCTAGAAATAAGCAACATGAGCCTCTCCGATTTAAGAGACAGGAAGAACCAGTTTTCCATGAGGAACCTCAAATTCCTCCCTCTAGAATAGGCGTGAGAGGAAGGATCGGGCTAGAAGCGAAGCAGAACCTTCTCATTCACTTCTACAAACTCAATATAGGAAGGATGAGGGTTTTGATGAGCCACAAAGGTCCTACGACCTTGACGACGACGATGATCATTCACCGTTTTTGCAAGCCATTAGGAATGCCCACATACTTAACCACTTCACAGTCCATAAGATTCCAAAGTATGATGGGAGAGGCTGTAATACCCCAACCTTCACTTTACACACTTAGCCAATATGATTTATGTATTACTAGCTATTTAAATTGCCATTGCATTTGCATCAATAGTTTGAAATCGTTTTCTCTTATAATGGTACATTGGGTCATTGAAGTTTAAGATCTCTATAGGGTATTAGTCTTTTACCTCCCGACCTAGGTGGTAAATCTTACATTGAGTTGTGGTAGAACTTTAGGTTAATCTAAATGTTGGATGTTGATGTGATAAATGATTTTGATCTTTAAAGAGACAGAATTATAATCGATAAAGTTACTTGCTTTTATTTCAGCTAATCGTGGTTTCCCTAAACCCCTAACTAAGTCTTTAATATATTTGGGATATGAGAATTAAATGACATGATCATAATAAGATAATATAAGGTTCATGTGACATTATAAATATTGAGGCACAAATTTTTGAAGTTGGTTGAGAATCTGGCAACAATCGGGTAAGGAATCGAATAAATGGTTAATGAATTAATTCTATAAATTATTTTAGGATCCTATGGAAATTAAATTAGGTTTTAAACACACTAAGCTAGGCCATATATACTTGGTTTTCTTCTGCAATGATGGGTGTAAATCAGATTTTTACCACAAAGGACATCTTCTAACCTATTAGTACTTCATATAGGATAGATATGTATCTTATAAGCCAATATGTATCCAAATAGGGGAAGAACAAAATCAAATATTGATGGGAAAAGCCACATTCTACTTAACATATGTCATGCTTGGCTGCATATAGCATTTTCTTAATTCATAAGCAAGAGTCATGACCGCAAACCCTTTTAAGACTCTATATAGAATTTCAAGTTATCTCCAAGTGACCTCAAGTGAAAAAGAAAGCAAAGGAAACAGAGCAAAGCAGAAACAAGAAGCTGAAAACTGAACTTTTGAATATGTGAGTTTAGCTCACGGTTTTGAAGGTTATTTTCAATGTTTTTGAAGGTGTTAAAATCTCTTGAGCCCTTGAAATTGCTTGATATTTTGTTGAGGTTCGTGTTTGGGATGTTATTATGTCAAAAAGAGAGAAACATCATGGGAGATATATTGAATAAAACAAGTGAGGACATGAATTGCATAGTTGGTGGATTCTGTCTACTCAACTTTTGATTTTGGATAATTCATAGGAAATAACTTGAAGCCATATATATGAATGTATTTATATGAAATTTAGAAGGATAGAAAGGATTTCTAATATCCTTTAATTTGATTGGTGGCATACTAATACAATGTAAATTGAAAACGGTCACGGGGAAATTGCTTGATTTGGTGTTCGGTAAAAATGGACTGATTTTCAGGTTGTAGACCTTCTACTTGTGGCAACTTAATAACATATTTACCTTCACAAATATTTTATATCAGTATGTTAAAATCTTAGGAAGGAATGAATGTGATTAGGGTGTGAAAAGATGGATGAACTGGGACATGGCAGCAACTAAAACCTGAAAACAGGTTCTGTCCAATTGCGTGTTTAATGTAGTTTCAACCTTTACATATTCATTAATTATCTCTTAGGCCTGGAAAATAGATTTTAAGGAATGCTATGTTGTTTCATAATTGGACTTGAGAAATAATGAGATTTATGGGACTAGTTTACTATATGATCGGTAACTTGAAATAATAATGTCATCTAAATCAATGTGGCATGAATGGACGTAGTACAGGATTGTGTGTGTTAAGGTTATCAAATTGAGGATTGTGTTCAATATTAAATGGTAATACATGTGGTTTTCCAACTTTAAGTGAGAAAGAAGATAGATCTACACTCTGTGGTAGTGTACACACAAGGACATAAAGGTAAGTAAAAATCTATTTGCAACTACAATGCAAGAACATAGTATTTGCGATATGGGAATGTTGGAATCTTTACATAACTTTGATAATGAGTTCCTTGTATATCATATGATGGTCATGATCATAGAGTGTGTTGTTTCAGAAAATATTGATATCGCTTTTAATTAAATATGTCATTCACGAGCATTTTCATCTTCAGCACGACATATGTCCATGGTTGAAAATCTACCATACACAACATGATTGTAAAATTGAGTTCGCCTCATAAAATATTTTATTGACCACTACTAGGGCACCAAGACATGTAAGCCATGCTTATGTGATATATTTTGGCATCGCAAGCAATATTTCCTATTGATTGTTAAGGTAGATAGGGGATGTGCCTTTGGTGATCATAGGAGAGTATACCACTGGACTGTGCCTATGTGATATTATGATTATTCATGTTGTTAAGTGGGATACTTCTAGGGTGATCATAGGGGTAGTTAGAGGATGGGCCTTTAGTGGTCACAAAAGGATGGTTCACTGGTCGGTGTTGATGTCATATTGGCCATTTGATTATTAATTATAGATATTGATATTGTGCAGAGCTATATCCAGTGCATAGTAGGTCGGTCATGAGCCCAATGAAATTATTTTGAGTTGATTTTGACAAATATTTGAGCTTGATACATCCTTAGCATAATGTTTAAAGTAAATAGCATAAGGTCAGATACCATTGTGACTCATACCCATGACATGCATGATTTTTGCTTACTGAGTATTAACTTATGTAGTTCTAGCATTTTAGGTGAGCATGGAACCTCATAGAAGACATGGTTGGCTATGGAGCTCTTATGGGATTCCAGATTTCGATGTTCGTGGATGATGACCTGTAGGGTTATTTTGTATACTCAAGTTGTATTATATTTTGGGGATTCTGTATGATTTTTGAAATGACATGTAGATACTTTTACAACCTCAAGATAAATATGTTGAACTATGGATTTATGATCTTTGGTTTCAGTATATTATATAGAGATCATAGGCGATTGGAGATGGGTATATACAAGGATATACTTGTGGAGATGCTTTCATTTTATCAACAAATAAAAATGTGTGTATAAAATTGGATGTCTAAGTCAAGTCATCAATTACATTTCTACACTGGTCAGTATATTGTTACCTATATGAATGGGGTGTTACAGAGGCGACCTCGGGAAGCTTCTCAACAGCTTTAAAACCCACATGAATCTGGAAGAAGCCACCCTAGCCCTGAAATGTAGAGCCTTCCACTTGACTCTAAGGAAGGCGAAAGACCAATTCAACGCCTGCAAAACATGCGACAACAGCATGTCGAGTCTTTGAAAAGTTTTTTTGTCCCGCTTTACTGACGAGATAACCTACTGTGTACAAGTAACAAATAGGAAAGCTCTAACTATCTTAAGGGGAAGTTTAGACATGAATTATCTCTTATGAAGCGATGTGCAAAACAAGGATCATACCATGGATGACACCCCACTGAAAGTGATAAGAAGCAAAATCCTCAATGAATAATTGAGAGAACATAGATACAGGGTTAGCCAAGGACTCCTCTATCCATAAATGTAAAGGAGAAAAGGTCATACCTCCCATTTGATGGCTCACCATACCCCTTTCAATCATGGACAAGCGCTGGCCATCGTGATGTTCAATGTGGTACCTTTTTTAGCTTATAAGAAGATGAAGCCTAGTGTAGAAATGCATCAAGGCCAACCATATCAGAAGTACCCTCAAAGAGGTAGGGGTAGAGGATGAGGCATAGAACCTATTTATTGTACATATCATTATTCTTATAACCACCGCACAAAAGACTAGCGAGGCATCCCCAGGACATAAACTAGGGAAGAGTCAAACGCTTTTGAAGAGACGCACCCCTTAGACAGACTCAACAGCCTAGGAATGTTGGGCTAATGTGCCCCCAACAAGAACGATGCCTCAAGGAGAAGAGAACACAATGCTGAAAGACCTAGAGACGTACAAAGGCAAAGGCGAAGCCCTCCAACAATTAATGGCCAGGAGCCCATCAAGGAAATTGATACAATCTTTGAAAGCCCATACATTGGGGAATCTATGAATTCACAAAGAAATTATGCCAGGGAAGCAAAAGACCTTTCTATGATAAACTTCATAATTAACTAAGCCCATGTTGAAAGAACAATTTCACCAATCACATTTACTCAAGAAAGTGCAGTAGGTGTGCATTATCCTCACTGTGATGCCCTAGTGGTCAGGGCTATCGTGGCCCATAATGGCCTGAAAAGAATGTTAGTAGATAATGGAAGCTTGGTCAACATCATTTTTGGAACCACTTTTGACAATATGAAAGTTGATCATAAGCTAACCCTGATGAGTTTCCTATTGTACGATTTCATGGGAGATAGCATCATCCCAAAGTGTAAGATCTGTCTTGCAATAGAGATGGGGATACTACACTTGAGTGTTCACCACTTCACGGACATTCTGGTGGTTGATAATCACTCTGCTTATCTCGGAGTATTAGGGAGGCCAGCCTTGAAAAAACTCTAGGCTATCACTTCCATTCATCATATATGTATGAAGTTTCCAATGGAGAATGGAGTTGCAATGGTTCAGGACGATCAAAGAAGCACAAGGGAATGTTACTTGAATTCCATAAGGAAAACTGAACCAAGAAGCGTCGATGTGATCACTACAGTCATTAACATGGACACGTCCCTAAACAAGGGAAAAACCTTAAACAAGGGGAAGACATTGAAATGACGGATGCCTCTGAAGAAGGGGTCATCCCTAGAGTTATACATGCCTCTGAAGAAGAGGCTATCCCTGAAAGATAGACCATCTCTGGGAGAGTTGCTGAAGAAGCAGTTAGTTTGAAGAAGCGGATCCCCGTATCATTGATTGCAAACTCAAACAACATCTATGGAGGAACTGGAGAGCTTCCCAGTAGACCCACATGATTTCTCTAAGCGATTATAGGTTGAAAGAAATCTGCCCATAGAAGCTAAGAAAGAGCTAAAAAATTTCTTACTGAAAAATCTTGATGTCTTTTCTTGGAAGCACAGAGATATTGTAGGTATCCCAAGGATCAATTTCCATCAATTGAATATTGACCCAAAGGTCACAAAACATAGGCAAAAAAGAAAAGCTCTCAACCCAAAGAGATATGAAGCTCTCAAAGATGAAATTAAGAAGTTGATTGACAATGTGGACTTATCCAAAAGTTAATATATCCTAAATGGGTCTCTAACCCAGTATTGCTACAAAAACACAATGGAAATTGGAGGGTTTGTGTAGATTTTTCAAACTTAAATCAAGATTTTCCTAAAGACAACTTCCCACTTCCCAAGATAGACCAATTTATGGATTTGACTGTCGAACACAAACTTTCGAATACAACCAGACCCCAATGTTCCCAGCAGATGAGGAACATACTTCGTTCATCATAGACAATGGTCTTTATTGCTACAAGGTCATGCCTTTCGGGTTGAAAAATGTCGGGGGCACCTATCAAAGATTTGTCAACAAAATGTTTGCTGAAATAATTAGAAAGACCATGGAAGTCTATGTGGATGACATGTTGGTGAAGAGTCTAAAGGCAACGGATCATGTTAAGAACCTTAATGAAATATTTCAATCTTAAAGAGATATCGGATGAAGCTCAATCATTTGAAATGTGCTTTTGGAGTCGCTTCTAGAAAGTTTTTGGGCTATGTAGTCAACCAAAAGGCATTAAAGCTAACCCTGAGAAGGTTAAAGCCTTAACCGACATGAGGTTACCTCAGAAACTGAAGGAGGTACAAAACCTCACCGGACGTGTAGCTACCTTAAATCGCTTCATCTCTAAAACAACGGACAAGTACCTGCCTTTCTTTAAAATTCTTAAAGAATGAAGTAAGTTCCAATGGGTAGAGAAATGTGAAGAAGCCCTCCAAAAGCTGAAGAAGTCTTTGGGATAGGCTTCTCTCCTCTCCAAGCCCATGGCCAACAAGTCGCTGCAGTTATATTTGGCAGTAACCACTGATGCCATCAGTTCAGTTTTGATAAGAGAGAAAAATGATCACCAGCTTCCCGTCTACTACGTGAGCAAAGTACTTTTGGCAGTAAAGACTGGCTACCTAGACATGGAGAAGCTAGCTCTCTCTTTGGTGACAGCTTCTCGAAAATTGAGACCTTATTTCACACTATTTAGGTGTTGACAAATTTTTCCCTAAAACAAGTGTTGCAGAAGCCCATTGCTTCGGAGAGATTACCAAAGTGGGTTGTAGAACTTAGTACATTTGACATCATGTTTAAACCAAGAGCTGCCATCAAGGGGCAAGCTCTTGCAGACTTTGTGGCTGAATTCACACTTATTCCAGAAATGGAAAAAGAGATGGAACCTGCCGAACCTCCAACATGGAGCCTTTTTGTGGATGGATCGTTCGAGAAAACAGGGTTAGGTACATGTGTGGTCCTTGTCAGTCCAGAAGGACATAAGCTTACTTGTGTTGTACGGTTCAGTTTCAAAGCCACCAATAATGCAGCAAAATATGAAGTCGTCCTCGCGGCCTTAGACTAGCTAGAGAAATGCAAGTGAAGAGACTCACTATGGCAATTTTTTAGCTAAAAATAAGTCCATGGATGTGTACTTAAAACTGGTTATGGAATTCATCCCCACTTTTGAAAGATTCGAGCTCGTACAAATTCCACCCACGGAAAAGATCATGCTGACACCCTATCAAAATTAGCAAGTAGTAAAGATTCAGAACTACTCACTGTGGTGCCCATAGAGCATCTTCCCAAACCTTCCACCGCCATTAACAAAGTTGTAATGTGGGTCGAGGATACTCCTTCATGGATGAAGCCAATTACATCCTTCCTTAAAGACCAAGTGTTACCCTCTAAAAAAGAGAAGACCTAAAAGCTCAAAAGATGAGTTGTTCACTTCATTTTCTAGGACAATGTACTATACAAACGTGGTTTCTTGCTACCTTTACTCTGATGCATTGGAGGAAAGCAAGCTAATTATGTGCTCTAAGAAATTCATGAAGGAGTATGTGGGAATCACACAGGAGAATGGTCCTTGGTATAGAAAGAATTAAGGCAATGATATTATTGGCCTACCTTAAAAAATTATGCGAAATAGTTTGTCAGAAAATGTGATAAATGCCAACGCTTTGCAAATATTCAAAGGCAGCCTTCTCAAGAGCTAAATGTTTTATCCAGCCTTTGGCCATTTGCTAAATGGAGAATTGATCTCATAGGATCTCTTCCCAAATGGAGAGGAAATTTGAGTTTCGCAATTGTCACCATTGATTATTTCACCAAATGGGTAGAGGCCGAACCACTTGCCAAAATCACTAAAGCCAACATTTCCAAATTCCTATGGAAAAGTATTATCTATAGATTTGGAATCTTCCATTCAATTGTCTTAGACAATGGTCGACAGTTTGACAATAAGAAAGTCAAGAATTTATGTGAGCGGCTGGGTATTAAAAAACATTTTTATTCCCCAGATCATCTCCAAGGAAATGGACAGGTAGAGGCTGACAACAAAACAGTCAAATACACATTGAAAAGGAAGTTAGACGCCTCTAAAGGGGGTCTGGGTCGATGAAATACCTCAAGTCCTTTGGGCCATCAGAACTACAAGTAGAACTGCTACTAGAGAGATCCCTTTCTGTATAGCCTACGGGGCGTCAAGGCTTTGAGCCCAGTAAAAGTGGGTCTACCTTCTCTTCATCGAATTCATTTTAATAAAATATCTAATGATGAGATATGAAGATTTGAGCTTGACTCCTTGAAGAAATGATGGATGACTCTCAGGCAAAATTGACCATTTATCATCAAAAAATGAAAAGATATTACAATGCAAAAATGAAAAATAGATCATTTTGTTTGAATGATATGGTGCTTCGAATGGTTTTTTTGTCTTCCAAAGAACATGGATTAGGAACCATTGGTCCCAATTGAGAGGGCCCCTATCATATCAAGGAAGAGGTTCGGCCAGAGACATACAAAATTGAAAATACGGATGGAAAGGCACAACTTCATCTCTAGAATGTAGAACATCTACGAAAATACTATCAGTGATGGTGTAAATATCTTATATGTATAGTTTTATAATTCAATAAATGTAACTTTTATAAAAAAATGTTAATAAATTAAAAGTACCTCCCAAAAGGCTAAGGCCTTGGGAAAAGCCTCTGCATAAGCGAACAGTCTTTATTGTGATGACCTGAATCCTTGGCTATTCGAGTGTCACTAAATAAAATTTGATTTCTTATTTTTTTCATAGGGAGATAAATAGTAACAAGAAATTGTTTTACTTGTTAAATAAATAAACAAAAGGCGGTTTTAACTTCAATAATTAATTGTGAAATCTTATTACTTAAAAAATAATGCATTGACGTAAAAAATAGCCTAAATAATGTCTTTAAAATGAAACTTAAAAGTTGTTTTTCGAACGCAATATACTTTATTAATCCTAACCCATTTCCATCTCTATGTTGACTATCTCGAACCATCAATTGCATGAAAGGGAGAAATATCATAGAGAGAAATTTATAAGATCATCATAAGTACGCCATGAACTATTATCGTGTATAACTTAAAGGAGCATAATAATCATAATCAACATAATGGAGACACAAGATTTTTATCGAACATAGATGGTAAGAATTCTTATGTGTAGTGCTACTAAACTCCGGTCCTTTAACATAATTATAATCATATTGTACCATATAGGACCCATAATGATTTTCTTGAAACATAATAATAATCCAAACATAAGTAGCATACTTACTGTAAAATGTAAAAGAAAGAGTAATAGAGACCGAATAAAATTGCTTGATCCCTCTTACAGTTTCCACCTCGGTTATGTACGTGTATATGTATATATTATTTGGACTAAAAATATAATAGTGTATGGTAGCATGTGAATGTGAATGAGGGACTTAAAATGAGACAAGACTAGGCATGTATTATTAAGGAAAATCCATGATGGTGGAAAGACTATTAATTCTAGCATTGAAAATTGTTCCTTGGAATTTGTGAAATGAGCAAGAATCTCTCTCTCATTCCTCATGTGAATACCATATTCTATATACACATGCATTCACACTACACATTACCAAATGTTTGGTCAATCATGAATACGACAAAAAAACATATATCAAGAACTTCTATATAAGGGTTTGATCAAGCATTTAACCCTATTTCAAATAGCGAAATTTATGGGAATTGGCATTTATACTATGTTCGCTACAAGGTCCTAGAATGTGGATTAACCCTCAAATGACCTCCTAAATTTTCAATTTTCATAATTTGACCCCAAAAATTCGGGTACGGGTGTTATAATCTACCCTCCTAAAAATAAATTTCATCTTCAAAATTTACCTTGAAATTCATCGAAAAGTTGTGGGTACATGGCCCGCATTTCCACCTCTTGCTCCTATGTGGCCTTTTCAACCGAGTGATTACGCTATTGTACTTTCAGTTTGTTCCAGAGGGCTTGAAATTTCTGATTAACAATTCTTATTGGTACTTCTCCATAGCTCAAACCTCACTGTAATTCAATAGACTGATGGTTGACCACATAACTTGGATCGGGGACATACATCCTAAGCAATGACATATGAAAGACATCATGTGTATAGCTAAAAGTTCTGGAGGTAACGCTAACATATATCAAAATTTGTGGGAATTAGCATTTATACTAAGTTTGCTTCGTTTGGCTGATCCAACTCAGTGATTATTTCGTCTGGTTGTACCATCATTCCAGCCATCCCTTCCTCAGTAACTAGAAGGTGGATTAACCCTCAAATGAGCCCCTAAATTTTCAATTCTCATAATTAGACCAAAAAATCTGGGTGCATGTGTTATACTTATGCAGAGAAATGTGAGCACCTGGACGAAGAACTGGATCCCAAGAGGACCACATCTGCACTCAGAAGTGTGGTACATACCTTTAGCAACAAAAGTTACAAAGGAAGACTCAGTATGTGCGAACCACTCAACCCTATGCTTAGGAAAAGAAAGAAAAACGAACTGCTTATACCTGTGCAAAATATAACAAAGTCTTAAACAAAAGTCCGAAGTGCTAATTAGCCTCAATTCATAAACATCGATGAGCTTAAGTTTAGAGACTTATTAAGGTATATGACCTCCTAACCATTGAAGCTCGATGTACTTGAGTTCTAAAGCTTATTAAGGTGCACGACCTCCTAACACTTATGCAGAGTTTTAAGTTTGATTTTAGCCATTGAAGCTCGATGTACTTGAGTTCTGAAGCTTGTTAAGGTGCACGACTTCCTAACACTTATGCAAAGTTATAAGTATGATTTTAGCCATTGAAGCTCGATGTACTTGAGTTCTAGAGCTTATTAAGGTGCATGACCTCCTAATACTTATACAAAGTTATAAGTTTGATTTTAGCCACTGAAGCTCGATGTATTTGAGTTCTGAAGCTTATTTGCAAAGTTATAAGTTTGATTTTAGCCATTGAAGTTCGATGTGCTTAAATTCTAAAGTTTATTAAGGTACATGATCTCTTAACGCTTAGGCAAAATTGCAAGTTTGATTCTAATTGATGAAGTCCATGGTGTATGAATTTGTTATTATAAGTCTTAATTGGTTAAAGAACTTTAGTTTGATTCTATTGTTTAAAGTTTAATGTGCATAGGTTCGATGTTATCATAAATCTGATGTTGTCTTTAGTTTAATGTTACTTGTTACTTTAAGTTTAAACATTATGGATGAAGTACAAAAGGATCAAATCATGTTGATGAACAGGTCAGTACATAATTAGCAGAAGTAGTAAATGCAGAAGTAAATAACACAAGGAATTGAGAAAATGACTTCATTAATACAATATTTACACTTGGTGGGCCGAAGCCATTTACTTAGAAAAAGTATAAAGGAAAAAATGAAAAAAAAAATACCTAAGCTCTAAGCATGTAGGAGAGGAGAAGCCACAAAAGGAACAATGGAATTGGGAGCCACTTCTTCACCTTTCTATTCAACTGCATCATCTTCAAGTTTGATCGCTTGGCTTCCCTCTACTGGAGTTTTAGGCTCAAGCTTCTCCTCAAGAAATTTTGCCCTCAACTCCGAAGTGTTGATGCCTTGAATATTGACCTCCAGCCACTCCGTCATATCAGTGTAGGCATACCTTTGACAGTACTTAGAAAAACTTTGCTATGCCTCCAACAAATGGAAGTTGACGAGGAAATGTTTCTCAGCATCACTGCTAGTAGACTGAGCCTCCTACCTAGCAGTTTCCACCTCTTCAGTCAAACTGACCACCTTGAAGTTCAACTCCACCACCTGCCCTTTCAAAGACGAGTTCTCCTTATTAGACTTCTCCAAAGCCTCAACTGCCGGCCGTCGATGGGTATCAGAAGTCTCCACTTACTTCATTGAATAGGCCACTTCGCTTTATGATAGATGGACCCCGTTCTTCAAATTCTTAATTTTTGCTAAGGCAGAAGAGAGCTTCACAAACTCCTCTGCCTACTTCTTTTTTAGAGCCTTCACCTTAGCTTTGGCCTTGCGCCAACCTCCTTATCCTAGGAAGCTTTATTAACGAACTCTCAATTTTTTAATTGAAGGTTTTTAAAGAGGGCTTTAGCCTCTATGGACACGCCGAAGGCCCTCCCCACTTATCTTACCATCACGAAGAATATGTCCGCGGTGTCGTTGGTCTCCACAAAATCTTGCCACCTTCGTCGAGCCTTGAACCACGTCTCATTCCATCTTTTGATGGAGGAAGGTAGGCCTAAAATAAAAGGAGACCCTCACGGATACAAGGAGTACCATTCCCTAGAATCCCCTTTACCTAAAACGCGAGGTTGGAAAACTAACTAAAAGACATGAAGGGGTATGTTCTCGCCCAAGGAGGTCTCTTTCCAAAAGAAGTATGTTCCCACCAAGGAGGTCTAAGTACTAGGCACAAGCTGGGAGGGGCCAGCCCATATAGCCTAAGGATAGCTTGAAAAATGGTGAATAGATAGGTGAAGCCCAACCTTTAAAGAAACTAACTAATGGCAACACAGCCTGGCCAAGGATAGCAGGCTCATTTATCTAGAGTGGATGAGATGAGCTTTATATCATTAGGAATCCAATATTTTTTTCCTAAGATTTACTAAATGGGACGGATCTATAGAAGAAGGGATTTTGGCTGCCCCAGGCTATACCAATATCTCGTATACCCTTCCCATGTGGAACAACACTCTACCCAGCCTGAATGGCCCTAACCAAGTCGATGGTGTTGGTGATTTGCACTCTTATCTCATCAGCCAGTTCACTCAAATCTACATTACCCCCGACAAAAGTAAAAGATGCCATTGATTAAAATATTTTAAAGAAAAGTTAAAAGAATCAATATTTATGAGTGAAAGTTAGAAGATGGTAATGGTAAAAAACACCAAAGAGTTGCAGAAGAAACAATGGAGGGAAATGAATAAAAACTTGAAAGATACTTAAAGAGAAAACTTAGAAAAAAAACTCAAAGTTTTGAAGAATGCTAATGCAGAATTCGTGAAAAGAAAAGTGGTTTTTCCTACAAGTGTTTGTCTTTTATAGGTAGGGCCTCTTAATCCCAGCCGTTGGATAATGATTCGACTCATCTGATAGTTCATTTGAAGATCAAATCTGAGCTGCTTTAAATATTTGTCGCTTTATCTTCTACTGCTCAGATCAGAGCGTCTATTCCATGCCTTCATGTGCCTGAAGTTCATCAAGCACGTGGGAGACAGCCATCATTGCAATTAAATACGGTGACGATTGTACAATTAGGAAGTTGAACTGCTTTAGTTATCTTTTCTAGACAATGAATCATGATAGCAAATCATTTGGGCATAATAATTAAGGACGCCTCGTGTTCCTCAAACACACTAAAGTCAAGCTCCTCGTAATTATCAATTCTGAGGCCAAGTAAGGGTAAGATCCAACCTTCTTCGTCCAACTCAGATGAAGCTTCTACTTTGCAAAAGCACTTTAATTCCCTTGCTTTGCTGACCCTTTCCCAAATTGCTCCAAAAATTAAAATGCCTCTAAGTATGCGAATTCAAAAAAACACTATTATGAGGTTTGCATAAGTCATGCACATTAGAGATATTATACCATGATGTGAATCACCGACTAGTGAAATTTTATTTACATTCAAGTACATGCATTATATAAATAAACATGCCTAGACTTGGGGAACTATTATTATGCCTCGCCACTAAGGCTCAAAGTCAAAGTGACATATAGCAATCCATGTCGGCAGAGAATCAACAAAAAAGCCAACAAAGACCCTAGTGGTCAAAATGCAAAGAAATTATGCAAATTACCGAGGCACACTAGTGAGGCACTACCTCAATTAACGAAGCACTACACTTGAGCTGAGACACAACCTAAAGAAATGAAGAAAAGAGCAGAAGCTCTCTACTTAGAGGACCAGCTCCGAGGCTCCCAGTTCATCCAAAGTTCACAAGCCAACGCTGTCTCTTATAATATATTAGAGTATCTTTTAGAAATGATTAATGTAACACTTGTAATATAGGATGTCAGGATGTCAGCCTATTGTATAGGGTGGCTTACCCCTTATTAATATATTAATTGTATAAATAAACAATGATGTGAAAGCTCAACTAAGGAGATGGGGCCACGTGGCTTTGGTCCAATGGGCACTACATCAGCCAATGCAGTATAAATATATCCTCTTTGTAACTTAGAAATGGTTGGAAAAATTGGAATTAGGATTCTTATTTCTCATATCATAAACTCTCAAATATAGAATAAGTAAGAAATATTGACAAATATTCTTACAAGCATTTTTATCTCGCATTACATACTTGGCAGAGAAATATCTTTATAGACAATCTCATAATTTATAATACTCGATTGTTTTCTATCTTTCCACATATTCTAGAGAAATCTCTGGTTAGTAGCTGCTGTTCTCGATTGGTGATCATTGTTAGCGCGATCATCTTTATTTCACCCGCCAGAGCTGGAACATCTTTGTCTCTCATCGTAAAGCACCTCCCTCGTTCAAATCTATCTCCTTTCTCACCATTTTTCCGATAGAAATGTGTCGAGATTCGCTTGACATGGCGCGAGTGAGCCTAGCATCTGTAGGCTCATTTTTTGGGGTCAGAAATTTTCATTGTCAAATTTTTGGAGTTGAATATTTATTAATTTAGGAGTCATGTTTCTTGTTGTGGTAAAAAAAATTATTTTCATTCTATGTGTGTTAGACGACTTTATATTGTTGCTTTATTGGATATAGATACTAAATTTAGAGGGTTTGAGATTATGTGCAAAAGTGTGATGGACTACTATATAGAATTTATTATGTTAAAAAAATTAGAATCTTTGGCTAATATATATTTTTGGTTCATGATTCAAATGCATGCACTTGACGTGTTGTTTACTTTGTCGTTGTATTTATGGTTACTTTAGTTTAGGTAGGAGCATTTTATTGTTCTTATGGGTTCTTCGGAATCATCTATAAATCAAATGTCTGGTTCTCATAACCTTGAAAGTATTCACGAAAGCGCAAGTGAATCGTATAATGTGTTCATTCATCAATAACAAAATTGATTACAGACGAATAGGAAGATTTGAATTCAAACTGTGCACACTGATCATTGTAAAAGGATAAATGATCCTAAGGTATCTGAAAATCATAATTTGGATGTTACTCATGTGCATCAATCTATAGCACGTTCAAAGTCTGAGCTTTATACTTCAAGCCAAAAATCGACATTATTTTTTATTCTCAACTACAAGGAAGTTTAAACTTGTTGAATATACCAACTACTGCAAATGTATTGCCGACATGTAGCTATTGTAAACAATGTGATGTGCGTAAATTCTGTAGGGAAAGTAATGGATTTTGTTGCTCTGGTGGAAAAGTTAAACTATTTATGCATGAATCACCAATTGAATTGTATGATTTATTTACTTCTAAAGAACAGTGTCGAATTTAAAAATATTTCACACGGATATAATAACCACTTTATGTTTACTTCATTCGGTGTAAAGTATGATAAAGAACTCTTTCAAGCATATAGAGGCATTTACACATTTAGAGTTCAACAACAAGTATATCATTACGTAAGTCAACTTATGCAGGATAATAATGCGTCTTCTTATATGCAGTTATATTTTTTATGACATAGATAATGAAGTTGAAAATCGTCAGTAAATTTTAGAAAATCTAGTTGAATCTACTATAAGTATTTTAATTGAGATCTTGAAAGTACATACATATAGTAGATTCTTTAGGTCTTTAAGTGATATAATGAATTTGCACAATCATCGCATATAAACAAGATGCAACCCAAAAGTTTTCAATATTCCTTTAGTGTCTCAAGTAGCTACTATTATGGGTTGAGGATGATGAAAATTTAAATACTCGTGTTCGTAACATTATTATATATGTCCATTCTGGTGATTCACATCGCGTTCATTATTATTATGGTTGTTATGATCCTTTGCAGTACTCTTTGATTTTTCTATATGGGGGATTTGGTTGGCATAAATGCATACAAAGATGCAAAAATGTAAATGTTCAACCTCATAATTTGCCTGATTGTGAATTCTGCAATAGAAATTATTGAAAAAGAGGTTGCATGTTTGTTAATATACTTTTCCATACGTTTTCTAACTTCTCAACATAATTATTGTTAATAAATATGAAAACTAGTTTTCTTTTTCCTCATTCAGTGCTTAATGGAATGAAGAAACGATCTTGGGTTTTTTTTCGTGAATAATATTCATATAAGTTACGAATTCGACGTTCTAGTAAGTTTGTATTGCTTCATACTGGTAGACTTCTTCAACAATATGTTGTAGATATGTACATTAATATTGAAACTGCCAGGTTAGATTATTTTCTAAATAATCATAAACAAATTCGTGCTGAACTTTATCAAAGTACTGTAGATAGTATTCAAAATGAGGAAACGATGGGGTACAAGATTGGAAAGCTTATTTTACCACAATCATTTACATGTGATCTTAGAGATATGCTAAGGAGATACTTAGATGTGATGGCTAATGGCTATTGTCCAACATTATGGAAAATCATATATATTTTTAACTATATCATGCAATCCAAATTGGCATGAAATTAGGCAAGAGTTAAAACACAATGATGTAGTTAAAAATCGATCAGATCTAATTGCAAGTATATTAAGAGCAAAATTAGAAGAGTTAAAAAAAATAATGTTTACAAAGAGAATAACTTAGGCCATGCTGTTGCTCATATATATACATGATTGAATTTCAAAAAAGAGAGCTCCCTAATGTGCATCTATTATTGACTTTTAATTGTGCCCATAAAATTTCTTATGCTGAACAAGTTGACAGATAGTGTTTTATGAAATTCTTGATGAAAATAAGTACTCTCGTCTTCATCATATTATTATTAAACATAATATGCTTGTGGAAATGTATACTAAAAAATACTGGTTGTAAGAATAATCTCCTAGTGATTACTGTACCACTACTATATTTGGTGATAACTCATATCCATTGTACGGACGTCGTAATAATGGTATTTGTATTAAAGTTAAGAGGCCACATGTTAGAAAATCGATGGGTCATCTCATTAATCCTTATTTGAGTGCAAAATTTGACTTCTATATTAATGTTAAGGTATATTTTTCTATTAAAGTTGTAAAATATTTGTAAAAATATGTATACAAAGGAAATAATCGTATTAATTTTTTCATTGGTAAGAATTAATTAAATAAGGAAGTCGATGAAATCTCTGCTTACCAGATTGCTAGATGGATATCTCCACCTGAAGTTATGTAGGAGATTTTTTCTTTCACTTTATGAGAAACTTATTAGACTGTTTATTGTTTACAACTTCATATTGAAGATCATCAACAAATAAGATACGACGATAAAGATATTTATCTACTATTATTGAAAATGAAATATGAGCAAAAAATGTAAACTGAATTTTTCTGAGTCAATGAAGCAAATGAATTTGCTCTAGCACAGTTGTATAGAGATTTTCCAGCACATTTTGTCTGGAATGCATACAAGAAAAATTGGACTCCTAGAAAACAACTTGTTATAGGATGAGTTTTCATGGCGAATTCAAGTGAAGGAAAACGATATTTCCCTCGCATTCTTCTTAAGCATGTTAGAGGGCCAACATCATTTGATGATTTAAAAACTTCAAATGGGGTAATTTATGCTACATATCGACAAATAGCACTTTTTACATGGTTTTATAAAGGGAGACAATCATGTTGACCTATGGTTAATTTCATCCTCAATGTTTTGATCATAACAAATAATATTAATATTGTTTCTAATAATTGATTTTGAGTGATGATAGTTCAATGTTAAAATCAATCAAGCATTGCCAAAATCAACACAACATAAATCAAACTTGAAATGAAAATCGAAGTGAAAGTTAAGCATTCAAGTCAAGTCATTTGAGACGAGAGCTTAAAGTATCAAAATCAAAACTATCAAATTGGGCTCATGAAGAAGGTCAATATCAAAGCCAAACCTCAAGAAAGATCAAGATCAAGAGTTTAATAGTCGACAGGAAAGAAACTTTGAAGCAAGATCAAAGACTAGGCTTTCGAGATCATGTGTAAAGGTATAATACTTTGATATTTAGTAATGAATGACAATTGCTCAAAAATCATTTTTGTGCACGAAGAGTTAATTTCGTATTACTTACATAAAATATTTTTGATCAAAAGTAAGATTCATTTTTCAAAGTGATACTTGAACTTAGATCATATTTCCTAAAAGAACGTCAAAAGTCTACCGGCCAACATGGCCATCATCCGGAGGCAGTTGATCGGACTTCTCCAACAATTCAAAATTTGACCGTTCTGACTTCTGATTTTTCATGTACAAACGAATATATTGGTCATCCGAAAATTGGCGATCGACCGAACTGGTCATTCGATTCGGCAGAATTTATTGCATTTTGATTGCTATAAATACCAGTTCACTTTGCATTCACTTCAACAACTATAAGAATGATTTCTTGAGAAATATATTTGAAAATTTCTCTTTGAGCTTACATTTTTACATTCATTTCATTTATTTTTTTCATAACAAAAACTTTAATTGTTGAATCAAACTTCTTGAATTATTTCTCTTATCAAACTTTTTCATTTCTCTTTGTACTTAATTTATCTATATCAATTTTAAAAGAGATATTTTTGAAGAAGATATTTACACTTACATTACATAAACATTTTCTACTTCTTCATATTGAAACTTTTATTGAATCAAACTTGTAAACATCATATTTATCAAAATTCTAATTTCTCTCTTAATACTTAATTTATCACAAATTATTCAATGAAAGAGAGATATATTTTTGAAGAAGATTTTTGTACTTACACTGCATAAACTTCTCTTCTTCTTCTTCATATTGAAACTTTGATTGATTGAACGAAACTTGTAAAATCATTACATTCATCAAAGTTGTTTATTTCTCTCTTAGTACTTAATTTATTACAATCATCCATTAAAAGAGATGTTTATTTAGAAGATTTTTTAACCTACATTGTATTTATCTCTTCATCTTCTCATTTAAACACTTTGATTGATTGAATCTAATTTTTGACTATCATATTCATCGAAGTTTTTCATCTAACACTTGAGCTATCATTTATTACTATTTATTGATGTGTTAGCTTCTATTAGTACGTAATTTGTTTGTATTATTTATCAAGAGAGAAATTTTATTGCAAAATCATTTTGATAAAGTGTGGGGTACGTTGAAGTCCCTTAAAGATCAGCATTATATAAGGATCGGTGCTTCTTGTTGTAAGTCACCGTGTGTGTCATATTAAGGTCATGTAAAGCTCAATAGTGTGGATCGTGTTGAGGTCCCGTAAAGCTCAACATTGTATAAGGATCGATGCTCCTTGTTTGTAAGTCACCGAAAGAGTTGTAAAGGGTTAAATTGCACCATAAGTCAATCAACATAATGAAAAAGCCTTGCTTATACTGGAGATCTTGGTAACGGAGGACGTAGATCATCGCTTTGGATCAAACCTCCACAATTATATCATTTGCATCCTCGATCTATTTTACTTATCGCTTTTATAATTGTGCTTAATATTTGAATTAATCTATTTAGTCTTTACTTGCTTGAATTTAGATTAATTCTTCGAAAAAGTTTTAAAAACCAATTTACCTCATCTTGGTTAGTTATCATTGGGCTTTAAAATCATTGTGAAGAATGTATATCCCGAGCTATTGTGTACGAAATGTCTGGTTCTTTAAAACATCTATTTGCTACACTTCTTACGCTTTGTAATTGTGATCATCCAAAGTTATTGTGGGATAAATTTAAAGACTATATGATTGGCAATGTACATCAAAATATATATGTTAAAGTTGCTGAAGTACAAGCTGAGTACGAGCTCTGGAAGACATTAGTTCAATTTTAGATCCCTTAGGTAAAAACATCAATGATTATGGAATAGTGACATTTTTTTGTAGATATAGATGAAGATGATAGATTGACCTGAATGGCTGCATATGCAAAAATGAATTTGGATATTGAATAGGGCCTTGCTTGTGCAGCAATGTTAAATAAAGAGCAGCAAATTGCATATGATACGATTATGGAAAAAGTAAAATTTGAATCAAGAAGTGCTTTCTTCATTGGGGGATAGGTAAGAATTTTTTATACAAAGCACTCCTAACTGGTGTAAAGTCTCAAAATTTAATTGCTTTGGCAGCAGTGTCCTTCGGAGTATCTTTATCTCTTTTACCTGGAGGTCGAACAGCTCATTTGAAATTTAAAATTTCTTCGAAAATAGTTGGTGAAGTTAGCTGCTCTGTTAGCAATCAATCGGCTTTGGGGTCTTTGTTGAAAATGTGTAGGTTAATAATTTAGGATCAAGTACCCATGGTAAATCGTTGTACTATTGAAACTGTAGACAAAATGTTTAAAGACGTTACTGATAGTAATTTGCCTTTTGGTAGGAAAGTGATTGTTCTCGGATGAGATTTTCAATAGGTTCTACTAGTAGTAGTATACCAAGAGGAAAAATAAGATATAATGAAGGCTAGCTTAGTTTTCTCAAACATATGGCCTTTGTATATGCGGCTTCCTTTGGTTGAGAATATGATAGCAAATTTAGATCCTGCATATTGTGATTACTTACTTAGAATTGGAGATGAAACCGAAAAAGAACATATTTGTAATTGCATTCAACTTCCAAATAGTATAATTTTGCCATTTCATGATGAAATATCATTTCTAAGAAAATTAGATACATCATTGTTTTCTAAATATAGAATCATACGCTGATAATTTACATGACATGGTAAATAGAGATATTCTTATGCCTACAAATGAATGTGTTGATTATATTAACAAAACTTTGCTCGACCAAATTCCTGTTGGCATTTTCACATACTATAATTTTGATGAAGCAATTGACATATCAGAAAAGAGCTTATAGTAAGATTTTTTGAACTGTTTGATACCAAATGGTATTCCACCGCATTAATTGAAACTTAAGGTAAATTGTCCACTAATGTTATTGTGGAATATCAATTCTTCTGAAGGTTTATGCAATGGGGCACGCCTTGTTGAGAATTTGAGAAAAACATAATTCTGGCTGAAATCATAACTGTGAATATTGTGGCAAGTATGTATTCTTACTAAGGATCCCTTTTATACCTCTTCAAAATGATCAAGATTCAATTCAATATAAGAGGACTCAATTTTCAATTAGGACTTGCTTTGCAATGACAATGAAGAAAGCACAAGGTCAAACATTTGATTTTGTTGGTTTATATCTTCCAGAACCAATCTTCTGCCATGGATAACTATATGTGACATTATCGAGAGCAAAAACAAACACATGTTTGAAAAATTTACTGAATCAAACACAGACAACTTACACAACACGTGCACTAATAATGTTGTGTTCTTTCATTTATACATTCATAGAACTACAATCTTTTCATAGGTATAGATTTACTTATCTTTGTAAATTAATTACAGATTGCTATTATCCAGTAGTTTAATTGTTTTTTGCTTTATTAAATTTTTTTTAAAAAAAATATAGAATAATATTCTTTAATTTTCTTGCACGTGACTGTGCAAGTTTTCACAAGTTCCATGGGTGGTATTGGGAAGTTCATTTAAGTTATTTGCTGCGTGTTTATGTATGGCAGGTATGTATCAGTTGAAAACAATATTTTTAGGTACAATAATTTGAGTTGTTTGCTACTATATTGCAAGTATGATTTTAGCATTTTTAATGCAACTGAAAATGTTTTGTCGCAGCATCTTGTCCCTGACTATTCTTCGTTTCAAAATAATTTCAACGGAATATATGACTGGAATGATTATCAGTTGTTTACTATTACTGAAAATGCTATGTTGCAGCATGTTGTGCACGATTATCCTTCGTTTGAGGATAATGCAAGTACACTTTCCTTCGCTAACTCATGCATTTCAAATTATTGAATGTACTGAAATTGTTAGGTTCAGACTAGTTTCCAGTAAATATTACACACCAACATTACTTGTAATTTGTAATCATTGTCTGGTAAAAAGAAAAAATTACAAAGAGAAGTAATTTTATTTTTTTTCGTTGTCATCACAAAGTGAAATCACACATACATATTGCATTTATCAAATTGTTTGAATTGCATACTTCTAATTCATATTAAATTGTACAGTTTAAGGTTAATATTCGCTTGTGAGAAGACAAGCTAATTTATTGACATCACTCCTAAAGCATTATTCTGGGCAGCAATAGTACTATTGAGGCTTGTTAGAATTTGAAAATGAATTTGCTATCTCCTTTTTTATTCAGCTGTGCAATTTTATTTTTTTTCAATATTTGGTTGTCTAATTTAATTTGAACTATTAACTTCAATTTATTGTTTTAGCTAAATTAGTTTAAAAGGCACATGTTTCAAAATATGAAATCATGTACACGGACGCAAAACTTTAAAGTTAGGGGAGCACAATCGAACTTGCAAAGCAATTGAGAAATTTTTTCCAATAAAAAATTTACGTCCAAAAAAATCATACTCCATGTAATTTTGCATCCGAAAATTTACATGGGATATAACTTTTTTGAATGTAAAATTTTCAAATATTTTGAAAACTTCCTAATAAAATGATGAAAATTATATTGAGAAATTTGTATTGCAAAGTAATAGATGTTAATGAACTAATTGAGTTTTTTTCTTTTTAACAATTTTCGATATATGTTTGGACTATTCGATATGCCCATAATGTAGTTCTTGAAATAAGTTTCAGAATGACATAAGCAATTTGTAGATTCGATTAATGTACGATTGTCGGAGAATTTTTGAAACTAGTATATTATCAAAATTCAAATTTATTTTGATTTTGCCCCTATTTTGTGGAGATTAAAATTAGATTTTTAATAAATTTTAATAAAAGTTAAACAGTTATAGATTCCACAAAATATGTTATTAAAATTAATTATTAACTTTGATTTTGATTAAAATTTAAATTTCAATCAATATCAAACATGATTTAATACAAAAATAATAATAATAATAATAATCTCAAAAGTTGGGGGGCACGTGCCCCCAGGACCCCCCGGGTCCGCCAATGTGATATTCATCATTTGAAGTTTAAAGTCATAGGATTTTTAATCTCATATTTTAAGCAAGCATCTGAATGTTCAGCTGAGGGTATTGCAGTGTATCACAAACTTTTGTGCTTGGTGCCAATCTGGTTATGCTGGTCTAAGTTACTTATAATCAAAGTTGCGTTCCAAATTGAGTTTCATGGCTAGCAATTTCCATTCAATTATTTCATTACTACATTTCCACTTACACTTTGGCATAATCACCATGAAATTGCACTTTTAAAGTCAAAGAGGGGTGACTTTAAACATACATATGCTCATGATTTATTTACAGCGTTTGTCATGGATTGTCTCTTCCTCCTGCTGCATATATGTTCATGATTGTTTTACTAAATGTCAATGTTAAAAATTATACATCTAATATGTGATTTTTATAATGATGAAGTGGTGCAAAATTTCATTTGAAAACTGAACATGAGTCCAAGTGAAACTGGTGATATTGTTGTGGGTACAATATTGATGCCAGGTTGCCAGAGGGCAACTGAATACAAGATGGTTGTAGTTTATACTGTGCCTCTTGGTAATGATCTAGACATTATATGTTTTAAATTTTATTTTTCTACAATAAAAGTGATAGTGATCTATTTGTACTTTACTCAATACAGAGAGTGTACCTGTTCGTACTGTGAATAGGCCATGTTAATCTGTTCTTGAACCTAAAGCTCATCTTTACAGCCATTGAAGCTTGATTTTATGATATTGGTATTTCGATCCTTCCATTATAACGTTAGTTCTATAAGTGTTAGTCATGTGGATCTGGTTTAAAATGTCATTCAGATTGATGAGTTTACTTTTATAGTGCAAAAAGTTTGACTGTTCAACTGCAGATGCAAGAAATGGTTCTTAACATTTGAACTTTAGGTTTCACTAGCTAAGATCTCTAACTGTATTGTTCTACAATGCAACTTATTGTTATGAATGGGAATTCCCAAATCCAACTAACAACTATATTGGTGAGGAAAGAATAAGATAAAGATCTTATGCATTCGTAGGTTTTTTCACGTAATTTAGATTCAAAAGCTGTTTGAAAGTCTTGGCAACATTCAGTGATTATAGAAATTTGTGTGTTGAATGGGTGAATTAAGTCTGATACACAACAGAGGAAGAGTTCTTAGCAAAATGTTGTCCAGGTGTACTGTGTTAATTCTCCATATTCCACAAATATCTGAAGATGCAGTGATTCTGGCTTTACATTCACTTTGAATGGTTGCTTGCGACTTCAAAGAACCGATTGTATTTCTAATTATTTTCCTTTCCCAACTACAAACAAATGTAATATATCTCAATACTCCATCAACATCCCTTTTCGAATTTCTTTTTCTAACTGGAAAACCAATTTCATATGCATATTTCTTGTAAAACTAGAACACTTCATTTTCATCATTAAATTTCATACCTACCTCAGGTACAATCGCACTATCTCCAACTAACATATCATCACCCGGTAAGTTCGTATTATCCATAACATTCTCATTATCGGACTCCACTGAAATATTATCATCCACATATTCCAATATTTCTTTCCCTACAATAAAAAAATCAATTACAATGTTGAATAATGCATAACAACTAAATAATTTTTCTAATGATAATTCAAACTTAACATACAGAGAAAATAACAAAATTCAAAATTCAATCTTGTGAAGTACTTAACGAAAATTTCTATATAGGCTAAACATTATGCAGTAACTGTAGCTGAAATGAAAAAAAAAATCTTTCAGCTAATCACAGAACAAAGCCCATAAATCTTACACTAAAGTCATCTGCTTGACTTTTGAAAAAGAGTACAAATCTTACACCAAAAAATGTCAAATCATTAAACCATTCATAACAACGAAATAATTAACCAATGTGAACCAATACCTTTTTCGGTCATATCTCAGTTGAACGATGTTGGGTCCAATGGATATGTAGTTAGATGTTGGATGGTAGCTTTTCCCTTGTTTTTGACATCGCCAGAGAATGGGGTTAAAAAAAAAAAAATAATGAAAATTCTCAGTAATCTTTTATGTTCATGTAACGTATGACAGTACCCATTTTGATTTAATTTTAATTATAGAAAGACAAAAAACAAAGGCAATGAAATTGATGCAAGTACTTACGATTCATGAAGAAACCCGAAGTTTGATATCAATAGATATGTTGATCGTAGTTCAAGCTACCGAAAATGGGTATTTCCCAAAGCTTCATCAAAGGAGAGAAAGAGATGCGGAAGGGTTTCTCCAAATTAGGGAAAAATGATTTTTCCTAGTTTGCCCGCTTAATAAGAAATACATTGGTTTGAAATTGGTTTGACTGAGATTTGAAATAACTTTCCCTTTTCTTTCTTTTTTCTCTCTTACCCCATTTTCCATATCACTCTGTTACCATTTACGTCAACCGCTATGTTTGAGTAGGATAATTGAATGGGAACACCAAATTTGCCAAGCCATTGGAGATGATCTTAGGCAAGTGAAAACTATCAGAGACTCATAGTGAACTAAAAAGTTTAGACTCAGTTGCAACATAATTTAAGCCCTTGTGGGAAAAGCATCATTTCAAAATTCTTTAATTTTATATTTTCAACCACACATTTAAACAATAAAATATTTTGCACGTTAACCCAAATTTTTTCCATGCCTTTTAACCACATATTCTTCCAAAAAAAAAAAAAAACTCAATTTTCTTAAAATAATGGCCATCAAACAATGGCTAAATGTTTGTAAGATTACATCAAATTCTGCATATTTAAAAGTTACATTTTGTCCACACTTAATTTTTAGCATAAAGAATTTTATTAGTAAAACAAGCAACTTTGAATTTTTTATTTAAAAAAAACAAATATTGCATTTATATTTGAATATATAAATTATTATGGACAACTTACAAAAATACCCCTAATTTTAGAGATATTTTGAAAAATCATATGCAAAATATTTTGAAAGAAAAATACTATACAAAGTTAAGTATCAATTTTTTTTTTAAAGTGATATCATATGTTTCTAAGTAGAAAATACTGTATAAAGTTAAGTGATATCATTGACATAGCACTGCATTATCGACTCCCACTATTGTGTGAAACAGTCATCATCAAGCTCCTTCATAGACTGCATACCAAAGTACCAAACTACCTACCAACTTCACGAATCCAAATTTAAAGTTCTTTTACTATAAAAAGTAATGTTTCCCATTAGAAAAAGTGATAGGAATTAGAAAAAAGTAACAAACAACAAAGAAAAGTAATGAAATTTCAAAAAAGTGACGGAAATAAACTAACACTCAAAAAAGTGAAAGAAATTATAAAAAATAACAAATACTAAAAAACATGACATAAATTCAAAAAAAATGGCAAATAATAAAAAATAAGGCAAACCTAGATACTATTATTTTATCCAACATAGTAGTGATTAAGCCTATGTTTGTCTATCATTTTTACAAACTCTGTTTTCATCCACATATTCACTCAATAAAATATTTCACACACAAACCAATAAAGTTACTTTAAATTTCAACCACACATTATCCAAAAAATATTATTCCTTTCTCCATTTCTCTACCAATAATGGTAGACAAACAAGCTCTAACTGTCTTGTGATTATGTTTCACTTCTGTTAACTAGAATATTAGTTTCGATTTATAAATAGAATTCGTTTATATTTTTTTCTTTTTCTCTTGATCTTGCTCAACCGTTGGACTTTGTAGATTAATAAACATGTTTTAGACTTTGCTTTGTCAATGAACACTATTCGACTCGTCATTATACTTCCTAAACCCACGAATCAGACAACTTCAAAAGCAGGCATATTGGTGAGGTGCCAAGTTAATCAATGTCATAAACTCACACGCTATTAATTGAATACTTTCCATCTTTAAAACTATATCCTAATTTAGGCATCAGCACACCACCATCTAGGCAACCACAACTTTTCATTTAGAGCAGACTCTTAGCAAATAGTTCATATCAAGATCATTTATATGTTTAACTAGCGCCACTACTTATTTACAACAGCAACGAAGATGGTAGACAGAAATTAACAAGAATCTAACTATAAGGAAAGAATATAATAGTTCAATAGAAAAAATCCAATAACAAAACTCCATAGAGATAAATATCAATATGATTCAATAATAAGAAACCATCGGTTGATCAAAAATTAAAAAAATCCCACCAATAAAGTGAAAACAATAGAAGATTACCCACAAAATCAAGCATGAATCTTCAAAGAGAAAACTCTATGAAATGGTAAGGGAGAGAGGGTTCAAATGATACGAAACCTACAAAGTAAGAATAAGATCGAAGCCTTTAAAACCAGAAAATATTGATTAACTTTATAAATTTGTGAAGAAATCGCTTTCTTCTTCTTTGAAGTTCTTTCGACAAAACTTGATTTCATCTTCATTCCTTCGATTCACTTTCTTCAACTTTAATAAGTGGTGTCGCAAGGGTGAAGCCTTTAATCGCCTTCTTCTTTGCTTGGTTACGACTTTTTCTTTCCTGCAATGACATACTCTTTGAATAGTTTGGATGGTTTTGGGTAGCCTTCTTCTTTGCGTGGGTTAAGGGCTTCTTGCGTGGTAGGTGATTAGGATTTCGCTCTGCCAAAATGACACATTCCCTTTTTAATTACGCTCCTTAAAGGTTTGATATTTTTTAGTGTATTAATATAATTTATTCCCTTTTTAATAGTTCTGAGTCTAATTTTCTCAATTATTATTTAGTAGTAGCCAAAATCTGGACCCATTTCGTTAGGGTGTCCATAATGTTCTTGATCAGCCATTTGTACCAAAAATGTGATATTTCACATGGAAAATCAGCTAAGCCGTCTGATTCATTACCAGCTTGTTTGATGGACGATAGCCCATATGTTCGACCACTTTCTCAATCAATGCTACATTCAAGTTCTGGTAGATAGAACTTGCAAGTGGATCTACCAACATCTTTTTCTATTTTTGTAAGAATTAAAATCTAGATTTTAATCTAAGTTGAAATCAATTATTGATTTTAATCACATTTCATGGTGTGTATGGGACACATTATTTTGGAATAATATATTCTGAAATAGTATATTGATAAAAATATATGTAATTGAAAAAGAATGAAAAATTATTGATGTGATAAAAAAATTATTTTATTAAAAAATGTGTGGTTTAAAATGAGTAGAAGAATAAGAATAAAAATTTTAATGCGTACCAAATAGGACTTGATCACATTTTACTAAAAAACAAAGGCATTGTATTAAAGGATTGCAATTTGGTGCTATCAACCAAAGTTGATTCAAACTGCAGGGACTATGGAATCAATAGATGAACATCATTGTGCAGAGAATATGCAAAGTTTACCTGCTCCAAGTATTTTAGCTGTCGCTAAATTTCGTGTTCGATTTTTGAATGATAAATTCTTCTTATAAAAAAATATACCAACAAACAAAAGAATCTAGAGAGAGACAGCAATTACAAAACTAAAATCGAAAACCTGATATAGCAATGAATACCCCCATTTTGTGCCAATTTCCTCTGCTTCCACAATGCAATGCGAAAGTGCTGTGATTTTATGAATTGCCTCATCTGGTGGTTGGTTTTCGAGTCCGTTTATAGTAACGAAACACTTTCATCTCCACATACCAGAATTTCCACACAGCTCCTATGTCCAGCTTGCTCATTCCATGAAGTATTAACTTCAGTATCCGGCATCTATCTCGGAAATGATTGACTACAGATCTACATTTTTAGTATTAAACCTATCTACATTGAGTCACTCCACCTGCTCGCCAATTAAGTCGAGCCCCACGAGCAGGAATGATATGCCCTGAAAGAGCAAGAAGTAGAAATGGATACCCTGTGCGGACAAGAGACTTCTTGCTGAAGCGGTCAAAAGAAGGAAAGCTAGTGTCAACTCCTTGGTATATATTCTGTTGTGCTTCTTCTTCCGAGAAGCCCTCTGCTCCTGCTGTTTAATTTCCTTTTTCATTTCATCTAGATTAGGCTCTGAGCTACCTCTTTGGTGCTTGGGTTGCTCCTCAACCAAGGAGCTAAGATCGCCCTCTGAGGACCGACCAGACTTTTTAGTGACAACCCACTCGTATGCACTTCCAAGTTGGAAAAGGCCAGAGATCATAGCATTGAACTTTGTTACCGACATGGTATTCTCAAAAAGAAGGTAAGGCACAATGAAGGGGAAGGACTTGGGTGCTGGGAGTATATTCAAAAACGACATTGTAGCAGGTACATAACTGACAACCCATGTCGGAAGAGTAGCCTCGGGAATGAACATGGTCATGGGAAGAATGATGCAGAACAGAGTGAATGAATAAAACGGAAGTATCAGTTTCCTTAGAAGGAAGAAGAGAAAAATTATGTTGCCTTTCTTCCAAATGCTGATCTGCATCACCAGATTTAGCAAGCAAATTAGCATTACAGTCCACTTCAGTTCCACACACAAAATATAACACACTTTTTGCATGCTCGGCATCTAATGTTCATAAATTATTTATAATCAGTCAAATCATTTGTTGTCCACACAAGTACTACTCACTTATTCACTAGTCATTTCTATTCGACTTATCATTTAAACTGTTTATAAACACTTCCGAAACAAGCTTTAACAAGATTTGACTGTATAAAAAACAAACATGTCTCCACACACCTTTGATCGGATGATGTCTGGCATACAGAGACGGAACAACTGCATAGGCCCGGAATGCCATCTGTGTTGTTGCTTCCTGTAAGCTTCATAAGATTCCGGTAATTCACATTGACACTGAAAATTATCAAAACAAATTAATTTGGTTGCTAAACAAAACCCCAGAAACAGATTGTTGCAGTATAATACCTCCACGTCATTGAGGAAGATGAACTTCCATCCTCTAAGATGAGCACGAACAGCAATGTCCATGTCCTCGACCGTTGTCCTTTCCAACCATCCACCAGAATCCTCTAATGCTTTTATCCTCCATACACCGGCAGTCCCATTAAACCCAAAGAAATTAAGAAAAATTCCATTCACCTGCTGCTCCACCTCAAAATGAAAAGCCAAATTAATGAGCTGCAACCTCGTTAGTAGGTTTTCATCCTTGTTCACAAATGACCACCTTGCTTGAACCAATCCTAGTTCCTCGTTATCCTACAATCCAACGTGAGAAGAAACATTTATTTTCAGAACCATATTTATACTTCAAAATTATGAAATGTTTGGTATGCTAGATTGCACAGGATTAAAAAAAAAAAATTAAAATATTATTTATTGTCCCATAAAATACCATCCAATTTTACCAAACATACCATTAAAGATTATGAGATGGGTCAGGAATTCATGCAAATGGCTACTATGTAATAAATACAGCGCCAATATAAATTCAATGACAAAGTAGTTCCATATTAAAAAGTAAACAGGAAATCCATGAAGTATAACTTTCTGCATGTGAATGTGAGCTTTGAATAGGAAATTAGGAGGATAAACAATAATTGTAATTGCAAGGCTAACCATATATTTATGCAAACATATTTAAAGAGCTGAAAAACACCTTAAAGTGAGGAACAGTCTTTTTTAAAAAATCTGGAGTGGGCTGAAAATCAGCGTCAAATATCGCAACAAATTCGTAATCCTTAACATAGCTGCAGTTCATTGCAGACTTAAGATTGCCAGCTTTATACCCATCCCTAATCACTCTGTGTCGGTACACTATGTTGACACCTTCCTGCTGCCATTTATTCACCTCATTAGTGATTAACGACTGCGTTGTGGGGTCATCTGAATCATCCAAAATTTGAATCAACAAATTCCCTTTAGGCCAGTCCAAATTACACACTGCCGCAATAGATTGTTGATAAACCTATCACAATCCACAACAGAACAATCCAGGTCACGCCACTAGTAACAAAACCAAGAGAACAAAAACTTTACCATTAAGAGAATGTTTGCTGGACCTTAAAGAGGTTACTTATAAGTTATAATTAGTAAGCAAGCTTCAAAATAAGTACTCTTTTAGTGATCAAAATTTGATATAAGTCCCAAACATGCTCTAAATTGGGATGCCAAGATATATAAAAGATATAAATGGGGAAAACAAGTACCTCTTTTTCATTGCACATAGGAATCTGAACTAAGACCGTAGGGAAATAGCCATCAGCATCTCCAGACTCTAGATCTACAAGTTCTTGTTTGCAAACTGGTTTGATTTTCTTGAACTTGATCCAGAAGCAACCCAAACAAAGAATTAGCCTATCCAAGCTCTGGATAAGGAAGAGAACTATACACATATTAGCCAAGAACTGGAGAGGTGGAGCAAGATATTCCATCCTGATCAAAACCCAGTTAGAATACAGGGAATCAAACCCACTCTTCACAGCCAAAGGACTCGTCAAACTGTAGAGGTACTGTAACTGAAGATCTGGTGCACCAAAGTGCCACCCTTCGAAATATGCAGTCATTTCAAAACTGAGCAAGAGTAAAGATAGCCAGAGGAAGACTTTAATGCAGGAGTAAAACCGGGACTTCACCGCCGGGTTCTCGGTGTCAGTGGTGTCGGCGGAGTCAGTACGGCCGGAAGCTACTCTGCGGCGGATGACGGAGGTGAGGGAGAAGAATGTGGAAGCAATGGAAGTGAGGCAACCGGCAGCCTTGTGGGCTTTTAAAAGGAGAACCCATGTGAACTGCTTGGCGTTCTTGTTCCGGCCTCCTTTGGGTACGCCGTCGTTTGTGTACATTAAGTCTTCCTCTGAAGGGGACTCAAGCTCCACTATGGACCAGTTATTCGGGTTCTCCATTTTCACAACCACAGGGGTCACCCTGTGAGTTTCCTTCGCCCACCAGTACAAAGATGGTGCCATTCTTCAAGACTTGGATAGATTTTATACAAGACCCAGATGAAGCTTCAAATGTTAAATTTCTCAACAAAGACCCAAAGATCGAATTTTATGAAAGAAATGTGAAACCCCAGATGTTAAACAGGGGCCAAAAGATCAAAGATGTAGAAGCTTTTGAGTGTAAAAACCCAGAGGGAGAAATGCTCGGATAAGGCTCTTTTTGTGGGTTTTTGAGCTTGAACTGCTAAAAACTGAATATGAGGGGCGAATCCAGGAAACGGTGGAGTGACAGTGAATGCTACCAAAACTTCATTTTAGAGAGATGACCAAGGGACGCGTGGGAGGGGAAGAAGAAGCTAATTCATGGAGGCATTCACGTCGAGATTATTTGTAAGGGAAAAGAAATTCAAATTTTAACAGCAGAATAAGTAATAAATTATTATTGTTAAATTCCAAAAAAAAAAAAAAAAAACAGAAAATGGGGAGGCTATGAGTGCGAAGATAGTACAAAAAAGTCTATACAGCTAGCAATATAGAGAGAGAAAGAAAGAATCGATTATGGTATTGAAAAAGATGTAGAGAGAGAAATTGTGGTAACAGCTCAACACGTCTTTGATTTTGATTCCAGTGAGTCTAAAGAGAATTGAATATCAAATTCACTATTCGCACACTCAAATATATACAGCACATTCTCGGTAAAATAAAATAAAAGAATTCAAAATTTTCGAATTTTTACAGTAATTCAACAAAATTAAAGATTTGCAAAAGCCAGAGTGCCAGACAATCGATGGGCAACTGTTTGAATGTTCAGAAAAGAAACAAAAAAATGGAGACCTAAAAAGACCAATTAATGGGTAGGTTGTGGGAAATAAAAACAAAACAAAACAAAAATGAGATCATAAAAAGAACAAAGAAAAATCCACAAGCAATTGGGTAATTTATTTTGTAGCTTGCCTTTTCTACCTACTATGCTTTCCTGAATTTAATACAAATAACAACAAAATTTAGCCCATTTCTCAGTCAAATGGAACCCTAATTTTGAAGATTCCAAATGCTACATACACAAAATTGACTGAATCCTTGAGTAAACAATAAATAATAAATGGAAATTTCAACCTTAACTCCTCCTGGAATTGAATTGTTCCGCCTGTAGATTCAATTAGGGTTTGTTTTTTGAGTTTCTCATAATCAATGCACTAATATGCCTTTCCCTCTTTCTCAAAACACGGAAATTATCGAGGAGAAGAATGTGATTCAAAGCAGAAATTTGAGCAAAAAAATTAAAAAGAAATTCCTACCGAGTTTTAAGTGTCCCACTACCTTAGGTATAGCCGTTAATTACAAGGATAATTCTAGTTGTACATTGGCCTTAACATAAGGATGTCCATAATGGACACCTGACACCCCCCCTATTGGTGGGGTGCCTGTGGGGCCCAAGCACCCCAGGGGGGTATCGGGTGTCCATTATGGACACCCTTATGTCAAGGCCAATGTACACATAGCATGGCCCTAATTACAAACAATTTGAATAAGCCGGCTTGTTTTGTATGTATTATGACTATATTGCATTTTTCACGCTTGGTTAAGACAATGCACGGACCAACACTTGCCAAAACAATTTTTTTTTTTTTTTTGGTAAAACTTACTTTCAAAAAAAAAAAAAAAAAAAAGGATAATTTGCTTAAAAATTTTATTATTGTCCAAGTAATCTAGAATTCGTAACATGCCTCGTAAAGTTCTATTGAGTATTAAAATATAAAAATAATTTAAAATCTGTATAAATAGATAGAGATATCTTTTATCATTGGCCGGAAAACTAAGGTCATGTTTGTGCCCCCTTTTTTAGGGAAAATAAGTTGCGGGATAATGATTTTTTTTGGAGAATATGTAGTTGAAAAGTATGATAAAAAGTTTTGAGATTAAGTATAAAATTATTTTAAAGAAAAATGTGTGGTTGAAAAAAAAAATAGAGTTCAAACATAGGCTAAATGTTCACTTATCATAATTAAGCCCCTGTTTGAGCCACCTTTTTTGAAAATAAGAATGAAAAATATAGCCGTTATTGGGGCCCACACAAGAGATAGAGAATTTGAATTTAAATGTTGATGTGATGGATAACGGTCATATTTTTCATTTTAGTGAAGAAAAAAGGTGGCTCAAACAGGGGCTAAATATTCTTACCTTTGAACTACTTGTTTAGCTATATTCAATCTATTCGAATTTAACAGATATAAATGTATACATTTAATTTACACATCATATCATAGATTTAGTCGCATCCAGTATAAAGTCTCGGTAGTTTCGGGTTGACCAATCGGACATGGGTCATGGTTTCAATCATTCAATATTTTTCGAGGGGAAAAATTCATATATAAGGTGTATTCTTTACCTCAATTCAAAAGTAAAGTAAATAGTTTGAAAATTCAAAAATCAGGTATGGATTTAATTAATTAAAAATATTTATTAAATAATGATAATAAAGTCACAATTTGTGATTAATGGTCACATATTCATAATTATAAGTTACAAATTTATTTAATGGTCACATATCGTCAAATTTGATTATTTCGAGGTCATAGATCAAAAAATTTGTACGTCACATATTATTTCGAGGTCACGAATTTTTAAATTAGTTGGTTACAGATTATTTTTCAGTCACGTATTATTAAATTTTTAGGTCACAGTTGAGTAATTGATCACAAATATTACCAAATATTTGGTCACAGATTACCAAACATTTAGTCACAGACTACCGTTGCTACCACTAATACTTGGTCACGGTCACAGATAGACCAACACAAACTAACCAGTCACATAACACACGACAGGACGAAAATTGAACCCCAGCAACAACATATCCGCCGCCACCACCAACAGCCAACCACCGACAATAGATCCGCCACCAACAACAGTAAACATAAACAGCCAACCACCAATCCGCCACCCTACAGATCCGCCAACAACAAACAACAGCAGCCAATCCACCACACCCACGACGTCGAAGCAACACACCCACACACCCCAGCAGCGGCTGCCAGTCACAGATCTCATTTTGACTTTCAGAGTTTTCTGAAAGCTGCTAATATAGGCATGATTTCTCAACCATTTCATTACTTTACATTGCAACTCAGGAACCATGTGATTATCCTGCACAAAGGAAAAGGCAATTGGAATGCAGCAAATCCAAACACAAATCATATTTTTCTTTTTAAGTTTTTAAAATTAACAAAAACATGATCAAACCAGCATCAATCAAAATGGATAGGGTAGGCAAGAAACGGATGCAACTGACTCGCTTGCATTTTAATCAAATCATTCACCCAAAAATAGGAAATAGACTGCTGCTGCGAGCAGCGGCTTGTGAGAGGCTGCAGCCAACAGTCCGACTAATGCTCATGTAGATGCTACTGCCGGACCCAGTGGAGGGGATGGGGAGGGAAGGGAATGGGAGTTGGAGGAGAAGAGACTGATGCTGCGAGCAACAGCTCGTGAGAGGCTGCAGCCAGCAGTCCAGCTACTGCTCCAGTAGATGCTGCCGCCGGACTCGGTGGAGGGGATGGGGAGGGGAAGGGGAAGGGAAGTGGAGGTAGAGGTAGAGGGGGAGAAGAAGAGACTGCTGCTGCGAGCAGCGGCTCGTGAGAGGCTGCAGTCCGGCTACTGCTCCAGTAGATGTTGCCGTCGGACCCGATGGAGGAGATGGGGAGGGGAAAGGAGGGGGAGTGAATGGAATGGGAGGTGGAGGGGGGAAGAGAAGAGACGGTAGAGGGAGGAAAGGGGAGGCGATAGAGAGAGGTGAGGGAGTTGAGTGAAAAATTAGGGTTGGGTTTATATATATCACCTGATTTTTGAATAATGAAACTTGGTCCCTGATTTTTGAATTCCAATCTTCAAACCCCGGATTTTTTGTAATTTCCCATTTTTCGAGTCAGGCACAAAGTGACTTCTCATCAAATGGACGTGTTCGTGGGCCTCGTTATATATCTTGAACCATTTAGGCCATTGGAATAAATTTTACCCATACAATTCGAATTATTATATTTCTCTTTGAAACAAGTGAAATGGTAGTACGTGTGAATTTTGTCTAAAATAACTAAGGTTTGATTCGGGCCTTGGCACGTGTTGCCCTGCCGAGGACGTTCTACCCCCTCAGTTGGCGAGTGATTCAATTTGGATCAGTAGGTAAATATCGTTCGATAGTTTTGTTCTGCTTAACCGTCTAATTTGTATTGATCATAGGTGAAGACCGGTTGACTATTTATTCGTCATGGTCGATTTGTTTATATTGGTCATAGATGAATGTCGCTTGACCATTTAGTTCGAAGCGATTATTCAGTGCATAAGAGCAACACGATGACGATGCCAAATGATTTGGTCACTGCTTGGTGTGTTAACCACCTTGCGATAAATTTAATCTTCGAAGCATCATGAAATGAAATATTAATTCAGAATTCTTTGAGCAATTTGCCATGTGAAAATTCGGAATTTTTGAAATAAATTAGTGTACGAAAATTTAGAGGTTCTACATGAAATGAAATGACATGCAAAAACTTTGCATGGCATAGTTTACCGCGCGGTATAACCAACATTGTGGGGTTGCTAGATAGATCGGATGACTTGATAGAATCATGTGGCAACAAGAGTGTATGCACCACGCATGCTCCAGGTGCAAGCACAGATTTGGTCATGTGATAATTGGCTTTGCTAGGCGATGCACTAAATAACACGGATGCGTGGTTTGCTTGTCTGCATGGTGAATGACATGGGCCAAGAGTGGCCATGGTTGCATGGCTTGGCATGGAGTGGCTTGCCAACAATCACTAATTATGGTAGAACTTTGGTAAGACTCAAGCAAGTTCCGGCTAAATGAGAGTATGGTTGAACGAAAGGTATTGTCGAACTGTAGTATGGTAGAGTTATGCTATGAGTAATTGAAATGATCAAAATCATGTTTTGTAGAGCATAGCTAAATGCGTTTAAACTTCTCAATAGTTTGAACCACGCGGAGTGAAGGAACTTTCGCCTCTCTTTGGCTTCTCTATCGTTAATTTGAGCAAAGCCATTGTCACGGGGATTTTTTTATGCTCGGACATCTCTATTTTAACTCATTTAACATGAGCTCTGTGGAGGCAATGGTAATATAGACCCTAACCCACTTTGAAGGTTGAGTTGTGTAGAGCCTTGTAGAGTTAGTGCTCTAAAGAGCGTGCTATATTAGATAGTTTCAATTCTAATAACCTTTTGAACATGACAGAGTGCTATGCTTGAATAACGAATGGTTTTGAAGGTCAATTCTATGGTTTTGAGTTTTATTTTGCATTTGATGCGTGGCACTTGAAGTCTTTTTGCCAGTGTGAGATGGAGGTTCTGTTGTGAAAAAGATGACAATAAAAGTAAAAGATAAACACACGGATTTGCAGAGAAATTTTTATTTCTTGAGGAATCACAATACAGTGGTTGGGCGACTACTAATTTCGCTTACAAGCCATATGTCATAAAATAACATATATATAGTCAAAAGAATAAAAAATCCTAATACAATGGAAATACCCCAAAATACCCTTGTGTGAATTTTCTCCTCGGGGCTTCGCCACCGAACCCCTACCTTACGAGACCCGCCAGTTGTGGCTGGGTGTCCAGTATAGTCAGGTTCCACACAACTCAACAATATCCCACTTGGAGACTAATGCGCCCATTGTATCACCCTCTTCCTCAAACATGATGTCCTCCACCTCTGCAACTTACTACCCATGTCTTCAAGCTAGAAGACCAACTGAAGTTGTACACAGCTACAGTTTCTCAAGTGTAACACCCTTTGTCAACATATCAGCAAGGTTCTTACTTCCACAAATTTTCTCAAGCAGCAATTGTCCATCATCTAACAATGACCGTATAAAGTAATACCTGATCTGAATGTGCTTAGTCCTGGAGTGAAAAGTTGGATTCTTGGCAAGGAATATGGCACTCTGACTATCGTTGTAGAGAGTACCCTTCTGATTCTTTTTGCCCAATTCCTCCAAGAAGCCTTATATCCAAATCGTCTCCTTTGCCGCTTCTGATATTGCAATGTACTCAGCTTCTGTAGTAGATAAAGAAATTGTTTTCTGTAGATTAGAACCCCATGAAACTGCAGTACCACCCAGAGTATAAACAAACCCTGTGGTACTTTTCCTGCTATCAGTATTTCCAGCTAAATCAACATCACCACAAGCACGTTTCTGAAGAGCCTTTTAGGTACCTCAGAATCCACTTCACTGCTTCTCAATGTTGTTTTCCTGGATTACTCATGTATCTAATCACAACTCCCACTGCATAAGCAATATCCGGTCTAGTGCAAACCATAGGATACATAAGTGAACTAATAGCTGAGGCATAAGGAACCTTACTTATGTAATCTCGTTCCTCCTCTGACTTAGGTGACTGATCCTTGCTGAGTCTGAAGTGACTACCCAAGGGTGTGCCAACTGGTTTGGCCTTGTCCATATTGAACCTGCTGAGTATCTTTTTCATATACTCAGCCTGTGAGAGTCTCAACGTGCCTCTGACTCTGTTTCTAACAATTCTTATACCGAGGATTTGCTTTTCAGTTCCCAAATCCTTCATTGCAAAATGCTCTGACATCTGCTTCTTCAGATTATTGATCTCATCAATGCTAGCCCCTGCAATAAGTATGTCATCCACATACAGCAACAAAATAATGTAGGAATTGTCAAAGTGCATGACATAGCAACAGTGATCTGCCTGACATCTGATATACCCTACACTGTACATAAAGCTGTCAAATTTCGTGTACCACTATCTAGGAGCTTGTTTCGGGCCTTACAAGCTCTTCTTCAGTCTACAAACTGAACCATCCTTTCCGTGCACTACAAACCCCTCGGGTTGGTACATGTAGATGTTTTCTTCAAGGTCTCCATAAAGAAAAGTTGTCTTCACATCTAACTGCTCGAGATTTATAGCAACCATGGACAACACTAACCTGATGGTTGTAATCTTCACCACAGGAGAGAAAATCTCAGAGTAATCAATACCATACTTATGCTGAAAGCCCTTTACAACAAGTCTAGCCTTGTACCTCTTACTACCATCATGCTCAGTGTTCACCCGGTACACCCACTTGTTGTGCAATGCCTTCTTCCCTGGTGGAAGTTCTATCAACTCCTATGTCTGATTCCCTAACAAGGAATCCATCTCATCCTTCATGGCCAACTCCCACTTGCTAGAATTTTCATCTTACAATGTTTCTTTGTAACTCTACAGTTCTCCATCATCTGTCAATAGAATATAATTTAAAGTAGGTGAGAACCGCTCTGGAGGCCGAATAGTCCTGACTGACCTACGAACTGCAACTGTAGGAGTGGATGGCTCTGGATCTGACTGCGGAATAATAGTGGTGGATGCATCGAACCCACTCTCCTCGTCACTCACATCTCTGCACCGTACTGTGGCCTCGGTAGGTCATCCAATCTCACAAACTCAAACTCCTAAGGAGCTGCTTCAACAACTGTACTGGACTTGTCCTTGTACACAATCTTCTCATTGAAGATCACATTCCTGCTTCTTATAATCTTCCGACCTTGATCATCCTAGAATCGATAGCCATATGCCTCGTCTCCATAGCAATGAAATAACATTTCTTTGACTTAGCCTCAAGTTTACTACAATCATCAGAATCAACAAGAACATAGGAAAGACAGCCAAAAGTTTTTAGGTGAGAAAATCTGACCTCTTTCCCGCTCCAAGCCTCCTCAGGCAATCCACAATCCAATGGAACTGATGGCCCTCTGTTCAACAAGTAGATTGTAGTGTTGACTGCATCTGCCCAGAAAGTAGGTGGTAATCCAGCGTGCAGCCTCATACTTCTAGCACGCTCATTTATGGTTCTGTTCATACGTTCAGCAACTCCATTTTGTTGTGGTGTCCCAGGAATGGTCTTCTCCATTCTGATGCCCTGAGCTGCACAGTACTCCTTGAACCCGCCATCATTGTACTCACCACCATTATCAGACCTCAAACATTTCAGCTTCAAGTCTATTTCTATTTCTACCATGGCTTTCCAAACTTTGAATACATTAAATACTTCAGATTTATGCTTCAAAAAATAAACCCATACCTTCCTGCTATGGTCATCAATGAACGTGACATAGTAACGAGAACATTCAAGAGATGCCAATGGAGAAGGTCCCCATTCGTTTGTGTGCACAAGATCCAATTTTTCAGGTCTCAGTGTTCTGCCACCTTTCAAGAAACTGACCTTCTTTTGTTTCCCCATGATGTAACTCTCACACATACTGAGATCAACTGACTTTAGTTCTAGTAGCTTACCTCTTGACAGAAGTTCTTTCATGCCCTTCTGACTCATATGGCCAAGCCTGCAATGCCACAAATCTGATATGCTCTCTGCAACGGTAGTAGCAATAGTATTATTCAAACCAGTAGTCGAATAGAGTGTACCAATTTTCTTACCCCGAGCCAGTACCATTGCCCCTTTAGTGACCTTCCAAGAGTTCTCCGAAAATACCACTGAATGACCACAATTATCAAGGTGCCCAACAGAAATAAGATTCTTCTTCAACTCAGGAATGTGCCTGACCTTTTGCAAGGTCCATTTTCTCTTGTTAGGGAGTGCAATGTCAATGTCTCCTGATAGGAATGTAAAATGCATGTTTTTTCCTCCTTATTTTATGTGCTTGTATGATTATTTTGTGGTAAATTGTACTAATTATGCTCATATTTTGATTTAGGTGGCAATTCTATGGATATGGCGTAATTTGGAAGAAATAGGTGAAAATGGACCAAAATGGAAGAAAGTGAAAGTTCAAGGACTAAAGTGCAAATATTCTAAACTTGTTTCTAACCTTGTGATGAAGATTCGAGAGTGTTAGAGGTCAATTAGATGAAGAAAGGGTTCAAAGGGATGAAATATGGCCAAGACATTTTCACATATCAACTTTCAAGCTGAAAAGTTTTGCATCGGTTTTCAACATCATATTGAGACCAATTTTGGACATGGTAAACGATCGAATTTGAAGATGGTCTCTAATAAAAGTTGTAGCCCTTTGAGTTATCTTTCTAACGCATCTTGAATCGTCTCAATCGGACATCGAAAGATGAAGTTATAATGAAAATAATGATGTAGACGCAAAGTAGACAGATTTCTAGCGCTCAAGCGCCGCCACAGATTTTAGATTTTTATTGTTTAGGCGCGAAAACTTCAGAAAAAGACTCCAACTTGGCCAAGAACGTGTAATGAAGTATAAATAGACCTAAGGAGGCAAAAACAGAGGGGATAACCTCTCCAACTTTATTCTTCTCTATTTTTCTCTAAGATTCATGAATTGTAACTAAACTTTTACACTTGGTCGAAGGAGATTGAAGTCTCGGAACCACATATTGTGAGATCTAAATGGTTTTTCTTAATTTAATTCATGTTTTTTAGTATTGAATATTTTTCTACACTTATTTTCATGATTGTTATGTTTAATTGTTAGGATGCCTACTAGTTTGTTATTCATCGCAATCTACCGCTAAGTTAAATATCAAATCCGTAATTGTTTGATTCATTTAACTTGTGTAACACTAGGATTTGATGATTTTCTATGATAGAGGTTATTAAATCTTAAGAAGAATGTTTAAATAGATTGAATGCAACCGCTGGTGTTTGTGTTATCTAGTTCATCGACTTCTCTATTGTGTGAAGCTGTTATTAAATTGAGTCTTGAGTGCTGGTATGGGGTTATTTAATAATTAGGGTTAATTAGAACGCTGGTTTCTAACTAACTAAAATTAAGGAGAAATAGTAAAATTATTCCAACGATGAATATTCAAAATATGAATTGAATTATCCTTGCATCTATGATCAATTGTGGATTTCCGAAGGTGGATATTGACTTGGACCAAGGTTAGTCTTTTGATTGTTTTCGTTAATTTAATTTGCATTGTTATTTTACGTCATTTATAATTATTTGCATACAAAAACCCCCCAATCATTGTACGAAGCATAAAATACTGAATTACACACTCTTCATGGGATCGACCCTTACTTCCACTACTACATTAGTTTTAGAGGTTTAAGGACTATTTTTGGATACCTACAACAGCACACCATTTCCCATCCCTACCACGTTCAAAGCCTCTCCATCAGTCAAGTACACCTTCCCAAAATCACCTGCAACATAGTTCTGCATTATCTCCCGATGGGAAAATGTATGGAAGGAAGCCCCTGAATCCAGCATCCAATCATCAACTGGACTGTGGACTGCAAGTAATAGTGCATCATGTACTTCTTCAGTTACCACATTAGCACTATCATTCTCAGTTTTCTTAGGATTTTTACAGTTCTTCTTTATGTGGCCAGCTTTGCCACAATTCTAGCAAGTTGCCTGCTGACCAGGCCTTGACTTGCTCTTGGCCCTATTCGTTGATTTTGATCTGCCTTTGTTTAAGTTCATGTCTTGTGATCTCCCCCGAGAATCAATATTCAGTGTTGAACTCGAACTCGAGGTCTCGCATGAATCTCTCTTGCGCACCTCCTCAGCCAAAATCAAATCACGAATATCAACATATTTCAACTTTGATTTACCGGCAGAATTACTGATAGCCATTCTCATGGCTTCCCAACTATTTGGCAATGATGCCAACAGTATTAATGCACGTATCTCATGATCAAATTCAATTTCAACAGATGACAATTGGTTTGTGATGGTGTTAAAATCATTCAGATGTTGTGCAACAGACATACCTTCTGCCATCTTCAAATTGAATAACTTTTTCATCAAATATACCTTGTTATTTGCTGAAGGCTTTTCATACATACCTGACAAAGCCGTCATGAGACCCGCAGTCGTCTTCTCCTTACTGACGTTGTGTGCAACGAATCTCGACAGGGTTAGCCGAATAACTCCCAGAACCTGTCGATCCAACAGGTTCCAATCTGCCTCCTCCATTTTTTTCGGTTATGGAAGATGGAGTTTCTTCCCATAGAGGTAGTCCTCTATCTGCATCCTCCAGTATCCAAAATCTGTGCCATCGAACTTCTCGATCCCTGATATCTTCACTTCGTCTCTAGCCATCGTTTTTCCGCAGACCTGAACCTTGGCTCTGATACCAATTGTTGTGAAAAAGATGACAATAAAAGTAAAAGATAAACACACGGGTTTGTAGATGAATTTTTATTTCTTGAGAAATCACAATACAGTAGTTGGGCGACTACTAATTTCTCTTACAAGCCATATATCATAAAATAGCATATATATAGTCAGAAGAATAAAACATCATAATACAATGGAAATATCCAAAATACCCTTGTGTGAATTTTCGCCTCGGGGCTTCACCCCCGAACCCCCACCTTACGGGCAGGGGGGCGCTGCCCTCCTACAACCCCTTGCGAGCTCACAGCGGAGCTCGACCCACCAGTTGTGGCTGGGTATCCAGTGTAGTTAGGCTCCACACAACTCAACAGGTTCAATGCAACGATGCTTTGAAGCAAAATGCGATAGTGAAGACCATATTGTTGAGTTGTACTAGATGCTTGGACTGCCCAAGTGCTGGATGAGTCACCTATAGACGAGGCTGTGAGGGAAATGGAACCGTTGAGCCGATAGACTATAGAGATAATAATCGAAGCTTAATTGAATACATGAACAAATTTATATAAAAGAGAAATTTAACTTTACTGAACGATTTCATAAATTTCTTCTAAAAAATAAACCAACTTTATAAATGTCAAACTTTCACGTGAATAATTTGAACACTTAAAATGATTACGTTTGAATTCATGTACAAATAATATGATCAGTCCTAGCTAAGCAAGCACGATATATAGTTCCATTTATCGAATGGTTTAAAGACAACCACGTCTTGATGGTTTGAAAGTAACTAGGAATTCACATTTTTTTGCTGGTCTAATGGTAACCACATGGCTATCTTCTTATAAATGGCTTGATGTCAATCGAGTTATTTGAACAGTCTGATGGCAACCATGTTATGATGGACGGTCTGAGGGCGATCATATGTTCAACTTATTCCTTTCGAAAATACAATGTTGGCTCTTCATTCCGTGAAGTTCAGGCTTCTAATATTTGGTTAGCAAAGTCAGTCTTGAACTTTGTAAGTGGCTTGCTAGACTTGGCAGAACCTATTTTCGAGTTCACATGTTGAATCTCCTCAGAGCATATAAATGTTTAAGTAACCAGTGGCATTTTCTCCATCGGTTCTCCGATACTCAAGTTAGTATTGGATTTAAGAGAATAATAAGTAATAGAGTAAAATTTAAGTGGTAATCAAAAGAAGATAATAAATATATTGATTGTATTGTGCAAATTATATTTTTCCTAGGTCCTTTTGTGTTGTTTTAAGTTCTGAATGGATCGATTATCTTGAAAATGAGAAATCATAATCAATAGTATTACTATCTTTCTCCCATTTATTCTGAGAACATCTTCCATTGTGCTACACGATTATTTGGTAAGTTCCTTATAAAGGTTAGTACTTGAAAGGAATCCCTTTTGAAAGGTCGACGTCGCATCCTTCTGATTGAAGTTGGGATTGAGATCTTCTTGCGATCAAAGCATCATGAATTCTCTTAATGATTCACTTTTCCTTTATATCACATGGTAAATATCGTCGAATCGTTCTTTTGAATTTCTACTTCTGACCTTCTATTCTTGAAAAGTATATATTAATTGAGCAAAAGATGAAATAGAATTATTTAGAAGGTTAGTATACCATTGCAGGGTTGACCTTGCTAGACTGGAATTAAATCCCTTATGTAGCGAAGCTCGTATCAAGATCTTCGAAAACAGTGACTGTTCCGCATGACGACGATGAAGTATGATATTCAATTGTTAGATAGAAATACGGGATTTACATTATGGCAAGTGAAGATGCAAGTAGTGTTGACACAGATGGATTTGGAGGAAGTCTTGTTTGGTTTTGATAGGATGCCAGCTGCCTGGATGTAGGATGAAAAGCGGCATAAGGATCGGGATACTCTCATCGTGGAAAAAGTCTACGATCGTTATTAACTAAGGAGAAGATAAGGCATCTTGGTAGAGGATCTGAAAATCATGCTGAATGCTTGATTGTACGTGAGAGAAATCAAGATAGTAATATTGGCAGAAATATAAGGGGCAGATCGAGGTCTAGACATGTTGAGAAGTCATGTCATTACTGTAAGAAGAAGGGGCATAGTCACAGTATGAAACGTCTCATTTTGATGCAGACTTGACACACACCTTTAATTTGTATCATCCACGCTATCAAACCTTTCAAGAACTTGGACTTGAAATCCGAACGGATGGAAACACATCCATTTAACCGTTAGTTTACTTAAGAAATCGACTTTTAAAATGGAAACTTTGAATTAAAAAAAAAAAAAGAAAAAAAAAAGGTATCCACCCTACCCCAAAAAATGAAAATAACTGTTCATCTTCTCTTTCTCCTCCCTCCATCCCCACCTCTAAACCATGAATAAAGAAATTTCTGTTGAATTTGACATAAAAATGTTGTATATTTTGCCATTGTCGACTGCGACTACTAAATTCTTAGGACTACTTTTGCTGCCATTTCTGAGAATTGATATTTGTTCTGGAGCTCTTCAAAGGAAACATATATCAAGAATCTGGCTAGGTACATCCATGGCCGGCCCTCAGGCGAGGAGGATGAGGCCCGCGCCTCAGGCCCAAAACTACAGGGGCCTCATTTTTTGGCCCCCAGTTTTTTTTTATTTTTTTAAGGTCTAACCCAGAACCGGAGGGCCTCAATTTTTTTTGGGGTCCTCTTAAGTTGCAAATATTGGTCCACTCTTCATCTCCATCCACTATCCACCGGAGGCACATGCCACAACCATCTCCTTCCCTTTCTACGACTCTAACCGCCGTGTTGAAGCCGTCTCTGGTTGTTTTCCTTCTTTCCACTCCACTTTCCTTCCGCTTGGTTTCCTCATTTCCTTTCCACTCCCTTCGAATTTCGAAGGCTTCACTCTTTCACAACCCTAACAGCGTCGTCCGTTCGCTCTTAGTAGTATCAATATGTTCCATTACAGACTTACAGTATTGTCATTACCTTTATTTTCTTTCCTTTTTTTTTTTAGTTTTTCTATTTGTCGATAACATATAGTAATAGTTCTATTCTGTAAGTCACTTATAGTACCATGATATGATTATCTTGATTTTCTTTCTTCTTTTGTTCTTTGATTTCATCAATAACGTAGATTAATTGTTAATTGTTATGTTCTAATTTCTATTTCAGCCATCTCAATATCTTGATTTTCCTTTCCTTTTTGTTTTTTTTTACTTCCTCGACAACATTGATCGGTAGCTTTGTTCCGTGACATTGAGAAATGTTAGGTTTCATTGATTGAAAGAATATGAGAAAATAAATGATAGGATTAATCTCGTCTGTACTAATATTGAACTAAACTTCTACTTTCCACAAATTGGAATAAATATGTGGAAGAGTCGTTTTTCATTTATCTAGATTAAGCTGAAGTTGCGTGTGAAATAAAGCCTAGGCTTTTGAAAGTTTTAACCTTTTATTGATTAAAAGGGTAAATTTCATAGCTTAAAACTTTGTAATGGTGCTGTGGTTAATGTGAAATTTTGATTTCAGACTTGTGAGATGTGACGATGGAATTTTGAATGGTGTGATTTCATAATTTTCGTCGAAATTCTACTTCTCAAGTAAGCAATGACTTGCCCTAACTTGATAAATAATATATTGAAAGATGAAAATGTTTGGAACATTATCGACTTATATAATTGTGGCATAGTCGGCTTATATGAATGGTTATTATAACATGTAGGATTAATTGCACAGGCACACATAGTCAATGTATTGAAAAATGTATTGTACACTGTTAGATTTTACATTTACGTTGATTTTGAGGGGCCCAATTTTTGGAAGTTCGCATCAGGCCCCGAAAATCATAGGACCGACCCTGGGTACATCATACAACTCTCATATTGCTCATGTTTTCTTAAAACCCAAAAACCTGTAAAATATGTTTATGTTTGTGAAAAGATTCTGGGAGACGTGATAGATAGAAAGTAGACAGCGATTGTAGGTAGTGTTTGCAAACTAGTGGGGTTTGGTTTTGCGATGGTATGGGATAGGGTGGGGGGTGGGAAGGAGATGATAAACAATTTATTATTATTTTGGGTGTAGTGGGGGCTAGGTACATAACTTTTTGATTTTTGATTTTTTTTAAAATCAAAATTACTATTTTACCCATTTTAAAATTGATCAAAATCAATTTTTCGAGTCAACTAATGGTCGTGTTTTCATCCATTTGGATTTCAGATGCGAGTTTTTGAAAGATTTGGTATCGTGGATGATATATGATAAGTGTGTTTTTACACACTTATTTAGCACTTTTTGCATTTAATTAGGATTGAAATTGAGTAGATTTCTATGCATAATGGTGTTAATTTCATGTATGTAGGCTTAAACCTCGATTGGACGAAGAACGGAGCGGAAATGAGAAGAAAATGGACTAAAATTGTACAAAATAGTGAAGCTTGGGACCAAATTGCACATGCCAAAAGATGAAGGAATTGAAGTGCAATTTATAAAGGACCAAATTGAAATGAAAGTCAAAATCCGAGGACCAAGTTGTACAAAATCAAAGTTGAGGGACTTGGCATGCAATTACCTAGGGACTTGGCTGCAAAATTGAACAAAAAATCCTAATTTTGGACAGAGAGTGGCACCGCCTCTTTTAGCCATTTTTGGAAACTTGTGGACCTTTTTAATTATTTTCTATAAGTTGAGGGGTTTAAGTTGCAAAATCGGAAAAATATGTTTTTAAAAACCTTGCCTTGGACGTGAACATTGTAAGGATTTTAGAATTTTTTTTCTTTGGTTTTTTTTTATTATTCCTCTTACCATTTTTGTTCCTCTCTAGTTCTTTTTCCTTTCTCTCTTCTAGTTTTCTTTTAGCTAGTTAATTTTGTTGTAATCTTGGCTCATTTTGGGGATAACTAGTAGATAGCAAGGAGATTACTACCTAAAGAAACTTGGAGAAAACATTGGAGGGATTCAAAACTACAAAAAAAAAAAGGATTGTATCTTCAACTTTGTGTTCTTCCATATTTCTTCAAAGTTTGACATGTATAACATTGTTAATCTCATTTGTTATCATTTTATGATGAAGAGCTAGATTACTTTGTTGGAATTTATGGAATAACTTAACCTAATGCTTCATTAATATTGATTATATGTTTGTTAGAATTTTATTATGCATTTGTTATCAAAATAATAGTGTATTAATCATCATGTTGAAAATTACTTCATTTATGTGACGACATGATATGTGGTAATTAGGTGTTTTTGTGATTGTTGTAAGATAATTACATTTACTAGACCGAAATGATTGATGCCATGTGTTTGCTTAGTGTTCTAGGCGCGTCTAGGTGATGTAGAAATATACACCTGCCTCATGTGATCCGTTAAGCATTTTCACAAATATTGAATGCGATTAGTTAATTTTGTATCAACATAGAAATATGTGGTATGAATTAATTAATTAGGGTTAATATCACTCGAAAGAGGATATTAATTTAAAATAGGAAAATCGGGTTTGACTAATCATTTTGATAATTTGTATAGGCGCGTGATCGAATTGACATTAATGAAGTATAGGTTAAGCGAAAACATAAATTCCAACATCTTTTCAAAATCCAAATCTTTTTACTTTTTATCTGTCATTTTATCAATTTTAATCAAAATTGTAGTTTTTAGGGTTTTTAAATCTATTTCCTTTAAATATGTGTGTGTTCGTTAGATTAAGATGGATAAACTTAAAATTAAATTCAACACTCTCTGAGGGATCGACTTGGACTCTAAAGGTCCACTTTTACTACTTGTTCTCGACCCGTGCGCTTGCAGCATATTTTCAGCGAACAAGTTTTTGGCGCCGTCGCCGGGGAGTGTTTAGATCAATTTGTCAGTTTAATTGTCTTTCACTTTAACGAACTTTATTTCTGTTATTTTTTAACTTTTTCCTAAAAATCCAAAAGTGTGGTTGTCTTCTGTATTTTCAAAACTCTAAACTTATTGAATTTTTATACATCGTTCGCGAAGTCTCGATCTTGCCGAATTTGATCCGGAAATCGAGGAGACTTTTCGAATGAGATTGCGTGAACAAAACGAGTTAAGAAGACAACAGCTTGAGATGGATCGACAAGGAATTCCTGTTGACCCTCTCATTCAACCGGGACATGCCCCAAGGGATGGTATTCCGCCTGGTTTTAATAACCAAGCAGGAAGGATCCAGGATCCCGTTGTAAACGAGGAAGACATGCTGTTTAGGGATTTCTTGAACCGTCCCGTAGTTGAGAATCAAGCAGGAATCATCTATCCTTCTTTTGGGCATGCAAACTTTCAACTGAGGCCTGATGTAATTAATCTATTCTCCAACACCATATCATTTTATGGGAGAATAGATGAAAACCTTCATGCTCACGTGGTTCGATTTATGGAAATTGTGAGCAATTTCACTTATAAAGGAGTGAGTGAGGAGGCTATCAGAATGAGGTTATTCGTGCATACTCTGAAAGACAAGGCAGAGAGTGGCTTGACACTCTACCACCGAGGAGTATCACGAGCTGGGTAGAACTGGTACAGAAATTCACAACCAAATTCTTTCCACCCGCTCGTGTTGCCAAACTCAAACACGATATAACCACTTTTCAACAATTTGACTCAGAGACGTTTCATGAAGCTTGGGAGAGATTCAAGGACATGCTAAGAAAGTGCCCAAACAATGGGATTACTTTAGCACAACAAGTCCAATACTTCTATGCCGGTTTAACTCCATCTCACCGATCAAATGTCGACTCGTCGTCAAACGGATCTGTCCAAAACAAAAGTATCCGAGAGGCATATGAGTTATTTGAGGTGATGAGTGAACAAAGTGCTATGTGGCCGGATAGACGTGCTAAAATAGGAGTTAGTGGAGCTCGAGACAGTGAAGCATATTCCTTAGTTTTATCTAAGATCGACTCCTTAGCACGGAAAGTAGAAGGGCTTTCGACATCCTCTTCCAATTCTCAGTCAGCTCACATGATACAATCACCGCCTGTGTGTGATTTGTGTGGGGCGAACCATCCGAGTCCGAATTGTCCTCTGATTGCCAGTAGTTCGGACCACCCGAGCAACTGGCATATACTCAAAATTTTCAACGCCCCGGGTTCAACCCTTATTCGCAGACGTATAACCCTGGTTAGCGTAATCATCCCAACTTCTCTTATGGAAACAATCAAAATGTATTGAATCCTAAACCACAAGAGAAGAAGGAAGGTTGGGAAGAGGCCATTACTAAATTAGCAAACCATCAGTTGCAATATCAAGAGCGCAATGATGCCTCTTTGAAGAATCTAGAAAGGCAAGTGGGCCAGATTGCTAAACTTCTCTCTGAGAGGCCTCAAGGGGCTTTACCAGGTAACACTGAAACAAACCCTCGAGAGAATGCACAAGCTGTTACTACCAGAACTGGGATGCAACTGGCTGATCCCACGGTAGTACGACCCACTGCACCCACTACTGAAAAGGAGGTGGTACAGGAACCGAAGGAAATTCCTGAACCAAGTAAGACTGATGTAGACGAGCCATCATCATCAAAGGCTCCTACACCAGTTAAAGCTTACGTACCACCTATTCCCTTCCCACAAAGGCTCCAGAAACACAAATTGGATGTGCAATTTGGTAAATTTTTGGAGGTCTTCAAGAAACTACACATTAATATCCCGTTTTCTGATGCTCTAGCTCAAATGCAGAGCTATGCTAAATTCATGAAAGATATCCTTTCTAACAAAAGGAAGTTTGAGGAGCATGAGACGGTGATGTTAACTGAAGAGTGTAGTGCCATCCTCCAAAACAAGTTACCTCCAAAAATCAAAGATCCAGGCAGCTTTACTATTCCATGCGTCATTGGCGATCTGAATATTAGTAGAGCACTGTGTGATCTTGGAGCTAGCATTAATTTGATGCCATTGTCGATTTTTCGAAAACTGGGATTGGGAGAAGTCAAGGCTACTATGGTATCCTTGCAATTGGCCGATCATTCTATTACGTATCCTCGTGGTGTCGTTGAGGATGTGTTAGTGAAAGTTGACAAGTTCATCTTTCCAGCTGACTTCATTATTCTCGACATGGAGGAAGATCATGATATCCCTATTATTTTAGGGCGGCCATTTCTTGCTACGGGTCGAGCATTGATCGACGTGCAAGAAGGGAAACTCATCTTACGGGTACAAGATGAGCAAGTTACATTTAATATCTTGAAATCAGTCAAGTACCCGTCGGCATCCGATACTTGCTTTAGAGTTGATGTTATTGATCAATTGGTTGCCGACTCTTTTTATGGACGTTCTGAGGATCATCTAAAAAAATGCCTTATGAGTTCGTCACATAATAAGGATGGGGATTCAGATGTTGAAAGCATGGCAAATTACTTAAATGCTATACCTTCTCATGCATATAAGAGAACCCCATATGTTGAGGATTCGGACAAGACTTCTTCACTACCACTTCCATCACTTCAAAAAGCACCCACGCTTGAATTGAAAAATCTTCCACCTCATTTGAGGTATGCTTATTTGGGTGAATCATCCACGCTTCCTGTTATCATTTCTAACTCCTTGAGTGAGCTAGAAGTAGAGAAGCTACTTCGAGTTCTTAGGGAACATAAGGAAGCCATCGGGTGGACAATCGCAGATATTCGAGGAATTAGTCCGTCCTTTTGTATGCACAAGATACTGATGGAGAATGACTTTAAGCCATCAGTCGAGCATCAAAGGCGACTTAACCCGAATATGAAGGAAGTGGTGAGAGCCGAAGTTGTCAAGTGGCTTGATGCAGGCATTATCTATCCCATCTCTGATAGTCCTTGGGTAAGTCCTGTTCAAGTCGTACCAAAGAAGGGAGGTATCACAGTGGTAGAAAATGAAGAGAATGAACTGATACCTACCCGACCTGTTACTGGTTGGAGAGTGTGCATTGACTACCGCAAATTAAACACTGCGACTAGAAAGGATCATTTTCCTCTTCCTTTCATAGATCAGATGCTAGAGCGGTTGGCAGGGTATTCACATTACTTGTTTTCTTGATGGTTATTCGGGCTACAATCAAATTGCAATAGCCCCGGAAGACCAAGAGAAAACTACTTTTACATGTCCGTACGGTACTTTTGCGTACAGGAGAATGCCCTTTGGCCTCTGTAATGCACCCGCAACTTTCCAACGCTGTATGATGGCGATTTTCTCAGACATGGTCGAGAAATGCATTGAGATCTTCATGGATGATTTCTCGGTATTTGGGTCTTCCTTTGACGGATGCCTGAATAATCTGGAGAGAGTGCTTCAACGCTGTGAAGATACCAATTTAGTACTGAATTGGGAAAAAAATGTCATTTATCGGTACAAGAAAGACATAGTTCTTGGCCATCGGATATCCCTGAAAGGAATTGAGGTGGATAAGGCCCAAAATTCAATAATTAAAAATGCCCCCACCTTACCACTTAAGAGGGATATGATTTTCTTGGACTGCTGATATTACAGGAGGTTTATTAAAGACTTTTCGAAAATCACAAAACCCCTGTGCTCCTTACTTGAGAAGAACACTACTTTCAATTTCTCTCGAGAGTGTCTCATTGCTTTCAATGGCTTTGAAAGAAAAAACTCAATTACTGCTCACTATCATTGCCAGCTCCAGATTGGACTCTTTCATTCGAGCTGATGTGCGATGCTAGTGATTATGCTGTTGGAGCAGTTTTGGGACAAAGGCAAGACAAAATCTTGCATGTGATCTACTATGCTAGTAGAACCCTAACCGATGCACAGCTGAACTATGCCACTACTGAAAAAGAGATGCTTGCGCAGTAGTGTTTTGCGTTTGATTAAATTCAGATCTTACCCCATTGGTTCAAAGGTCATCGTCTACACTGATCATTCCGGCTATCAAATAATCTTAGCCTTAAAGAAAGATGCCAAACCGAGATTGATCAGATGGGTACTCCTTCTGCAGGAGTTTTACCTCGAGATTCGAGATAAGAAAGGAACCGAAAATGTTGTAGCTGATCATTTATCTCGTCTCGAGCAACCCGAAGACGTATCAGAAGGAGATATTAATGAGGTATTTCCAGACGAACAAATACTGCAAATTCTGCAATTGTTGCAAGTAACTGATTTGCCATGGTATGCGGACCATATCAATTATCTTGCAAGTGGTATCATACCCCCTGAGCTTTCGTTTCAACAAAGGAAAAGGTTCTTCGCTGATATTAAGCACTATTTTCGGGAAAGGAATCCTTTGATTGTTTTAAAAGGGGTCCAGATCAGATCATTCGGAGATGTGTAACGGAAAATGAAATGGAGAACATTCTTGATCGATGTCATTCTTCTCCATCGTTGTCATTTGGTGCTGTGAAAACATGCATCAAAGTAAACTTCAGTCGGTTTTTATGGCCCACGTTATTTAAAGACGCTCACACACTTGTCTCCAAATGCGATAGATGTCAACATACTGGTAACATCTCCAGACGAAATGAAATGCCGTTGACTTTCGCTATTGGAGGTAGAATTTTCGATGTGTGGGGCATTGATTTTATGGGCCATTTCCATCGTCATTTTCGAATCAGTACATTCTGGTAGCTGTTGACTATGTGTCAAAGTGGGTAGAAACGGTAGCTTTACCTACTAATGATTCTCGGGTGGTTGTGAACTTGTTGAAGAAATATATTTTTTTCTCGTTATGCACTCCCCAAGCCATCATTAGTGACGGAGGCAAACATTTCTGCAATCGCCTCTTCGACTCACTTTTGGCCAAGTATGGGGTAAAGCATCGTGTCGCTACACCCTATCACCCCCAAACAAGTGGCCAAGTCGAAATCTCGAACCGAGAGTTAAAGAGAATTCTCGAGTTAACAGTGAATGCTTCACGGAAGGATTGGTCCAAGAAGTTGGACGACGCGTTATGGGCATACCGCACTGCTTTTTAAAACTCCCCCCCCCCAAATCCGATGGACGAGGACGGATAAATGTAAATCTGGCGACAGACTGAAGAGCACGAAGAGCAGAGACAGGGCGTCACATGCAGCAGTATCGCAAAGCTCAAGCAAGGTGGAGACACCGGTATGTCACCATATCGTCTTGTGTTTGGAAAGCATGTCATCTTCCTGTTGAACTCGAACACGGGCATATTGGGCTATAAAAGCTTAACTTTGATTGAAAAATGGCCGGTGAGAAGAGGTTTCTCCAACTAAATGAACTTGATGAAATCCGCCTCGATGCTTATGAAAGTGCTCGTCTCTACAAAGGAAAAGACAAAGGAAGATTGCACATCAAAACATTTTAAAGCGGGAATTCTATGTTGGACAACAAGTTCTCCTCTTTTATAATTTCTCGACTCCGATTGATTCCCTGGTAGCTCGTTCAGAATGGTCAGGTCCTTATACCATTACACAAATTTTTCCACATGGAGCGGTTGAGCTTTACTACAAAAATGGGAATTTCAAAGTCAATGGCCAGAGATTGAAGCCATATTTCGGAGGTGACTTTGAGAAAGACAAGTCCACCGTTAAACTCGCCATTCCCGAGTGATCACGTCTTATAGTCAAGCTAACGACTATAACCAAGCGCTTGTTGGGAGGCACCCCAACCCTTCTTACTTGTGTTATTTTATGTTTTTAGTGTGTTTACTGCTTTTATTATTATATTTGTAACTAATACCGCTATTTTTGTAAGCAATGTTTGCAGTTCTATATGTCTCTGATTTTTTGCAGGTTCTGATCAAATTGATGTACAACAAGATCTTTGGTCCAAGCTATTCAAGTGCATCACAAGTCCAAATACATGCATTGGTACCTTTTCACATTGAAATAAGGGAAGTCTCTATTCCTTTTCGCTTTTTTTACACATTGAGGACAATGTTTGATTAAGTTTGGGGGTATTGAGCCTTGCCGGCTACTAATGTTGATGTTGTTGATGTTATTGAGCCTTGCCGGCTTTTCTTTATGCTTAATAATGCTCGGCCTGAGCTTTAGACCCGAGCCTAAACGGGCCGAGCCAAGCCTGCTCGTGTGTTTTGAATTTTTTTATTTTTTTTTCCTTCTCCCCTTAAAAACTCAAAACTGCCTTGCGCAGGCAGCTTTGGAAAGCTGCCTGGAACCTTTAAAAAAAAAAAAAAAAAAATTTATAAAATTGGCGACTCGCCCGGGCCACGGGCCGGGCTTGGGCCGATGCCCCAAAATGGAGCTCGGCCCGGGCTTTGGCTCGGGCTTTTTACGGGCCGAGCCCGAGCCGACGAACTTTTTTGCCACCACTATATCCAGCCTTTGAATAAACGATCAAAAAATGAAAAATGCTAGAGCTGCTAGATATATCATGGAGTAGCATCGGTGCCAAGGGCTGCAGCCTTGCTTAAGCCCCGTGTTGTAAATATTTATTTAATTCGTAAAATATATAGAAAATAGAAAAGAAAAAGTATGATTCTAGAGTCAAATGATGTCTACTCCCATCATTTGAATTTTTGTTCCGAAGTCTATTATAGGGGGTATTGGTCTTTCAAAATTATTTCAAGCTTACTAGTGTTTTCCCCCTGCACTAGCCATTTGTAATTTCCTGTTTTCGTCTCTTGTAATGTCTTACTTTCTAGCAATCAATGAAAATGTTATTTCAATTGTGTTCAGTTTCATGTTGCAAGCTTTCTTAAAATTGTAATCAAAATCTACTTTCGTCCCGACGCGACCGAGGAATAGGCGGAAGGTAGTCTAGCGGAGCAGACTACTGCCGCACGGTGTCCCTTTCTGTGCTAAGAAAAGGTTACCCGTGAAAGTTGGTATCAGAGCTGCGGCTCAAGATCTCGTTAAAAAAGCTATGGAAACTGATCCAAATTCCTCGAACACCACGGAGGTAGTAGATGTTCAAAAGAGGAACACACGACAACGTTTGGAGGTGCTTGAGGTGACAAACACTAGGTTGTGTTTTGCCATAGAGAACCTTAGGGATAAGGCCGAGGCGGCACAGACGGAAAATCGGGAATTACGCATCCAACTGGATGAATGCCAAGAGGCATGCGCAACTATGACTGAAGCTGTTGCTATCATACCTGATTTGTAGGATGAGATGGGAGCGTTGAGAACTCAGTTACTAGTTCTTCAGCGCGCGATTGGCAACGGACAAGCCATCGCACATGAGCCGGTGCATAGGCTCAGAATTCCAGAACCGTGTACCTACGGAGGTGCACGCGATGCTAAAGAAGTTGAGAACTTCTTGTTCGATATGGAACAATACTTTCTTGCGGCGTCGATCAGGGACGAAGCGAGAAAGGTTGATAAATGTGTAAAAATATATTTATTTAGCACTTTTCTGGAATTAATTGGAAATGAAATTGAGTATAATTCTATGCATAATTGTGTAATTTTCACTTTTGTAGGCTTAAACCCCTATTAGATGAAGAACGGAGCGAAAAAGGAAGAAAAAGGACTTAAAGTGAACAAATGTGAATTCGAGGATCAAATTGTACAAGACCAAAGTTGGAGGACTTGGAGTGCAATTTCCTCTAGGATATTTAGTTTTCTTAGTGGCTAAGTAATGAAATTTTTCATTAATTTTGGCCTTTTAATTGGGAAATATCTTGGGGACTCTTTTGTAACTTTTCAAAAGTTTAGGGACTTGGTTGCAATTTTGCCTAGATATTTTGGAAACTTAATTGTTAAGCAAACAAAATATCTCACCTTGGTATATATTCTTGGCTGGGACGTCCAAATGAGAGGGAGAGATAGAGATTAGTTTTTTTTAGTTTTTAAAAGTTTTTATAACATAACTTAGTTTTCTCTCTAGCTTTTCTTCCTTTTCTTCTCTAGTTTTTCTTTTAGTTAGTTAGTTTATTGTAATCTTGGCTCAATTTTGGGAATCAAAGGGAGATAGCAAGGAGGTTATCACTTGAAGAAACTTGGAAAAACACCTTTGAAGGATTCAAGATAGGCTACAAGGGTTGTATCTTCAAAACTTGTGTTCTTCATTTGTTTTTCCAATATTTGGCATGTATAATATGAATAATCTCATTTGTTATCATTTTATGATGAAGAGCTAGATTACTTTGTTGGAATTTATGGAATAACTTAACCTAATGCTTCATTAATGTCGATTATATGTTTGTTAGAATTTTATTATGCATTTGTTATCAAAATAATAGTGTATTAATCATCATGTTGAAAATTACTTCATTTATGTGACGACATGATATGTGGTAATTAGGTATTTTTGTGATTGTTGAAAGATAATTACATTTACTAGACCGAAATGATTGATGCCATGGGTTTGCTTAGTGTTCTAGGCGCGTTTAGGTGATGTAGAAATATACACCTACCTCATGTGATCCGTTGAGCATTTTCACAAATATTGAATGCGATTAGTTAATTTTGTATCAACATAGAAATATGTGGTGTGAATTAATTAATTAGGGTTAATATCACTCGAAAGAGGGTATTAATTTAAAATTGGAAAATCGGGTCTGACTATTTATTTTGGTAATTTGCATCTGCGCGTGATTGAATTGACATTAATGAAGTATAGGTTAAGCGAAAACATAAATTCCAACATCTTTTCAAAATCCAAATCTTTTTACTTTTTATCTATCATTTTATCAATTTTAATCAAAATTGTAGTTTTTAGGGTTTTTAAATCTATTTCTTTTAAATCTGTGTGTGTTCGTTAGATTAAGACGGATAAACTTAAAATTGAATTCAACACTCTCTGAGGGATCGACTTGGACTCTAAAGGTCCACTTTTACTACTTGTTCTCGACCCGTGCGCTTGCGGCATATTTTCAGCGAACAAGTTTTTGGCGCCGTTGCCGGGGAGTGTTTAGATCAATTTGTCAGTTTAATTGTCTTTCACTTTAACGAACTTTATTTCTGTTATTTTTTAACTTTTTCCTAAAAATCCAAAAGTGTGGTTGTCTTCTGTATTTTCAAAACTCTAAACTTATTGAATTTTTATGCATCGTTCGCGAAGTCTCGATCTTGCCGAATTTGATCCGGAAATCGAGGAGACTTTTCGAAAGAGATTGCGTGAACAAAACGAGTTGAGAAGACAACAGATTGAGATGGATAGACAAGGAATTCCTGTTGACCCTCTCATTCAACCGGGACATGTCCCAAGGGATGGTATTCCGCCTGGTTTTAATAACCAAGCAGGAAGGATCCAGGATCCCGTTGTAAACGAGGAAGACATGTTGTTTAGGGATTTCTTGAACCGTCCTGTAGTTGAGAATCAATCAGGAATCATCTATCCTTCTTTTGGGCATGCAAACTTTCAACTGAGGCCTGATGTAATTAATCTATTCTCCAACACCATATCATTTTATGGGAGAATAGATGAAAACCCTCATGCTCACGTGGCTCGATTTATGGAAATTGTGAGCAATTTCACTTATGAAGGAGTGAGTGAGGAGGCTATCAGAATGAGGTTATTCGTGCATACTCTGAAAGACAAGGCGAGAGAGTGGCTTGACACTCTACCACCGAGGAGTATCACGAGCTGGGTAGAACTGGTACAGAAATTCACAACCAAATTCTTTCCACCCGCTCGTGTTGCCAAACTCAAACACGATATAACCACTTTTCAACAATTTGACTCAGAGACGTTTCATGAAGCTTGGGAGAGATTCAAGGACATGCTAAGAAAGTGCCAAACAATGGGATTACTTTAGCACAACAAGTCCAATACTTCTATGCCGGTTTAACTCCATCTCACCGATCAAATGTCGACTCGTCGTCAAACGGATCTGTCCAAAACAAAAGTATCTGAGAGGCGTATGAGTTATTTGAGGTGATGAGTGAACAAAGTGCTATGTGGCCGGATAGACGTGCTAAAATAGGAGTTAGTGGAGCTCGAGACAGTGAAGCATATTCCTTAGTTTTATCTAAGATCGACTCTTTAGCACGGAAAGTAGAAGGGCTTTCGACATCCTCTTCCAGTTCTCAGTCAGCTCACATGATACAATCACCGCCTGTGTGTGATTTGTGTGGTGCGAACCATCCGAGTCCGAATTGTCCTCTAATTGCCAGTAGTTCGGGACCACCCGAGCAACTGGCATATACTCAAAATTTTCAACGCCCCGGGTTCAACCCTTATTCGCAGACGTATAACCCTGGTTGGCGTAATCATCCCAACTTCTCTTATGGGAACAATCAAAATGTATTGAATCCTAAACCACAAGAGAAGAAGGAGGGTTGGGAAGAGGCCATTGCTAAATTAGCAAACCATCAGTTGCAATATCAAGAGCGCAATGATGCCTCTTTGAAGAATTTAGAAAGGCAAGTAGGCCAGATTGCTAAACTTCTCTCTGAGAGGCCTCAAGGGGCTTTACCAGGTAACACTGAAACAAACCCTCGAGAGAATGCACAAGCGATTACTACCAGAAGTGGGATGCAACTGGCTGATCCCACGGTAGTACGACCCGCTGCACCCACTGCTGAAAAGGAGGTGGTACAGGAACCGAAGGAAATTCCTGAACCAAGTAAGACTGATGTAGACGAGCCATCATCATCAAAGGCTCCTACACCAGTTAAAGCTTACGTACCACCTATTCCCTTCCCACAAAGGCTCCAGAAACACAAACTGGATGTGCAATTTGGTAAATTTTTGGAGGTCTTCAAGAAACTACACATTAATATCCCGTTTTCTGATACTCTAGCTCAAATGCCGAGCTATGCTAAATTCATGAAAGATATCCTTTCTAACAAAAGGAAGTTTGAGGAGCATGAGACGGTGATGTTAACTGAGGAGTGTAGTGCCATCCTCCAAAACAAGTTACCTCCAAAAATCAAAGATCCAGGCAGCTTTACTATTCCATGCGTCATTGGCGATCTGAATATTAGTAGAGCACTGTGTGATCTTGGAGCTAGCATTAATTTGATGCCATTGTCGATTTTTCGAAAATTGGGATTGGGAGAAGTCAAGGCTACTACGGTATCCTTGCAATTGGCCGATCGTTCTATTACGTATCCTCGTGGTGTCGTTGAGGATGTGTTAGTGAAAGTTGACAAGTTCATCTTTCCAGCTGACTTCATTATTCTCGACATGGAGGAAGATCATGATATCCCTATTATTTTAGGGCGGCCATTTCTTGCCACGGGTCGAGCATTGATCGACGTGCAAGAAGGGAAACTCATCTTACGGGTACAAGATGAGCAAGTTATATTTAATATCTTGAAATCAGTCAAGTACCCTCGGCATCCGATACTTGCTTTAGAGTTGATGTTATTGATCAATTGGTTGCCGACTCTTTTTATGGACGTTCTGAGGATCATCTAAAAAAATGCCTTATGAGTTCGTCACATAATAAGGATGGGGATTCAGATGTTGAAAGCATGGAAATTACTTAAATGCTATACCTTCTCATGCATATAAGAGAACCCCATATGTTGAGGATTTGGACAAGACTTCTTCACCACCACTTCCATCACTTCAAAAAGCACCCACGCTTGAATTGAAAACTCTTCCACCTCATTTGAGGTATGCTTATTTGGGTGAATCATCCACGCTTCCTGTTATCATTTCTAACTCCTTGAGTGAGCTAGAAGTAGAGAAGCTACTTCGAGTTCTTCGGGAACATAAGGAAGCCATCGGGTGGACAATCGCAGATATTCGAGGAATTAGTCCGTCCTTTTGTATGCACAAGATACTGATGGAGAATGACTTTAAGCCATCAGTCGAGCATCAAAGGCGACTTAACCCGAATATGAAAGAAGTGGTGAGAGCCGAAGTTGTTAAATGGCTTGACGCAGGCTTTATCTATCCCATTTCTGATAGTCCTTGGGTAAGTCCTGTTCAAGTCGTACCAAAGAAGGGAGGTATCACAGTAGTAGAAAATGAAGAGAATGAACTGATACCTACCCGACCTGTTACTGGTTGGAGAGTGTGCATTGACTACCGCAAATTAAATACTGCGACTAGAAAGGATCATTTTCCTCTTCCTTTCATAGATCAGATGCTAGAGCGGTTGGCAGGGTATTCACATTACTGTTTTCTTGATGGTTATTCGGGCTACAATCAAATTGCAATAGCCCCGGAAGACCAAGAGAAAACTACTTTTACATGTCCGTACGGTACTTTTGCGTACAGGAGAATGCCCTTTGGCCTCTGTAATGCACCCGCAACTTTCCAACGCTGTATGATGGCGATTTTCTCAGACATGGTCGAGAAATGCATTGAGATCTTCATGGATGATTTCTCGGTATTTGGGTCTTCCTTTGACGGATGCCTGAATAATCTGGAGAGAGTGCTTCAACGCTGTGAAGATACCAATTTAGTACTGAATTGGGAAAAATGCCATTTTATGGTACAAGAAGGCATAGTTCTTGGCCATCGGATATCCCTGAAAGGAATTGAGGTAGATAAGGCAAAAATTCAAGTAATTGAAAAATTGCCCCCACCTACCACTGTAAGAGGGATTAGGAGTTTTCTCGGACATGCTGGATTTTACAGGAGGTTTATTAAAGACTTTTCGAAAATCACAAAACCTCTGTGCTCCTTACTTGAGAAGAACACTACTTTCAATTTCTCTCAAGAGTGTCTCATTGCTTTCAATGCTTTGAAAGAAAAACTCATTACTGCTCCTATCATTGCAGCTCCAGATTGGACTCTTCCATTCGAGCTGATGTGCGATGCTAGTGATTATGCTGTTGGAGCAGTTTTGGGACAAAGGCGAGACAAAATCTTGCATGTGATCTACTATGCTAGTAGAACCCTAACCGATGCACAGCTGAACTATGCCACTACTGAGAAGGAAATGCTTGCAGTAGTGTTTGCGTTTGATAAATTCAGATCTTACCTCATTGGTTCAAAGGTCATCGTCTACACTGATCATTCGGCTATCAAATATCTGTTAGCTAAAAAAGATGTCAAGCCGAGATTGATCAGATGGGTACTCCTTTTGCAGGAGTTTGACCTCGAGATTCGAGATAAGAAAGGAACCGAAAATGTTGTAGCTGATCATTTATCTCGTCTCGAGCAACCCGAAGACGTATCAGAAGGAGATATTAATGAGGTATTTCCCGACGAACAACTATTGCAAATTCTGCAATTGTTGCAAGTAACTGATTTGCCATGGTATGCGGACCATGTCAATTATCTTGCAAGTGGTATCGTACCCCCTGAGCTTTCGTTTCAACAAAGGAAAAGGTTCTTCGCTGATATTAAGCACTATTTTTGGGAAGATCCTTTGTTGTTTAAAAGGGGTCCAGATCAGATCATTCGGAGATGTGTACCGGAAAATGAAATGGAGAACATTCTTGATCGATGTCATTCTTCTCCATACGGTGGTCATTTTGGTGCTGTGAAAACTGCATCAAAGGTACTTCAGTCTGGTTTTTATTGGCCCACGTTATTTAAAGACGCTCACACACTTGTCTCCAAATGCGATAGATGTCAACGTACTGGTAACATCTCCAGACGAAATGAAATGCCGTTGACTTCGCTATTGGAGGTAGAGATTTTCGATGTGTGGGACATTAACTTCATGGGGCCATTTCCATCATCATTTTCAAACCAGTACATTCTGGTGGCGGTTGACTATGTGTCAAAGTGGGTAGAAGCGGTTGCTTTACCTACTAATGATTCTCGGGTAGTCGTGAACTTCTTGAAGAAAAATATTTTTTCTCGTTATGGCACTCCCCGAGCCATCATTAGTGATGGAGGCAAACATTTCTGCAATCGCCTCTTCGACTCACTTTTGGCCAAGTATGGGGTAAAGCATCGTGTCGCTACACCCTATCACCCCCAAACGAGTGGCCAAGTCGAAATCCCGAACCGAGAGTTAAAGAGAATTCTCGAGTTGACAGTGAATGCTTCACGGAAGGATTGGTCCAAGAAGTTGGACGATGCGTTATGGGCATACCGCACTGCTTTTAAAACTCCAATCGGTATGTCACCATATCGTCTTTTATTTGGAAAAGCATGTCATCTTCCTGTTGAACTCGAACACCGGGCATATTGGGCTATAAAAGCTTTAAACTTTGATGAAAAATTGGCCGATGAGAAGAGGTTGCTCCAACTAAATGAACTTGATGAAATCCGCATCGATGCTTATGAGAGTGCTCGTCTCTACAAAGAAAAGACAAAGAGATGGCACGATCAAAACATTGTTAAGCGGGAATTCTATGTTGGACAACAAGTTCTCCTTTATAATTCTCGACTCTGATTATTCCCTGGTAAGCTCCGTTCTAGATGGTCAAGTCCTTATACCATCACACAAATTTTTCCACATGGAGCGGTTGAGCTTTACTACAAAAATGGGAATTTCAAAGTCAATGGCCAGAGATTGAAGCCATATTTCGGAGGTGACTTTGAGAAAGACAAGTCCATCGTTAAACTCGCCATTCCCGAGTGATCAAGTCTTATAGTCAAGCTAACGACTATAACCAAGCGCTTGTTGGGAGGCAACCCAACCTTCTTACTGTGTTATTTTAGGTTTTTAGTGTGTTTACTGCTTTTATTATTATATTTGTAACTAATACTGCTATTTTTGTAAGCAATTTTTGCAGTTCTACATGTCTCTGATTTTTAGCAGGTTCTGATCAAATTGATGTACAACAAGGTCTTTGGTCCAAGCTATTCAAGTGCATCACAAGTCCAAATACATGCATTGGTACCTTTTCACATTGAAATCAGGGAAGTCTCTATTTTCCTTTCGCTTGTTCTTTACACATTGAGGACAATGTGTTGATTAAGTTTGGGGGTATTGAGCCTTGCCGGCTACTGATGTTGAGTTGTTTGATGTATTGAGCCTTGCCAGCTTTTCTGTATGCTTTAAATTGGTGATGATGTTGTAACATGTTAGATGGCCTTGCCGGCTGTGAATTGCATAGAGTTGGAATTGTTATTGATTCATAAACTATGTTTGTTTGCCAAATTATGCGTCATGCTGCCAAAAAAAATTTCAAAAAAAATTGCTTGTCCAGTTGAGATTATGAGTTTCATTGAGCACATAGTCATAATTGATTGTTGTTTAGATATGGAAATGATTGTTTTATGGAAACTGTTTGAATTGGTATAACTTAGGTTGTGAGTATTATTGCAAAATTATATCAACCTATACCCATTTCTCCTCCACTTTACCATGTTTTCAAATAAGTTTGGGGGTGATCGAGCCGGTGAATGATTTTGTTGAAAAAATGTGTTGATTCCATGCATGTTGATAAAAAAAAATTGTTTGTGTGGAGTGTCTGTTGCCAAGTATAAGCTAGGTATTGACCATATGATAGGAATCTACGCCTTACTGTTGCTTAAAAAAGAACATTGCACTGTGTTAAAACTATGTCTCACTTCGTAGCCTTTTTTACTCGAGTTATTAAGTCCGTTGGGGTATTTCAAAACCTGGTACCCTTTGGTCTAAACAACTGGGGAGCTACCGACCTAAAGCTCGTTACAAGGGTTAAGAAGAAAGCTTAAGGGAGTGAGATAAATTTTGAGCTTATATTGAAAAATTTGATTTGGTGCAATTGATTGATCTTGGGCGTAGATAACTAGGGGGTTTGACTTACTTAGTATAAATTTGATTGTAATGCACTCATTAGTGGAGAATCATCACATTTCTAGATGTTGAAAGTGCCGGTTAGATCCAACCAAACTAGTGTGAAAAAAAAAAAAAAAAGTGAATGGAGAGAACCCTTTAGATTTACACATTGGGAAAATAAAGAAAATATCTATTTTGAATGTGAATTTTACGAGCGTGAAAGGATATATTTGACTACAAAGGGTCGGGTTGCAACCAATTTAAGATTTTTTCTATCTTGACAATTGTTTCCTAGTTTAGATGATGATTGAAAGTGGCTATGCACACACTACACTGATCGAACATTGGATGAGCTAAAATGATTTTTCATAGCATTATTTGGAGAATGGTTGTGAATTGATATACAATTTTATACTCATTGATATTTTTGGCAAGGTGTCTAATATGTTGATCATTATCGCATTTGCATGATTATGTTAGAAGTTAATCTTGCTTGGGACGAGCAAGAGCTCAAGTTTGGGGGTGTGATAAGTGTATTTTTACACACTTATTTAGCACTTTTTGCATTTAATTAGGATTGAAATTGAGTAGATTTCTATGCATAATGGTGTTAATTTCATGTTTGTAGGCTTAAACCTCGATTGGACGAAGAACGGAGCGGAAATGAGAAGAAAAGGGACTAAAATTGTACAAAATAGTGAAGCTTGGGACCAAATTGCACATGCCGAAAGATGAAGGAATTGAAGTGCAATTTATAAAGGACCAAATTGAAATGAAAGTCAAAATCCGAGGACCAAGTTGTACAAAATCAAAGTTGAGGGACTTGGCATGCAATTACCTAGGGACTTGGCTGCAAAATTGAACAAAAAATCCTAATTTTGGACAGAGAGTGGCACCGCCTCTTTTAGCCATTTTTGGAAACTTGTGGACCTTTTTAATTATTTTCTATAAGTTGAGGGGTTTAAGTTGCAAAATTGGAAAAATATGTTTTTAAAAACCTTGCCTTGGACGTGAACATTGTAGGGATTTCAGAATTTTTTTTCTTTGGTTTTTTTTTTTTATTATTCCTCTTACCATTTTTGTTCCTCTCTAGTTCTTTTTCCTTTCTCTCTTCTAGTTTTCTTTTAGCTAGTTAGTTTTGTTGTAATCTTGGCTCATTTTGGGGATAACTAGTAGATAGCAAGGAGATTACTACCTAAAGAAACTTGGAGAAAACATTGGAGGGATTCAAAACTACAAAAAAAAGGATTGTATCTTCAACTTTGTGTTCTTCCATATTTCTTCAAAGTTTGACATGTATAACATTGTTAATCTCATTTGTTATCATTTTATGATGAAGAGCTAGATTACTTTGTTAGAATTTATGGAATAACTTAACCTAATGCTTCATTAATGTCGATTATATGTTTGTTAGAATTTTATTATGCATTTGTTATCAAAATAATAGTGTATTAATCATCCTGTTGAAAATTACTTCATTTATGTGACGACATGATATGTGGTAATTATGTGTTTTTGTGATTGTTGAAAGATAATTACATTTACTAGATCGAAATGATTGATGCCATGGGTTTGCTTAGTGTTCTAGGCGCGTCTAGGTGATGTAGAAATATACACCTACCTCATGTGATCCGTTGAGCATTTTCACAAATATTGAATGCGATTAGTTAATTTTGTATCAACATAGAAATATGTGGTATGAATTAATTAATTAATTAGGGTTAATATCACTCGAAAGAGGATATTAATTTAAAATAGGAAAATCGGGTTTGACTAATCATTTTGATAATTTGCATCGGCGCGTGTTCGAATTGACATTAATGAAGTATAGGTTAAGCGAAAACATAAATTCCAACATCTTTTCAAAATCCAAATCTTTTTACTTTTTATCTGTCATTTTATCAATTTTAATCAAAATTGTAGTTTTTAGGGTTTTTAAATCTATTTCTTTTAAATCTGTGTGGGTTCGTTAGATTAAGACGGATAAACTTAAAATTGAATTCAACACTCTCTGAGGGATCGACTTGGACTCTAAAGGCCCACTTTTACTACTTGTTCTCGACCCGTGCGCTTGCGGCATATTTTCAGCGAACAATATAAATGAAATGTTTTGATCAAGTTTGCTACAAAATGAAATGTTTGGTATCTTAAATGCAATTATCCCAATCTCTACTATGCTCCCGTTTGATAGCCATTATTTTCAAAAAAAAAAAAAATAGCGTTTTAATAGTGTTTTTTTAGAGAATGTGTGGTTAAAATGTAAGAAAATTTTTCGACTTTATGTGCAAAATATTTTATTGTGTGAATGTGTGACTGAAAATGAGTGAGAATTAAAAAGTTTTGTGTTATAAGAAGACGAAGTGACGAACATAGATTATATAAAATTGAATTCATCTCAATTTTCGCTCATCGACCTTTTTTGATAGAGCCTAAAAACTTATTAAAAATGCTAAAAAAATGGTCATCTCAATTTTCGCTTTTAACATCAAAATTCATTTTATAAATCCTTTACAAATATGATGAGCAAAATAAATATCAAACATAAAACAACCTTTTTTTTTTTGGAGTGCCATCTCTAAATCTTTAAGATAAATACATTTAATCATTCTAAAGAGAATGTGTTATAAGTTGTATACCAGCATGTCTAATAAAAAGAAGTACAAAGAAAAAAATAAATAAATAAATAAAACCCCGCACATCAACTCATTTTGTTACGTGCGCTTAAAAATTTGAACCAGGAACTACAAACATGGTCTTCCACTCGACTCTTATTTTTATCACATAATAAGTAGGTAATACTCTTTTCGTCCCATAAAAATAAACTTGTTTTAATTTATACACTAATTAAGAACATGTAAGTAATATTATTGATAATATAATTTTTTTTACATTTTACTTAATATAAATGGTTTAAATATGAATAGTTCATATTTATTAATAAGAAGATATATTAGAAAATTAAAAAATTAATTATAATTTAGAAGATGAAAGTAATTTATAATTTTGGACAGAAGAAAAATAAGTTTTTATGGGATGGAAATAGTAATTAACAATGACGTTCAAATTTCAAAACTGAGATATGAGGACAAAATTGGAATTAATTCCTTCGGAGGCTCGTAGGTGACCTAGGGATGGCAAAAAAGCTCATCGGCTCGGATGGCTCGGGCTCGATTATAACGAGCCGAGGCTCGAGCCGAGTCTCATTTTTTTTTGTCAGGCTTTGCTCGACTCGGGCCCAAAAAAGCTCGAGCCGAGCCCAAGTTTTTTTTTTTTTTTTTTTTAATTTATAATACGTATAAACAGCACGAATTTTAAATTTTTTAAGTAAAAAATGTAGATTTAACATTAAGAAAACAAAAAAATCGAGCCGGCGTGGGCTCGGCTCAGACTGAAAGCTCGGGCCGAATCTTATTTTTTTTTACCAGGCTCGACTCGGACCAAAAAAAGCTAGGGACAAAAAAGCTCGAGCCGAGCCCGAGCTTTTTTTTTTCGGCTCGGCTCGGCTTGTTGACCATCAATATTTTTACAACAAATAATAAAATAATGGAAAAAGAATTACGTTGATCCATAAGCTTAGGTTGACGCACGTGGAAAGGTCACTTGATTAACGGACTGAATAGCACGTGTCTGACGGAGGTTGTTCCAAACTCTATTCACGGATAGGGTGTCAACCACCGCCGGCACTCGGCGGGACAGTGTCGCTCTCCCAGGCTCTTTAATGCGCAATAGGCTGCCTCATGTTTAAATTTGCTATAAAAATAAGTTCTTATTCATTTTCATTGTTTGAGATTTACTTCTCTCCCAAACACATAATTTTATTTTTCACACCTCTGGTAACTTTTTAACACTTTTAACTACATATTCACAATTTTTTTTTAAAAAAAAAATCACTTCTCAAACTTTTTTATTAAACAATCGCCGAATGTTATCACTCAATCGACATATGCAGGGGCGGACGCAGAAGCTTTTTGTTAGGGGGGCACACTCGAACTTGCAAAGAAGTTGGGATAAATTTTACACTCGAAAATTTACGTAAAAAAAAAATCATATCCCATATAAGTTTGCATCCGAAAATTTACATGGGATATGACTTTTTCGGATGTAAAATTTCGAAAATTTTTTATGTCATGTTCCATATAAAGTTTCCTAATAAATGATGAAAATTACATTGAAGTGTATCGCAAAAATAGTAAATTTTAATGAAATAATTGATTTTTTTTGAAAAAATGCGAATTAAACGTTTTTCTTTAAGACTTACGTTTAACATATTTTTAACTATTTTCGATATCTATTTGGACTATTCGATATACCCATAATGTAGTTATCGAAATAAGCTTTGAGATTACATAAGCAATTTGTAGATTTGATTAGCATACAATCGTCGGTAAATTTTTAAAATTAGCATGTTATCGAAATTCAATTTATTATGATTTTGCCCCTGTTTGATGGAAATTAAAATCAAATTTGTAGTAAATTTTGATAAAAGTTAAAACATTTATGGATTTTATGAAATATATTATTAAAATTTATTGTAAACTTTGTTTTATATTTCAATCGATACCAAACACGAAACGAAATAAAAAAAAAAAAAAAAAATCAAAAGTTAGGGGGGCACGTGCCCCCCAGGACCCCCCTGTGTCCGCCCCTGGACATATGTATGGAATCACGATCGCCTTTGAATTGAGAATGGTCAGAGGAACTTTTACTTTTCATTAAATTAATTAATTTCCATGCGATGCAAGTAATGTTTATTTAGTGCTTGTTTGTGAGTGGTTTTTTTTTTTTGAGAACGTACAGTTAAAAGGTAAAGAAATTTTAGGCAGTCGATCCTTATCAAGAAATGTTGTTTACACTCGGTGAATCAAATATTCACAAATATTATGTTAATAAACTTTTCATGTAATTCTTGCAAATCTTTCACAGTACCAAACTAAATAGCATGCAGTTGTTTAGTTTTATTCAAGATAAATTTTTAAATAAAATTTGGGTTCGTTAATTATAAACACATGTCCATCTGACAACATAAAAAAAGTAATGTTATTTGTACATAATTGTGTACATAAAAAATGGATCAATTGGGTCAGGTCACCAGTAAAGCCACCAAGCCTTTCTTTATTTTTGGTTGGACTCAAAAAGTGAGCAACCCGCTGGACTCACACTGTCACACAGCCCTTCTAAAGAACAAATCTTTTGCTTTCTCAATCTAATTACATTTACTAGTATAAGCTATAATTTAAATAGTTTGGTAAAATGACAATTTCCATCGAATTTAATTTAATCTTTCATAATATGAATTATACAATATGACATATCACAATTGTTGGAATGGAGTTTGATAGATTGCTTAACTTAATTAAGAAGGGGGCAATTGATAATGACAAATATGTCTTTTATATTAAGTTGCATTTGATTACGAGTATGAAATTTGTATGGAAAGAAAAATATGAAAATTATTAATTATATTTGTTTGAATAATTTTTATTTTTCAACTTATAAAATATTATATTTGTCTATTTTTTATTGGTGAGTAGATGAGAGAGAGAGAGAGAGAGAGAGAGATAATTAATTGGAAAATAAAAATCACGTCTCCCTAAAGAAAATATTTTTCGTAGAAAAAATTGTTAATCAAACAATACAAAAGTATAAAATTATGTGGAAAAGACGCATTTTCCAAGAAAATATTGGCAATCAAACCTTAGTGTAATACTAACTTACAAGCAACAAGGTTGAATCGCAATTTAAGGCATGAAAATCATCAATAATTGTTTGATTTGTGTTAAGTTCAAATTAGAATTGACAACTTCTAAATTTGTAATTGGCAATTTCCTTAGTCAAAATCAACTGCTAATTGAATTGTATTACGAGTTTATCGATTTGTAATCAAAGTCAAAATATGAGTTACTGAGTCCTAATTAAAGTCAAATGAGTTGATGTTGGTAGTATAGTCCTTGAAGAAGTCCAAGTGTCCAAGAAAATCACACATGATTAAGAGAATACTAGAAGTTTAAAACTTGTCAAAAAGTCGCACAAGTTATGTTCCAAATCCTCAATCGTAATTTGCAACGCTTTTGTCATATAGAAAATATTGGAATTTGGATAAGGCTATTTCTAGAAGAATTGTTGCCCTTTAAGTTAGATTTTCAATGCATTTTTAATCACTTCAAATATTGGGAAATAAAGTTATGATGAGAATATTGACGACTATTCAGCTGTTGCTTGCCTTGCTGGTCGGCGCTCGAGCAACATGGTTATCCAAGAAACTATAAAATTCGATTTTCAAGCTGATTTTGAATTCATTTTCATCCCAAACACTACCCATAATAAATATACACCATATGAACGTTTAAAAGTGTGTTGGATCATATTTATTCCATAAAGATCAATTCTTTTATTATCCAAAACATTCATTTATTTCAAGATTCAACCGCAACATATTACTTGATCCATAAATTCTTCCAAAACATTTTTTTATCAAGCTATATTGTTCCATATTAAACCACATGTCAAAACACACAAGATCTTTTGATCAAACACCAAATCATCTAATGCACCGAAGATAAATCGATACTAGGAATCGAGAGTTGTTGCATAAGTACAAATTCAGAAGGATTAAGGTGAGGTACCAGGAGTTGAGAACTGACGTAAGGAGCATGCAGTCTAGGCGGGCTAATGTATAAATCAAGAGTCGGGATTCATTTTGAAGGAACACCCCTTCAGTAGGATCAAGAGGGACTGCGGGAATTCAAGTCAAAAGTTCTATGAGGTAGACGGGTTTGGATCGTACTGTAAGTTTATTTCGATTTATAGTGGATTATTAACGGTAAAGTCCCTTAAGTTTTTACCCACTTAGGCTTTCTTCGTGATCATCTTTGGTATTCTTTTATATTTTAATTATTGATTGTGGTATTCAAATGTAGGATAAATTGATTTAATCATCTAGAAGCAATTAAAAAGTGACTTATTATTTTTAATTGTGCAATTTCACATGTTGAGTCTAAATAAATCGACTAATTTAAAACTTTCAACTTGTAATAATATTTTCTTTGTAGCAATATTTTGAATTTGATCCGAACTTTGAACTGAAAAATATAAGATCAAATGTTCAACATTTAGGTCTTGAACTGATCTTTTAAGTTCCTGTGAAATAGTATCAACAATTAGACATATAAAAACATATACGGTTTCCATTCCGATTTTTCACAATAGGCATTACCCTTAATTATTCCTATAGAAATATTAACTTTTTGTCTCTCCTTGAGGAGTTTTGCTACAAAAACAAGGTTGAAGACATGGTTAAAAATCGGTGTAACACGTGTCATTCACTGATTGGAAAGTTTACAATAAAAAATTAAAAATGACCCAAAGGGTGCTGACACGCGCACCTTTTTTCTTCGCCCTTGTCCTAACCTTGTTTGACTATCATAACTCCTCCTTTAAGTTGAGTTTCTTGTTGACATGTACAATTATTTTTGAGCGATGCTACATGTACATGAGGATTTTGATAGAATTTTTATAGATTAAACATTTGTCAATCTTTGATTGATTTTTATCAAAACAAACAAAAAATAAAAAAATGCACTCATTACTCATGCCTATGAATAATCCTTGTATTTTTCCACATGACAGAAGCACAAAAATGTTAGCATCAAAAAAATGAATTAATTAGTTAATTTGTCAACAAAAAATTATTGAAAACTAAGAAAGAAAATTTAATTGATGTTTCATTAGGAAGAAATTATAAGAAATGTCCACTTTTACATGGTCATTTGTAAAATGTCCAAAATTTGTTCAATATTCATTTTATAATAATTTAAACCAAAATACCCTTTTAACAATTTATAATTCTACACTAAAGACAAAAATGAGCATATAATTAAAAATTTTGTTGGCCAATAAATTTCTTACACATAATTCATCATACTTATTTTAAAAGTACACATGTCAAGTCACAATAAATACTATTTTTCTCATTGACACATGTATCAAATGTTAAAAATTATATGAAATGTAGAGAACCCTCGTGTTGGGAATAAAATCTCGTTCTAGACAAATGAAATATTAAGGGTGTGTTTGAGTCACATTATTTTGAAATAATGTATTCTAGAATGGTAGATTGATAAATAATGTGTGATTGAAAAAGAAGCAAAAGTTATTGATATGATTGAAAATATTATTTTATTGAAAATGTGTGGTTAAAAATGAGTAGAATAATGAAAATGAAAATTTTAATGTGTACCAAACATGGACTAAGTTACACAATATTCAAATATCGATAACAACTTTTAAAATATTTAGATCGTCATTTTAAGATAGCTTCTCATGGAAGCTACTTCTTTTTCTTGCAACTCGTGACAAATTGATAAAAAAAAAAAAAAAAAAAAACTTCATTTTTTATTAAGGGTATAATAGAAATGTAGTACTAAGCTTGACTATTTTTGCAAGAGTCATCAAAATTAGATACTTTTCAATTGACAAACATTTAATTAGACATTTTTGTAAATTTCCCTTTCATTAAATATAAAAATTGAAAAAAGAAAATCTAAGGGAAACATAATCATCATATAAAATAATTAAAATTGAAACAAGTTCATGTTAAAAGTTTGCGTTCACATTTCTCTATGTGGTTCTTTCTCCAAATATAGAAAACAGATAGGATTATAGGAGTGATGCTATGAGTACAGAAAAATTTCACAAAATACACAAAAATTTGAAATGGATGGACTAGATTCAAACATGGAGGAAGGAAACACACAGATACATGCGCATAATTTTTCCAATTCAAAATTCTGTATAAAATCTGACAACATTTCCTGTATTTAAGGAATTTTTCTTCTAGGATTCAATTCATCCCTTTGCCAAGGTGCAAACGCAGGAAGTAGGCCCCCAAACTCTTTCATTCGGGGTAGACTATTGTCGAAGATATAAACGAAGTCCATATATATTATTTGTTAATTAAAATAAAAAAGCCCAATCGAAGATTTTGAAGAAATAAAGGAAGTCATCACTCATCAGGCTAATTGGAAGAACCGAAGAAGGCTCAAAATAAATTTAAGGAGCCAATGGATGACATCCAGCTTTCCAATAACGTAGAAGCATCTCCAATAAATATAAGAGTCTTGCTATATGTACATTCTAATTTAGATAATGACTTATCGAATTTACATTTGACACAATTCCAAACCATCTTTCACATCTCACACATTTAATTCAATCATCACAATCTTGCCACGTCACCCATCTGTTAACAAGGGTGTCAAACTTAATGTACAAATAGCTTAATTGTAAATATAAACTAAAAAGATTTTATAGCGTTTTCGATAATCGACAAAAGTTATAATAATCTATAATTGATCAAACCTTATTTTTTATCTAGATATTTCATTGAATTCATATATATTATATATTCATGTATCTATCCTTCGTTTTAATATATTTATAAATAAAACAAAGGCATTAATACTATCTAATATTTTACAATTTCTCTTACCAAACAAGGTATCATAGTATTTCATATATATTATATTTCTGCTACTAAATTTCTTATAAAATTGAAAACGCAGAGGTGTCTAGAATTGAATGCGGGCCAGTTGTGTGTAGGAGTGGACATATTCGGCAAAAGAATTGATTATTTTTAGATACTTTATAATTCATGTTGATACAAATTAACTTAATTTTAATTGAGAGAGTACGACAAAATAGCATCATTATTAAATTAAAACTTCATTTTGTAGCTAGATTTGAGAAGTAGACTGTCTTCTTCCTCGCTCTAAAATTTATAATAAGTTAATTCAATTAAAATTGAATGAAACATGCAATTTCATTCTAAGAACCCGTTTGGTAGAGATTAAAATTGAAAAACTAGACGTTATTGTTGACTTTTATTAGATGAGTGTGACCCAATAACGACTATATTTTCAATTTTATTGGAATTTTAATCGGTGCTAAACGGGCTCTGATTTTGATTCGATTCGATTCGAGTGGTTGCCCTAAAAATATCGAATCCTAATTATCTGTTAATATGAATCTTATACAACTCTTCTTCTTTATCTGAAATTGAAATATAAAGATTGTACTGAAAGTATTAAAAAAAAAAAAAATTAAAGAGAAGGGAAAAGTTTGTAAAGAAGTAGGCCCCAAAATGTATTTTCTAATCAAAATGTATTAGGTGTGATGTAAAGATGATGTCTTAATCCGTCATTATACACTCAGAAATGGAGGGTTTGATTTCAACTTCAAACTAAATCAAGGGATTAATCGATTGATTCGCGAGGTAAAACAATAGACGAGTGATTATATTCACATCATATTTTAATTATATTAACTTTTATTCATTATCACACTTATATTCTTAATTATAAACACAGTTAACATGTTTTAAAATGAGAGTCAAATATTTAATTACAATTTGCATTATTTTTTGTTTTAGTTATTTAAAAATACAATAGGCAAACGAGTCTTTTCTCTATTTTCAAGAAAATTTTGAAGGGAAATCATAATCGGGAACAATTTATATGAATTTGAAAATATGAATGCGATGAAAAAAGTTTAAGACAGTAAAGGTTTTGAACCTTTCATACAACTAAAATATAGTTTTATTTTGCGGTAGGAATGCATTTAATTAACCAAAAATGTTTTGTGATTTCTAACATATATACTTAGCCCATCTGGTTGAGACACCAACGCCAAAAGGCCATTTACAAAATAATTGAAATTCCAAATTCCACCATGCTCACACATATTTATAATTAAATATAAATGACGAATTGATCGACAAATTTATAAATATCATATTTTCTTATCATAGTAGACAACTTAATTGTGGGGGGGGGGGGGGGGGGGGGTGAGGTGAGCGAGGGGGTGAACTAAAAGCATTTGATTACGTATTATGTTCGAGTAATGAAGTCTAATTTTGCACGATTTTTCACAATTGGACTACTTTCATAAAGAATTACTTCAAATTGTAACCATTGGACTCGAATATATTTTATTATATATAATATAATGTTAATATCTATGATATTAAAACGGATATAACATGAAGTTTGATGGGGGCATGATTGGGATAAATCACTAAGTAAAGCTCATATCATTTTTTTAATTTTATATAAAGTTGTCGGTGAGTTAGTATATAACTTTTTATTATTTAATTAATGTGCAATGTATCATTTGATGATGTGTGCAATTTTATTTATTTATTTGATTTATTGGTGGTTAGATTCGATGTTTAAATTTTTATATAAATTATGTTTAATTTTCTTGCTAAAATAAAATAATAAACTAATATATTATAGACATGTTAATTGGATTTATATTTATTTTTTATTCTTTTGTCTCATTACTTTTAAGTCAATGTCTTTTCCTTTGGGGATATATACAACACATGAAGTGAAGCATTATCTGCAAAGTTGTAGCCAATTGAACCAAATTGAATCGAGATTTGGCAAAATCATACAATAATTTAAATTTAGCATTGAAGACGCTCTTACTTCTGTATAGTAACATACAACTTTAGTATATGAATTTTTCAACTGTCCATTCTCCTTTTCTCAAGAAGTTGATAGCTTCACGATATCAAGTTTTGTTGATTTTATCAAAGTTTTAGTTTACACATTTGACACCAAACAGCGTTTACATTACAACTTTTCGTGCGGCCATTTGACAGAATAAAATAAATGGGAAAGTGCAACACTCAATTTTACACAGGAAATGGAGAAATTGAAGGACTTCTTATGCCATCTTGATTCATCATATATATAACTGTGAAAAAGAAAGCACAACTTCCCCAGACTTCTCAAGCTATGTTAGGTGAAAAGAAACAAAAGAGTTTAAACCCACCAAAATATATACATTTTTAAAAAAAAAAAAAATTAAAAACTTAATGACATAAGTAAAATTAATATTTTTTTTTGATAAAGTTACATGATATGGGTAGGATTGTACTTAAGTATGATTATTCAAAAGTTTCGAGAAATAAATTCCAGTTATAAGATTGAGTGAATGACCTAAGAAAAAACTTTTTTGATAAAGTGATATAATTAGGGTAAGATTTTACTTCTTAAGAAACTATACTCGTATGATGTCTTTGTTCTTTTATAACAATATTTTCTTGAAAAATGCTGGGTGTACAGAGATAGTTTTACATAGGCTGTAGATAAAATTAAAAAATAGGTGATGTGATGAGAATCACGTAGCAAAGAACACTACGTAACCCACAACGAGATTGAAGATTCCAAAAATGCCTAAAAAATAATCCCGATTTTGAGTTTGAACCAAAAATTAAAGAATTAAGTGACCAAACAAAAATAGTGTTTGAACGATCTCTTGATTACACAACACGTTGATCCGTACCCAATAATGTTGAACGCCACAAGAATTAATTTGATAAGTTCTCGATGTTCAATGAAGAACGATGGTTGAAAGCACAATGCCTGTTAATTATATAATAATTTCAAATTGTCAAAAAATTTCTACAATGAATAATAATAAGCAAAGTATTTATATGAAAACCCTAAAATCTAGTTAGAACTGAAAATAACTCTAAATATTAAAAAAGATTATATTTTAGTCAAATTAGGAAACTCTAAAAAATTGAAAATTTTTCGTCAACTTGTTCTCGGCATATTTTCGTTCGACCGCATGCCCAAAAGTACCATGCCCGTTTTCATCAACTTTTGGCATTGTGCATAATTTCGTGACGATTTTGAATTGTACTCATGGGCGAAATCCGACAACCGAGCTGAAAATTATGCCCGTTTTCATCTACGCTACTCGTTTGCTATTTGAATCGAGTTGATCCATTTGGTTTCTTCTTTTTGAGCCCAACATGAAACTTGTACTTTGACATATTTTCTTCAATCACATGTGTCCCGTTTCTCGAACATGCATTTGTATGTCTTTTATTATCCCCTTGAAACTCGAACTTGTCGTTAACCACTCTCCGTCAATTATTAAATTTCATGTAGTTTTCAGGTCATCCTGAATCATATCATGATGTGGCAGGAAAAAAAAAGAAGAAATACGAGGGAAAAGAGATTTTTATGTCCTAACCCATGAAATGCCATTTCCCCAAATGGAAGCCCTAAAAATGCTGAGAAAGGAGACTTGTAGTGGAGAAAATTTACTGCTTCGGTAATGGAGAAAATGAATCCATTTTGTCTTCTCCGACTGCACGACCACCATAACTGATTTCCCACGTGAGGCACATTATGTACTTCCCATTCGAAAAGTGACTAGAAATTGTGATCGTCATTTTCTTACCTATATACAGTGATTAAATCAGTCCACTTTCATCTTCTTCAACTGCTTGACAGGAGCAACTGATTTTACCACGTGAGCTACATTGTGCATTTTCCAATTCGAAAAGTGTTTGCCAATTGCGACTGACATTTTCTTACCCACATACGGTGATTGCCCAAGTGAGCCACACTCTTTGTAGATTTGTTTACTATTGTGCATGTTGAATTTGTAATGTTTCTTTATATGCATTATGTAAATATTCGACCTATTTTCCAATCTGGGAATGGAATATGAAAATATATAGTCTTTAATTCTCAACACTTTTCGGAAGTGAAAGAGAGTGATTTTGTTGCTTCCATATTTGTTTATGTAATGCATTATGTGATTCGATGTAAGGAGTTAAGTGGCATGAAATTAAAAAGTAATGTATTTTCAACTGTATCGGCCATTATGTTGATGCAATTTGTAATTGTATTAAAAAAATTTTTAAGCTGTAAGATGTTTTCCTCATGAGTATACATTACCTGAAATTGTGAAATTAATGTCGTGTAAGAAATGTTTGTTTTGTAAAAAAATTGAAATTGCAAATTTCCTATAGTTATTGTGTTGTAATTGGTTTTTGTGTTGCTGAACATTATCACTTTTTGGTTACACACACGAAATTATGGAAGACGTGAATGAAGATCCTTTCGTGTAGTCCAATAATGAGATAGTTGTGGACAATATCAACATTGTGGTCAAATAACCGTTAGGAAAAGATGGAGAGATTGTGCTTGATATTCAAGGATGAAAACGAGTTGTTTGATTTCTACAAGAGATATGCTTACGCCGTTGGCTTTCCCGTGAGGAAAAGGAATTCGAGAAAGGGAAATATATTGTTAGATATGTGACATTCACATGTAGTCGTCAAAGCTGAAGAAGAAAACACAATTTATCTCATTTTGGATGGACACGTGAAGTTATTTTCAACTGCCATCTGTTTGAGTTTCAGGGAATTATTTGTAGGCATGTGATCACAGTCTTAGAAAGTAATAGCATCACAACAATGCTAGAGATGTATATATTGTGAAGATGGAGGAGAAATGTCAGTAGAGCACACACAAGGATTGCAGTGAACTATGACGGGTTGGTTAGTATTCGTGAGCAAATGAGATACGATGATATGTGTCAGGCATTTTCGGAGGTAACAGACCTTGTTACAAACGATGAAGGGCGGAGAGGTGCAATAATTAACTGGATAAAATCTTAAGCTGCAGAATTGAGGTCTTCAAAGTCGAGTACTGGTAGTAATGTTCTTTCCCAACCAACTACTAATTTAGCAAGTCAATGTACTAATACACAAAATACTGTTAGTGTGAGTGTATTACTTCTAAATCATCGAACAAAAAGGTTGCACCAAGGAAACTTCACAGAAAAAGTTCGTTGAAGTCAACTTCAAAGAAAGCAAATGTATGTTGCTCTATTAACATCTTCAATTAGAAAAGACCTACAATAGAAATTCTTCTTTCTTTATATACAGGCTACTTTGACTAAATGCAAATGACATCATTCTCATATTCACAACTGCTGTTGGTAAGTACACGAATTTAATTCAATTTTATACTTTTTTGAAGTTCTATTTATGTTGTTATTTGATGTAGGGTGATGCTAAAAGCCAAGTGTTTATCCAACAATTACCTTCAGCTACTTTGATTCCTCTATCTTCTATTAACGTATATTCAATTCCCGAGGTGAACACGTGTTAATGCCATAACAAAGGAAGCCTTTGCTTGCTGACCATTACCTGCAAAAATTCGTGGTGAATTGGGGAGGAGTGATTGAATTATTATCATCCATGTGGAGTTTCTAAAATATATCTAAAATATAAATACATGAGTGAAACTCGGTTTTATATCATTTTTTTGTAGTGGTCAATCTTCATATGTATTGACGTGCATTACTGAAGAAGACAGGGAATTGGTTATGACATTATATGTGACTATTATTCATTATCCAATATGGATTGTGAATTGTTTTTATCTCTGGACTCATATGAATTCTTCTTGAGTTTCATGTTAGTACCAAAATGTAAACTACAAAAACTAGATAAAAAAGTTATCATATGGCGAGAATAAGAATTATTTCTACAAAACACTAGTCTAATATATAATTAAAGGACCATAGTTTATGTTATGCCTTGAAAAACTAGAATCCACAGCCCACGTGGCAAACAGTTCGGGGGCCTATGTTCCGTGCTGGCATAGGACAGCCCAGCCACATGCAGGCAAATCGATCTAGGTGGCGGGCGAACTGATTCAGATACGAGTGACCCACCTCTCCTACGCGAAACACCTAGATGGACCCCCTAGTAGGCAGACCCCATTGACAAACAACCGGTCGAGTCAGTGGCGAGATCTTAAACGGATTTCATACCATATAAGTTGACAAGACAACTCATTGCCACTGTCGCCACCGCCATCTTACTCGGTCAAATCTAAAAGTACAGGTTAGGCATTATGGACACAAAAGTGGTAATAGTATTTAAGGCTGAGATTGATTAATGTATATGACAAGAAAGGAAAATTAATTGGATAATGCCACGTACACTATCATCTAACGAACCCCATTCACTTCACCCAAGTATAAAAGCTCATTCTTAGTTCCATTCAAAGGTAATGCAAGTCTGGACTACTAAAGCCATATTCTTGCTACATACATTTTCAGTTATCTACGCCCAAGTCGACCCCCTTTTTATTGATTGGAGACTCACGTTCAAAGCTATCCCACACCCTAAATCATTTCCCTAGTTGACTAGACCGTTAGAGAAAGCCACGTGCAACAAACGGTCAGTCCAAGTGTGCCAGAACTCAGCTTGCATGGATGTGAGAGGTCTTGAGATCTGTTGGCCACATCATTGGTACATTTCTTGGGGTCAACAAATTGTCATCGTCTATGGAAATATTTGATACCATAGTTACGAACATCTTTATGGTAAAAGCTGTCCGAAATAGTGCCTTGGAAAAATGTTTGGTTCTCGAAGAAAGGGCCACCGCAAAGGAGCATCTTAAAACACTTTTAGTCAAATACTTGCGATGAATACTAGTCACCACGGATCACAAGGTAGAAACATGTAGCAAGAGGATTCTAAAAAAGAGGTCATCCGCACAAATGTAAACATGTTCGTCCCCATCACCAACACATGAGAGGCTGTACCATAGCACGTCTAGCCAGAGAGGTAGGGAAAATGACCGCAATATGAGAAACATGGTCCAACAAAACGCTTCCATACAGTAGTTACTCATGTAGATGTACCAGGATGCAGGATATCAGGCGTCTCAGCATGGAGTTTTTCCTCAAGAGAATGAGAAGAATGATACCGCAGCACACCCCCAAGTGCATTGGAGGAACATCAATCCAATGGTAAGAGAGGTCGAAGTGGACACTTCCACTAACTACGTTATGAGCCGACCCGACGATAACATGCCACATGAAGGAAACTTCCCATGAGAGTACACTCAAGAGCATGAACCACAAAGAGACAACGTTTTTGACCGAATCGGGCCCTCAAGGCCTAGAAATAGGTCCCATCAACCACCCCCGTTCGAAAGAGACAAGTACAATACAATGAATATGACCTCAGGGAATTCCACCTCCGCCTACAAATAGGTGAAAGAGAAGAGATGAGGCAAACTTGAGAAATCAAGCGAAAGCATCACAACCCCCTTGTTATTAGGCGGAGGAAAATGATTTTGATGGTCCCTACAGATTATTTGAGTTGGATAATGATGACGAAAGCTTACTATTCTCCCAAGAATCGAGAAGCGCCCTGATTCCAAGTCACTTTGTGCCACCAAAAATACCTAAATATGAAGACACCTCAACAACTATAAGAACTACATGTCTCTATGAAGAGCCTCGTTAGCGTTAAAATGCAGAGCTTTTCATCTCAAACTAACGGGGGTTGTAAAAATCTGGTACAACTGTATCCCTGTTGGCAGCATCAGAAGTTGGCCATACTTAAAAAGACCTTTTTAAACCAGTATCTGTCTAGTAAAGAAGTGGAAGCCCCCCATCTAGAGGCCGTAAGACATGAGACAGCGACAGGTGAAACCTTGAAAAGCTACTTGGCTCGTTTTCCAAACGAAATGACCTATTGTGAGCAAGTAATGGATATTGCTCTAAGGGGGGCCTCAACATGAATACCCAATTCTGGAAGGACGTGCAAAACAAAAACCCTACTTTGTATGATGTTTTGGTGGAGATGATGAGAAACGAGATTGTCAATGAGAAGCTGATTGACCACCATAATAGAACCTCACTGGGATTCCCACTGCCTAAAAGACAGAGAAGAGGCCCTGTATCCCACTTGGTAGACCTATAACCCCACAAGGGTTTTACAAATAAGGAAGGAGCTTGAATCGGAAGGAAAAACTAGATTTAAGGACTTCCTAATTAACAACTTGGACATATTTGCATGGAGACATGAGGACATGGTAGACATTGATCCCAGGGTCAGTTGCCACCAACTTAATGTGGACCCAAAGTTCACCTCTCGCAGGCAAAAATAGAGAGCCCTGAACCAAAAAGATACATAGCCTTGAAGGAGGAGGTACAAAAACTCATATCTAATGGATTCATCAGAGAGGCGGTATACCCTAAATGGATATCCAACCCCGTCTTAGTGAAGAAAGCCAATGACAAATGGAGAGTTTGCATAGGCTTTTCCAACTTCAACCAAGCTTGCCCAAAAGACAGCTTTTCGTTTCCAAGAATTGACCAGCTAGTCGATTCTACTACAGGCCACGAGCTCTTGAGTTTCATGGATGCGTACTCAGGATACAATCAGATCCCCATGCACTCAATGGACGAGGAAAACACCTCATTCATCACCGATAGAGGCCTCTACTACTACAAAGTCATGCCTTTTGGTTTAAAAATGCTGGTGCAACCTTTCAACGATTAGTCAACAAAATGTTTTTCGACCTTATAGGTAAAACAATAGAAGTATACGTCGATGACATGCTTATAAAAAACCTTAGGTCCCAGACCATATTGAACACTTGAAAACTACCTTCAGGATCTTGAAGAAGTACTGGATGAAGCTGAACCTATTAAAAATGTGCTTTTGGTGTAGCTTCTGGGAAGTTCTTAGGTTATATGGTTAACCAGTGGGGAATTGAGGCGAACCTTGAGATAATTAAGGCATTGCTGACATGATATCTCCCAGCAAGCCCTGTGAAGTGCAATGTTTGATAGGGTGCCTTGCAACAGTAAATCGGTTCATCTCCAAAGCTACGGATGGATGCCTTCCTTTCTTTAAAATCTTAAAATGGGGAAAAGGTTCCAATGGAATGAAGAATGTGAAGACGTATTCCAAGGGCTGAAGAAGCACTTGGGTAAGCCCCCCTTCTCCAAAGCAAGGAGTGAGAAACATTGTTACTATATTTGGCCGTAAAGTTCGGTTCTGTTAAGGGAAGATGGCGGCACTCAATTACCTGTCTATTATGTAAGCAAGGCTCTCCTACCAACTTAAATGCGTTATACTAATATGGAAAAGCTTGCTTTGTCCTTTATGATCGCTTCTAGGAAGCTGAGGCGCTACTTTCAGGTCTTAAAAGCCAGACACATAAGGGAGACTGATGAAATGGACTGTGAAATTTAGCAAATTTGACATCTCATATCAACTAAGAACCTCAATAAAGGGGTAAGCAATGGCGGATTTCATATCAAAATTCACAGAGGCAACAAATATCAACATAACGATGGAACCGATAGGTCCTCATGCTTGGAAATTGTTTGTTGATGGACCCATTGGAGAAACAGGATCAGGGGCTGGCGTACTGGTAGAAAGCCCAGAGGGTTACAAGCATAATTATGCAGTGAGGTTTGGCTTTAAGACCAACAACGCAGCTGAGTACGAGGTGCTCCTAGCAGGCCTCAGATTAGCTAAAAAAACATAGGTCAAGAACTTAGTAGTTCGCACGACTCCCAACGATTGTAAGCCAGGTCAACAATAGTTTTGCAACCAAAGATAAGGGCATGACAGCATTCTTGAAGAATGTTATGGACCTGATCCCATGCTTCGAAAAGTTTAATTTGACCAAAATCCCTAGAACGGAGAACATGCATGTGGATTCTCTATCGAAATTGTCTAGCAACAAAGATTCAGAACTGCTCAAAATTGTACCGGTCAAATACTTCCCAGGCCCTCCACAACCAAAGTAGAAGATGTGATGTGGGTTGATGGAACCCCACAATGGATGCAACCTATTATAGCTTACATCAAAGATCACATCTTACCGAAAATGAAGGAAGAGGCCCATAAAATCAGACGGAGAGCTACCCACTATGTACTGTAAGACGAAGTACTTTACAAAATAGGCTTCTCAACCCCGTCTTACGGTGCACTGGAGAGAATAAGGCAAATTATGTCATACGAGAATTACACAAAAGAACCCGTGGCAACCACACAAAGGGCCTAGCATTGGCCAATAAAGTGCTGATGCAAGGATAATACTGGCCAACCTTGAAAAAAGATGATGTACAATTCATGAAAAGGCGTGATAAGTGCCAGTGCTTCTCCTCCATTCAAAGACAGCCATCTCAAGAGTTGATCGTAGTATCCAGTCCCTGGCCATTCGCCAAATGGGGGGGGGTTGACCTAATAGGGTCCATGCCGAAAGGAAAAGAGAGTGCGAGCTATGGATTGTCGTCATTGACTACTTCACTAAATGGGTCGAGGTGGAACCGTTGGAAAAAATAACCTAAGCAAATGCTTCTAAATTCATATGGAGGAACATCATAAGCCAGTTTGGAATCCTCCACTCAATCGTTATAGACAACGGATAATAGTTCAATAACAAGAAGCTTAGGGACCTATGTGACGAATTGGGTATCAAGAAGCACTTCTTTTCTCCTCACCACTCTCAATCAAATGGACAAGTCGAGGTAGTCAACAAGAATATAAAACCTCTCTTGAAGAATAAACTCGATGCATCAAAGGATGTATGGGTGGTCGAGCTCCCTAATGTATTATGGGCGATCTGCACCACCATTCGAACCGCAACAAGAAAAACCCATTTCTCTATGGCGTATGGGGCCGATGCCATGAACCCAGTCGAAGTGGGTCTTCCTTCTCCTCACCACCTACAATTCAATGGAATATCTAATGATGAAATAAGGTGAAGAGAGCTCGATTTCCTTGAAGAAAGGAGAGACGATTCGCAAATCAGATTGGCCCCATATCAAAGAAAAATGACAGGTACTACAACACCAAGGTCAAGAAGAAATAATTTAGGAGAGGCAATTTAGTGCTTAGAAGAGTCTTTCTGTCCTCTAAAGAGCCCGACACTAGCATGCTGGGTCCCAATTGGAAAGGCCCCTACCGTATATCAAGTGAAGTTGGACTAGGAACCTTCTTAATTGAGAACTTGGATGGAAAGATGCACCCATACCCTTGGAATGTCAAGCATCTAAGGATGTATTATCAGTAAAGGATCCAATCATTGCATATGTACCTTTGTATCTTTTGCTATGACAAGCTCATATAAAACGTATGGCAAGCTCATACCTTTTGATCATCTATAATGATTATGACAAGCTCGTGTTTTTAAACATTATATGTCGTTTGGTTAATTGTAGCAATCCCACAAAACTCAATTTTTGATTTATTGTGACAAGCTCATGTTTAAATGTTATACGCCATTTGATTAAATTGTGGCGAGCCCACAAAACTTAACGCTTGATTTATTAAAACAAGCTCATATGTTTAAACGTTATATGCTGTTTGATTAATTGTGGCAAGCCCACAAAACTCAATGTTTGATTTATTGTGACAAGCTCATGTTTAAATGTTATACGCCGTTTCATTAATTGTGGCGAGCCCGCAAAACTTACTGTTTGATTTATTGTGACAAGCTCGTATGTTTAAATGTTATACGTAGTTCGTTATGGCGAGCCAATAAAAAGATTATTAAAGACAATTGTTGTGAGACCATTAATTGATAACTCACTGATTAAAAATGGCAAGCTCATAAATTATGGCTATTGTACAAATGCGACGGGCCCTTGTCTCCATTACCGGTTAATGTTAAACGATTAGTTCATTGGGTAAATACTATGAAGCTTGCACATAATTATCATTCATCGAGATCGGCTATGACGAGCCCATTAATCGTTAAAACACAATTCCAATGAAAATTGAAAATTGGAAGAATTCATTCATTCACAATTCGTTACAAAAAGGAGGCTGGGGGACTATCCTAGGAAGCAGTAGTGTCACCTTGCTGAGGCCCCTCAGAAGCATCGACTTGCTCATCTCAGTCTTCGACTTTGTTGGTGGGAATGGACGGTTCTATGGGCGAGAACTCGTCCTTTAAGAGAGCCAAATCCATTTGAGGATTTAGCTCGGAAAGCCTCACAAGCACTTCGTTATATGCAACTCCCCGCCAATATATGCCGAGCCCACCATACTCAGCTGTTTCATGGAAATGGGCAATGTATTCGTTCACTTTTGCCACCCCTGCCCCACTTAACTGCTGCCTCAACAACTAGCTCTTCCACCTTGGCCTTCAACTCCTCATTTTCCTTATTGGCCACTGGTGTCCTGTCGTAGGCACTCAAAAATAGTCTTTAAACCTCCAAAACTAATGTAGTAGTGGAAGTAAGGGTCGATTCCACGAAGAGTATGTAATTCAATATTTTATGCTTCGTACAATAATTGGGGGGAGGAGGTTTGTATGCAAACAATTGTAAATAATGCAATTAATAACAATGAAAATTAAATTAACGAAAACAATCGAAAGACTAACATTGGTCTAAGTCAATACCCACCTTCAGAAATCCATAATTGATCATAGATACAAGGATAATTCAATTCATAATTTAAATATTCACCGTTGGAATAATTTTTCCATTTCTCCTTAATTTTAGTTAGTTAGAAACCAGCGTTCTAATTAATCATAATTATTAAATAACCCCAGACCAACGCTCAAGATTCAATTTAATAATAGCTTTACACAATAGAGAAATCGATGAACTAGATAACACAAACACCAGCGGTTGCATTCAATCTATTTAAATATTTTTCTTAAGATTCAATAATCTCTATCGCAGAAAATCATCAAATCCCAGTGTTTCACAAGTTAAAGGAATCAAATAATTACGAATTTGATATTTAACTTAGCGGTAGATTGCAACAAATAATAAACTAGTAGGCCTCCTATCAATTAAATATAACAATCATGAAAATAAGTGCAGAAGAATATTCAATACTAAAAAAAAACATGAATTAAATTAAGAAAAACTATTTAAATCTCACAATATGTGGTTCCGAGACTTAGGGGTGTAAACGGTCCGATTTTTGCTGTTTTTGACAAATTTTCAAACCAAACCGTTTAAACCGGTTTGAGAAAAACCCAAACCTAAACCAAACCATTTTGAACGGTTTGAAAAAAACTCAAACATAAACCTAACGGTTTGGTCCGATTTTAAACCGTCGGTTTCACTATATATTTTTTTGTCCGTCTATTTTTATGACATTAATTCATTGAATTCAATATATATTTATATCTTACTAGCAATAAATCTAAAACAAACTAAATATATCTACTACAAATTTAAATATCAACTAAATCAAAGTGAAATCACAATAAACTAAAATATAGTTTTTTGTTTGCCATTTTAGGTTAAGACGTTACGATAACGTTATAATACAAGTATACTAAACTAAATATAAAGCCCAAAAAATATAATGATGTTAAACAATATCTCGTGATCATCATATCTGAAAAACAAAACTACTGATTAAACAGAAAGAATAACCAACCATAATAATAAATCAATTGTTTATAATATCTAAACATAACAATTACACAAGCTTGCTGTTGTATTTTGTTACGAATTCAGTTTCTCACATATGCTCAAACACCAATTATTGTCACACATGATTCAGTCTCCATTGTCAAACAAATGCATTCGTTATATCATCATAGTATTGGATACTAGATAGATAAAAGAATCTTTAAAAATATGGTAATAGAAAATATAAACCACATGCCACAACTTTCATTGAATCATCAAATGCTTCCACTTCATCTAAATATTGGCACTGCACTATAAGTTCATTTTTAATTTGCAACCAATTCTTTCCGCATATACAAACTTCAACCATCCTTGCACCTAATAAACTCCTAAAGGAATCAAGTATCTGACCTCCGTTTGAAAATGCAGATTGAAGCAATTGTAGAAATTTGAATTCTAAAGAGGAAAATGGTTTTTGATAGACTATGTTAGTCTTGTGATTATTAAATATAAATTAGAATTATTTAATAATAATAATATATATGTAATAGAAAATTATAAATTTACAAAAATACATACAAATGACAAAATTATTGAATTTTACATATTTGGATGATTTTTTTTAAAAAAAATCATTATTTTTATTTTTTTATTTTTATATATTTTTTCGCCGGTCCGGTTTGGTTTCAAACCGCAATTAAAATTCTCAAACCTAAACCAAATCGTTTTTGACCGGTTTGGTTTGGTTCAAAACCATTTCGTTGACGGGTCCACGTGGTACCAAACCGACGGTTTCTAAAATGCGGTTTCGGTTTGATTTTCCAGTTGGCGGTTTTTGCTTACAGCCATACCGAGACTTCAATCTCCTTCGACCAAGTGTAAAAATTTAGTTACAATTCATGAATCTATAAGAAAAATAGAGAAGAATGGAGTTTGGAGGTGTTCTGTACGTTCTAGGGTTTTAAAATATGTATTTATAGTTGTTTCCATATGTAGTTGACTTAAATTCAAAAACCAAAATTCGCATCCCGGAAACGAACCATTCGGCCGCATGGTTTAGAGACTTGTGGTCGCATGGAACAAATGAACTCAACTCTCAAACTCTCGGAAGTGGTTTTTGCGGCCGTATGGTTTTACGAAACTTCCTCCCAGACAGCTTTTAGTATTTTGTCCATAATATTTTCTACCAATGTCCAATTGAGGTGATTCAAGATGTGTTGGAAAGCTAACTCAGAGGCTACAACGTTGCTTTAGAAACTATCTTCGAATTCGATTGCTTTCTATGTCCAAAATTGGTCCCACTATGAGGCTGAAAATCGATGCAAAACTTTTCAGCTCGAAAGTTGATATGTGATAATGTCTTGGCTATATTTCATCCATTTGAATCCTTTTTTCATCCAATTGACCTCTAACACTCTCGAATTTTCATCACAAGGTTAGAAATAAGTTTAGAATATTTTCACTTTAGTCCTTGAACTTTCATTTCTTTTCATTTTGGTTCATTTTCACATATTTCTTCCAAATTACGCCATATCCATAGAATTGCAACCTAAATCAAAATATGAGCGTAATGACTACATTTTGGCACAAAATAAACATATGAGCGCATAAAATAAGGAGGAAAAAATATACATTTTACATTCCTATCAAATTCTCACACACTTAACGTTTGCTCGTCTTCGGGCAAAACTAAAATTTAATTCCCTAAAAACACCAGTTCATAATGCCAAGAACATAGAACCATCAAACTTTTTCAAAACACATAAAATATCATGAATTAACATTCCACACAACTCATAATCAATTAGCAAGTATTTTCATATGAAGATGGAGTAAACTAAACATGTAGACCCTCATGACTATAAGCACTCAACTATCATGTGTTTAAAAGGATAAGTGTTTCGCTCAAATTCATTCCAATGTTCTACCATATGCTTGCATATTTTTTTATTCGCCACCACTTAAATCACATGCTTTACAATAATCATAAAAACTTTTCAAAGGTTGTAATATGGCTTATGGTCAAGGTGGAAAATATTTGGGTATGTGACTCAAGAGCCATCGAAACTAGTAGAGTAAAGATAAATAGACTTAGCTCAAACATATACATAAGACATGTAAACCCCTTCAATTTCTGTTTCCTTTTACTTGTACACAATTGTCTAAAAAATTTAGCATAACGAGGCACTTGTTTAAAAATATATAAAAGTGGAATATTTACCTCACATTTACTAAAAACTTCATGCAGCTTATCATGATCTCGTTCATGTTTTCTAGATCCTACTAAAGTTTGAGGAAAAATGGGGTATTGGTTTATAATCAGAGAGGGGTAAAAACTTACACTCAGTCACCTCAATATCATTGGTAATAATCTTGTTTGCAACCTCTTTTTCTTCCTCTTCTTGCTCCAACGGCCTAGGGGATGCCTTTATTGGAATCTCAATCTCTTTACCACTTCTCAAGATGTGCACCTCTAGCCGACTGACCACATTAGCTACTTGACCCATTTGATTTTTCAAACATTAATGCTAGCCATGGTCTCCTGTTGAAGTTGTAAAGTGTTAGTTGCAAGAGATTTAATAATATCTTCTAAAGACATTTCAGAGTTAGAAGATTTGTCATGTTGTTGTTTAGGAGAGTATGACTGATTATATTATTGGAAATTCTGTCGATTCTGATTCATAGGTTGATTCACTTGTCGATTTTCATAGCTAAGATTTGGATAATCCCTCCATCTTTGGTTGTACGTGTTTGAATAGGGATCATAATTCCTCTGTGGTTGTCCAGGAAAACTACCGACTACATTTACGTGTTCAACGGATTCTTCTTGAAGTGTTGGACACATATGAGTTGGGTTGTCTATCAATGAACAAAATCCACATGCCTTCACTGTTTGTATAGTATCTGCAGCCATTTGACGAACAAGAGTGGTTAGACTCGCTATTTGTTGTTCAATTGATGAGACATTTACCTCGTTAACTTGTCTAAGGAGTATCAAATCTAGCGCCAAATTGTTGAGAGTTGGCTGCCATATTTGCAATTAAATTCCTTGCTAATTCGGGAGTTTTATCAACCAAAGCTCCTTCACTTGCAGCATCAATCATGCTCATTTCTTTGGATTGAAGACCTTCATAGAAGTATTGGATGAGAAGTTGCTCACTGATCAGATGATATGGACAACTTGCACACAATTTCTTGAACCACTCCCAATACTCATGTAGGGATTCCATACGATCTTGTCTAACACCACAGATTTCCTTCCTAATATTTGCAGTCCTCGAAGCTAGAAAATATTTATCTAGAAATAATCTCTTCATTCCATCCCATGTGGTAATGCTTCCCTATGGTAGATAGTAGAGCCAATCCTTAGCAGAATCCTTTAGAGAAAAGGGAAATGCTTTCAATTTAATCTGTTCTTCATTGGATAACCCTGGAGGCCTCATTGGCTAACGATACCTCATCCTTAGCCTCATTCATTGCAACTTTGGCATCCGTGGCCTTCTGAAGGAATTCTTTATTGAGGCCGTGCAGTCGTCTAATTTCCATTTACACGTTCAAGAAAAAGCATTGAGAATGAGTCTGTAAGGCAAGTCTGGCCTCCACCATATCCATTGCATCACATGTCTCCACATATGAGGAGTACTTATCAGTCCAATACTTATGATAGACCCTCGTAGCCCTTTGGACCTTAGCAGGGAGCATCTCCATACTGGGAAGACTATCTTATCAGCCCTCCTACCTAAAATGTTTTGGGCTTTTCCTTCAGAAGGGACACTTCTAACACCCCTTCCCCTCGTCCTCTTCACAAGGCTTACTTTCTCCTTAGTAATCTCCTTCACATAAACAACATTTACGAAAGAGATGGGCTCAGCAATAATGGGACGATGAAGTGATTCGCCAATAATTGTTTGGTGTTTTGGGAGAGAAGCAGACCCAGTGTTCTTCGAAAGAACCAGTTTTTCATTCTCTTTCCCCTTCTCCTTCTATCCATTCTTCTTTAGAGGAGACGATGGATTTATCTTAGAGAGTTGGGCCAGCTTGTCCCGCTGGTTTTTATAAGTGGAAGACCCATCATTCAGGGGTTTCTTTTTCTGAGCCTCGCCCAGGCTCGTAGCTGAAGCAAGTTGGGCTTCACATATTCTTTCTTGTCGTGCCCTACAAACCGAAAGAATGTTTAGGAAAACTGTGGAAGAAAGTAGCTCATAATAAAAGAAGTACTTTATATCGCCCGGATAATCAGTTGGTGTATAACGAAGAGGTTTTGCTTGCTAACGATGTTCTTGAAAGACCTCTTCTCCGTAGACAGCTCGTATATTGCCCGGATAATCGCCCACTGAGATGGCTTGAGCTCAAACTAGTTAACATTAGCTATATGAAGCTCACGTTAGATAAAATACAAGAGGAGGCTAATACATTAAAGAAATAGCATAATGAAGGAAGGCTCAACTCATTATACTCGTGGTATTGGGTCGATACGGTGATCTATGGGACCACGTCTCCTTCCATTGTCTGCCACTACCCCTGACCCAAAACCAGGATAACTTCCAATTTTTATAGAAGTTGGGGTTCCCCAGATAAAGGAGAATGTGAGCCCCAAGGATTAATACAGTACCATCCCTTACAGTCATTTCCCTCGCTAGAGGCTCGATGTTGGAAGAGGGTTTAGAAAAAGTAGAGAAGAGGGGGTATATCCTTGCCAAGAGTGAGCTCATTCTAAAGAAACAACGCCCCTCTTAACTGGCTCCATGTGTTGGATACTAGTTGGGTAGAGGTGAAGTTATACTGCCTAAGGATATATCTGAAGAATGGGTGCAGGGACATCCTCATCCCCCGGCCAGAATGACTTCGCTCACTGCTACATACCCCTATCTAAGGAAGCAAACCTTCTCCTCTGTGGTCGGAACGAACATTTCTATGTTATCCGGGAGCCTGTAAATCTCCCGAAATGTCTCTAACTCACTCTTCTTTATATCCGTTGGCCACAAAGAAGCCCCCCACCTCACACTACAATCTATATGACCTTCTAGCATCATCCATGCACTATGAGGGCCCTCCATGGCCTCTATGATCCTTTCAGTAGGGATTATAGGGGCCACACCCACCTCGGCACATATTAATGCCAGGTCTACTTCGGAAGATTTCCCAGATGACTTATTTGAAGTGGAGACCATTTTAATTTGAATAAATTGGAAAATTTGAAGATACTTAGGTACTTACATAGGTCCTGGGTACGGAAAAGTAAGAGAAACGAAAATGCTTAACAATGAGCGATGAAGATTATGGAAAATCTCAAGGGATTTTAGCACTTAAACTTTTGATTTTCATAAAGTGAAGAAAAGGGGAAAATGTAGTTTTCAGCCTTTATATATTCATGGTGAATGAACCCTCACTGTTGGATCCTTCTTTGCTTTAATCTGGGCCCTCCATCTGTAATCTCATCTGTCACGTTAATACCAAATGGCGCTTGCAAAAAATTCAGACCATGGACCCAGATGAAGTCGTGCTAAACACGCACCATATGCATGAGTAGGACCTGTCGATGTGAAATATCATCATCATTGTGCATTAAATGCGCACGTAGCTCAAGTTTGGGAAATTGCCACATCACCTAACTGTCTTTTATGGGGAATCAACGTCTCTTTCAAAATCACTAGGGCACGGCACCTGGAGGCTTCAATTATTAAAGAGGCTCAACACTTGCTCCAAGGGATTCGCCTCGTAACATTCTGCCTCATCTCAGGTTTCAATTATTAAAGAGGCTCGACACTTGGTCCAAGGGCCTCGCCTTTTTCATTCTGCCTCATCTCAAGCTTCAATTATTAAAGAGGTTTGATGGCCACTCCAATGACCTCGCTTCGTATCATTCAACCTCATCTCGGGCTTCAATTATTAAAAGGGCTCGACACCAAATTCGAAATTCTGCCAACTCAAAAGTTTATATATTATATGAATAGCCATACCTGGACTTCAGGGAGTGTTGTTATGTTTTGAAAAACTAGAACCCACAAGGGTGCCTACTAGCCTACGTGGCAAATAGTTTGGGGGTCATGCCTTATGCTGGCATAGGACATCCCAGCCACATACTGGTGAATCGATCCAGGTAATGGAAGAATCGATTCAGATACGAGTGACCAACCTCTCCCATGCCAACACTGGACGGACCTCCTGGTAGGCAAACCCTATTGACAAATACCCGATTGAGTCAGTGGCAAGATCTTAAACAGATTTCATTCCATATCAGTTGACAAGATAACTCACTATCAGTACTGCCACCGCCATCGTACTTGGTCAAATCTAAAAGTACAGGCTAGGCTTTATGGACATAAAGTGGTAATAACATTCAAGGTTGAGATTGATTAATGTATATGACAAGAAAGGGAAATCATTTGGATGAGGCCACACTCACTATCATCCAACGAACCACATTCACTTCACCTAAGTATAAAAGCTTACACTTAGTTCCATTCAAAGGTAATGCAAGTCTGGACTATTAAAACTATATTCTTGCTACATTCATTTTCAGTTGTCTACGCCCAAGCCAACCCCCTTTTTTATTGATTGGAGGCTCATGTTCAAAGCTATCCCATATCCTAAATCATTTCCCTAGTTGACTAGATTGTCAGAGAAGGCCACGTGCAACCAACGATCAGTCTAAGTGTGCCGGAACATAGCTTGCATAGACGTGAGAGGTCTTGAGATTTATTGGCCACATCATTGGTACATTTTTCGGGGTCAACAATTTACCCACGTTTTTTGATAGCAAATACACAGTTCAATAAATAGTAATCCTAGGCCTTCCATACATAGTGTACACCAGTTTTCATTTAGGCTTTGAAGGTGCAAAACTAAGCCTTCCATGCATAAAATCCCATGTTGCCTCCTTCGGGCATTACTGAACAGCCAATCAAACACATATACAAATTATAACTTTTTCCTACCACTTATTAAGTGTGGCCTTTTTCTTTTTCATTCATTTTCCTTCCATTGCGAAATGCCACGTTCAATGAAATCTCGATGTCTCATTTTTCGACTATTTGAGCTAGAATGTCGAACATGCTTGGGAAATCTTCTATTTCCACTTTTGGACCACAGTACTAAATTCTCGTTGGGGCTGGTAAAGATGTGAGATGCACTCATATAGATGATTTTGGATGATACGTTGTTGAGATTTGATAAGATGCCCTCAACTTGGTCGACGAAGGAGAAACAATGTAAGAATCGGAAGACACTTTGACAAATTCATCTTCATATTTTGAATAATATTATGCATGACTAAGAGTCTAACCAGCAAATCGGAAAACAATGTAATAGATGTGTTGTGGTTGAAATTGGAGCAATTATGCATGACTAAGAGTCTAACCAGCAAATTGTACCTGGAGCGACGTTTGTAGTCTTATCGCAGATAGAATGAAGATCGTTTGAAGATCAACTGGCTTTTGTAACAAAAATCGTCACTGATTTGGAGATTTTAGAGGTAAACTATGATAAAAAAGATTTGGCCTTAATTCTTTTGTGTTCATTGCCACTTCGTTTATTTCGTTTGAAGATATGATTTTATATAGTCGTAACACTCTCACTATTGAAAACGTGTACGATGCTTTGTTTTTAAAGGAGAAGATGAAGCGTTTGGTTGGATTTGAGGTTAGAGATGGAGAATGCCTTGTTCATGGAAAGGGGCATGTCGAAATCTAATCTCAATAATCAAATTTGTTTTTATTACAAGAAGAAAGGGTACATCAAAAGGGATTGTAACAAGTTGTAAAATAAAGAAAATCTTTCTGCAAATCACAAGGGAAAACAATCATAAACTACACGTGAAGTCAATGTTGCAGAGAACTACTTGAGTGATGGAGATGTGTTGACTATTTTTGACAGTGAGTCCAAACCCGTGATGCTTAGATTTTAGATACTGCTTGTGCTTTAATGTGTCCCAATCGAGATTTGTTTTCAACATATGAAACAATTTCGACATTTGTTGAGGTCATGTGAAACAACGCACATTGTTGGGTATCTAGTATTGATAGAGTCAGACTTAATCTATTTGATGGAACATTTAGAACACTTGATCACATTCAACATGTTTCAGATTTGAAGAAAAATATCATCTCGTTGAACACTCTTGATTCAAAAGGGTACAAGTTCTTTGGTGGAGGTGGAGGCATAGCTTTGAGGATTTGCAAAGGTGTCTATGTTGTATTTGAGAACGGAAAAAGTCTCAGTTATACGTCTTGCAATGTTGTGCAGAATTTGTGAAGATCAATTGACAAAGGTTTAGTATCGTTGGGATATGGGTAATGCCGCTTTGCCACCACCTGCAATGCCATTGTATTCAATTGCTAGGGACATAACTAATAAAGATAGGTATGAAAATGCTGATGTTGTTGCGTATGTTTAAAGTGTATTTGAAGGCGTTGAGTCTAGCAATGAGCCTTCCACAAAGCATTTGGTGTTGATTTTGTTTTAGGGTGTGTTTCGGACATGTTTATTAAATTTTAAATCATCTGTGATTTTTGGTTGAATTCGAGGTAATTCTGCAGAGTAATGCTTGGATTCATTTATTCTAGTTGGATAGTGTGGAAGAGGTGGGAAATTTCTAATTCATTGGAGAAGTTAGTTTGATTCTTATTGAAGAGTTCAATTCATTCCTTTCATTCTAGGTGGAGAAATTTTAGAGTTTCGTTCGTTGTAGTGGAATTTGTATAAATGTAGAGATTGTTGAGTTTGTGACGTAAATTCGGGTTATTTTTTTATTGAAAAAATATTGTTTCCTTTTTTCCCTGCATTTTTTTGTTGGGCATATACTGTTTCCTTTGTACCATACTATTTTCTTATTGGAAAAATATTATTTCATTTATTCCATGCGTTCTTTTATACTATTTCTATTTTTAAGAATATTATGAGGATTTTGATATGTCCCCTGTATATAATTGGCTATTCTTTACAAACCATTTTATTATTGAAAGTTAAAATCATTGTGTAGGAACACAATTATTGTATCTTCTCTCCAATATAGTTGTCGAATAAAATCTCCTGTATATAATTGGCTATTCTTTACAAACCATTTTATTATTGAAAGTTAGAATCATTGTGTAGGAACACAATTATTGTATCTTCTCTCCAATATAGTTGTCGAATAAAATCTCCAATTCTCCTATGAAATTAAATTATCGTTTTTGTGTTTATCTTATTATTGTGATCAATACTTCATATTGTGCCGTATAACCTCGTTCCACCCCCCAACATCTAACACGTTTGGACTTATAGCTCAAACATTGTATCACATATTGCTAAAAGTCCAAAAAAGTCGATATAAAAAAAAATGCATGACTAAATAAAATTGATTCATGAACCCAAAAGCAACTGAGTTGCTCATTCCTTTGAATTCCTACATCTCACTTTTTTTGGGTTCAAGATAGAGATATCAAAAAAATCCGTTCAATCCGATACTCGTTGACCCTACCCTGAATGGAGCGGGAGTATTACCTGCCTAATCGGGTAAACAGAATGTAGACGTGGCGGCAGGTGTCGTTGTCCGGAAGAGGGTATAGGGCAAGTACGATAAATATAGTTCTCGCTCCATTACTTATCCCATTTAAATTTAATTTCAAATTTAATTTTTTTATCTAGCAAAATTAAATATGTATCATCATTTTTAAAGAAAACATGAGTTATTCTTAACAAATTGAAAAAAAAAATATTCACTAATTAAAAACATAAATAAAATAAAATAAATGAAAAATAAAAGGGACAGGGGACTTGACCCCACCCTGTCCCACTTTAACCAGATATAGGGTGGGGTAAGGTAACAAAAATGCTCGACGGTCAGACGCGACGGGGGAGGGAATGGTCGACCCGCCCCATACTTGTCCCGTTGCCATCCTAGTTCTAGATAAATACTTGAAAATATTCAGAAGACTTGGCATATTCAGTGTTGTGTTAGACAAGATGTAATTTGTTATGACAACTTTGTGTAAGTAATTAACTTCCACTTAATTAATTAAATGATTTTTCTAAATGAACCTGAGAATAGCGGCCTGCCGATGAATGAGGGGATGGAGATACGAGTGTCGAGAAAATATATTGAAAATAAACGTACCAAAATGTACAAAGATTGAGGACAAAACATGCAATTTTTCAACTAAAAATCATTCTATTGAACGTGGAGCCAAGCATGTTTGACTAAGCTTAAAAAGTTTACTTATAAATAAATAAATGCGTTTTAATATTAATTATATTTAATTGATCAAAGTTGAAATTACTTTACCTATTTTACAGTAAAGTGGGTTACTTAAAAGATAAAATTTTCCATTAGCCAAACATGCCTTCTTTTTTTTTTGCTACATTCTAAATCATTTATAACGATCAAGTTTCATTTTTAACTATAAGTTTTAATGGATTCACAAGTACGATTCATTTACCCATCACTCATTTCTGCAATTTATAAATTAAACCGCATATAAGTTCTTCGTGAAACAAAGTTTAGAGTGAATATGCTAAACTTTCAAGGAAGAAATTCGATGCCATATGATTTGGTACTTCTAAATGGGAGTGTTAGTCGATTTATTCATCTTGTCTATACAACGTAGAAATCTTTTTACTTTTGCGAACAATGCCCTTATTTATAAATGAGTCATGCTATGTTTACATAAATGTACACATAAGGATTGACATAATGTGAGTGAGGTGTGGCCAATGCTACAGTATCGTGGGGCCCACCAACTCACATTATGTGTACATCATAAATTAATCCTTTATAAATGTACCATAATCATAAATAATTACTAACTATATTATAACTACAATCTAATACAATTCAACTTTAGAATTCTTTCCACCGCCATGTAAGGAATTTAGAAATTTTATAGATTTCACATAAATTTAGAAAATCTTAATTCAAGGCAAAAAGTGTTATTTTTAATTTTTATGTTGATGTCTTAAATTTGCAATTTAATTCAAGTGATTATGTAGTTTTCTATACATACAAAGATAATGGTATAAGAAAATTAGGAGTAAACACAACCGTTTTTGACGGTTTGTGACAAATTTTCAAATCGAACTAAACCACTTCAATTTGTAAACGAAACCAATCCAAACCACATTTTTTTTTTTGTTTAGTTCTATTTAAAATCACTCTTTAATAAGTAAAACAGATAACGTATATCAAATAAGTTCAATCATAAATATTAATCTAAAACTTCACGTTAAAACATAAATAGTACAATTAAAAATATTATGAACCAAAGTTCTATAATTCTAATCATTATAATGCAACAACGTGATATTAATATTTTAACATCTTAGTCGATACTAATTGGTTTAAATTTACAATTGTAACTCATGATTCATTCTTTACATAAAGATGATAATATAGTATAATTCATTCATTATATTTAAATAATATAAACAAATAATAAAAGAAAATGAATAGAAAGATCAAATACAGTAATACATTTTATAACATTTTGTGACGCATGCAATACTTATATCTCATCCAAATATTGACGAATCGTTATATGTTCTTTGTTACTATACAACCAATTTTTATGGCAAATAACCGCATCAACTATATTAGCACTCAACAAACTCCTAAATGAATTAAGAATTCAAGCAATAGTAGGAAATGTAAAAGCAGAAATAATTATTGATGTTTGAATAACTAACCGATTTTTCGCAATTTTGGTGATAATCTTGTAATTATTTGCTTTCAATTTTTATCAAAGTAATATGCCGAAATGTATATTGGTCAAATCTTTAGAATGGCCATTTAAGTAATCCATCAAATCGCTCTAACAATTAACAATAAAATCTATAAAGTAAGTTAAAATGTAAATAATTAATTGACATGACCAGGAAATTGAGATGCTAATAAACAAAAAAATATTGTCCGGTTAAAATTTAAGTGAGCCTGATATAAACTGGAAAAAACAACACAACTAACAATAAAATAGAGTAAATAATTATAAAGAAAAATAAGAAAAATTGGATAAATTGACTCAAAAATTTAACCAAAATTCGAGAAAATTATTATTAGTAGAAAGGAAAGAAATGTGAAAATTCGAATTAAAATTTTGATTTTATTGTCTACTCAATTATAACTGGTGGTCGATAACCATGATCAGCAATAGTTTTTCAACACTTCACATAATTTGAGGATTTTGCATTCACAGTTAGGATGACTAATGTGTATTTGGATATGATTTATGGGATGGATAATTTTTTATTTAGGTATTGATTTTAATTGGATTATGTCTAACATGGATGTATCTTTTTGATCGGGATGTGCTCATGTTTTAATTGAGTTGGATAAAATTTTAAATTATTATTTTTTTGTGAAAGGTTTGGAGATTTGAAACGGTTTGCAAATATTGAAACCTAAACTAAACCATTTTGAAGCGGTTCGGTTCAGTTCGATTTAAAACCAAAACGTTGATGAATCCAAGTGGACCCAAATCTCAATTTCAAAAAAGCGATTTTGATTTTGCAATTTGATGATTTCATTGTTCAGTTCTAATGGAAATTAGTTCCATGTTACCTTATGTGTTGGTAGATTTATTATTATTTTTTAAATCTTTGTAGATTTAATTTGATAGTTCGTGTTGCCTTTTAGTTAATCATCTTAAAACATGACCGAGAAATTTAGAAAAATGCACAATCTAGTCAAGAAGCATCCATTGTAAACAATGATAAATTATTTAGAAAATAGGAAAATCTGAGGACATTTTTTTATGCTTATTTTTTTGTTGAAGTTTAAATAAATCATATTGCTTAAAGTTTTATGATCAAATTATTATTGTTGGGTTTTGTGACCCAAATTTGGACTAGGATTTGCATGGATTAGAGTGTTGGGCTTGAAAATGTCAAAATAGAGTTCAAGAAAGAAAAATGGAGTTGACGGCGCTTGCCATCCCAGTGCTTGAGTGGTGGGGGTGGACTTTTTAGAAGGGAGCTGCCGCATGCCCAATGCCCGCTTGGAGCTCGAGTGGCGCCCCTAGGGCTCGCCAAGTGCTAGCTAGGCGCATGAGCGCCGCAACATTCTTGTATTTTTTTTTGTTTTCTCTTTACACGCGTTTTTGACCTAGTTTACACCTTTAGGGTTATTTCTAGGGTTTGATATGCATTCCTATAAATAGTAGACTCTTCTTTACAAGTTTTTATGTTACTGAAAGTTAGAATCTTTGTGTAGGAATACAACTATTGTATTTTCTCTCCATTATAGTTGTTGAATAAAATCTCAAATTCCTCTACGAAATTAAATTCTTGTCTTTCTGTTGTGATCAATACTTCATATCATGCCCTATAACCTCGTCCAGTTTCAATCAAGTGGTATCAGAGCTTTGGTTTGATTTGTTCAAGGTTTCTTTGTTCTTGATAAAAATCATGAAGTATGACATTGCGCTTTTGGGTTGTAGTACTAGATTTTTGTTGTAGCAGGTGAAGATGCGAGCACTCGCTCAGATGGATTTAGATAATGCGTTGCTAGGATTGGCCAAGATGCCCACAGTTTAGACGTTGGAGGAGAAACAACTTAAGGATTGGAAGGCACTTTCACAAATTCATCTTCATCTTTCGAATAATATTTTTCGGGAAGTGTTGAAGGAGAAAATAACAACTGCATTGTGGCCGAAGTTGGAAAAATAATGTATGACTAAAGTCTAACAAGTAAAATGCACCTAAAGCAGCGTTTGTACTCTCATCGTATGATAGAAGACAGATCTTTGGAAGATCAATGATTGTTTTTTAAAAAAATCGTTGTTGATTTGGAGACATTAGAGATAAAGCATGATGAAGAAGATTTCACTTAATTCTTTTATGTTCATTGCCCCTTCATTTACATCGTTTAATGACACGATTTTGTATAGTCATGATACTCTCACCATTGAAGATGTGTACGATACTTTGTTTCCAAAGAAGAAGATGAATCATCTAGTTGTATCTGAGGCTAAATGTGGAGAAGACTTTGTTATTCATAGTGGTCACGGAAGGGGCAAGTCGAAATCTAATTTTAATAATTAAGTTTGCTTTTATTGCAAGAAAAATGACACATTAAGAGGAATTGCAACAAGTTGCAGAATAAAGGATATTTGACTGCAAATTAGAAGGGAAGGCGATCAGATACTTTAGGTGAAGCCGATGTCACAGGAAAATTTCAGTGATATGGATCTTTTGGCGATTTCTGATAGCGAATCTAAACCCGATGATAATTGCATTCTAGATTCAACCTGTGTTTTTCATATGTGTCCCAACTGGGATATGTTTGCAACACGTGAAACCGTTTCTAAAGGTTTTTGGTCATATGAAACAACACACCTTATTGTGTAGCTGGTATTGATAGAGTTAATCTTAAGTTGATGGATAGGATATTTAGAACAATTGATCACGTTCGACATGTTCTAGACTTGAAGAAAACTCTCATCTCGTTGGCTATTCTTGATTAAAAAGGGTACGAGTTCATTGATGGAGGTGGAGCTTTGAAGGTTTGCAAAGGTGTCAAGGTTATATTGGGGGGCGAAAAAAGTCTCAATTATACATCTTGCAAGGTCGCGCAGAATTGTTGAAGAATAATTTGCAAACGTTTAGTATCGTGATGGATATTGAGTTTGGTAAAGTATTGTTGGGCTTTGGAGTAGAGTTGAAGAATATATCTAAGTCGAGATCAAAAGATATAGGTAATATAGCTTTGCCACCACCACTTGCGGTACTATTGTACTCAATTGTTAGGGATATACCCATTGTAGATAGGTACGGAGAAGATGATTTTGTTGCTTATGCATTAAGTGCATTTGAAGGTGTTCAATTTAGTAAAGGGTCTTTTAAAAAATCATTTAGTGTTGATTCTGTTTCAGGGTGTGTTTCGGTCTCATTTGGTAATTTATAAATCATTTGTGATTTTTGATTAAGCCCGAGATAATTTTGTAGAGCAATGATTGGATTCATGTAGAGTACTTGGATATTGTGGAAGAGGTGGATTTTTGGTTCATTGGAGAAGTTTGGTTCTTATTGTTGACTTATGATTGATTATAACATTAAAGTTTTGACTATAGCAAAACAAGTTAATCTTATTTACTAACAAGTTGAATTCAAGTTATTATAGTTTTTCAAAGCATGCGATGAAAAATTGATATCAATTGGTATCAATTGCATAAATATGCATTATCAAAATAACTAGATAAAAAATTAGGCAGTCGAATATAGTGGGAAAAACTTTAATGTTGGCATGATGCCAATAGCATTCTCTTAACAGAGCTAGGAAGCACTTTCTTTTGAAGAGTAATGGTTTAAATATTAATTGAAGGTGTTTAACAAACAATAGTGTTAAACTATATTGTCTTGATTGTATAATTTGAAAATTGTGCTCATAATTTAAAATTTAAGCTATGATTTCTCATATATCTTATCTATTAGTTACAATTAATATCTAAATGATCAATATGAAATGTGATGGGTCTCATATATCACCCTAACTATTTTTCAAGATTATAGGGATTTAGTACAACCTTTAGTTAGTGATAATTAATGACCAATTTGTGATATAGAGAACAAACATTTTATGTGAATTCATTGAATTGAAGAATCTTCAGTTCTGGTTCATTACAATGTTTGTTTCATTTATTTAGTGGAGAACAAAATACTAGCAATATTAGTAAGTTTATCCATCCATATCACACAATATTGACTTTTCTTGAGCCTTGAATAAGAATTGTGCTTCTTCGAGAGTAACACGATATAATTTTAGTTGATTCAAACAATTATGCAATATTCTTCTCAAATATTTAAATATCCAAATCGTATTTTGTTCAATAAAAACTGTTTATTCTTGTAGTACATTAATTTAATATAAAAGTATGATTTCTTTATAGCAATAAGTCAATATTCTTCTAAAATATTGAAATTGTAATGTCATGCTTTTCACGAGCAAGTAATATTCTTCCAAAATAGTATAACATTGTGATTCTTCGGGTGCAATGCACAGTGTAAGGATTATATTCTATACATAACAATCAATTATAGAAAACGTGGTAGTTATCATAGGAAATGGACAGGTGGATGTGTGCACTAGAATAATTATTATGAAATTTTTGTATTAAGACCATATGAAATTCTTGTATTGAACAATCAATATAAAATTGTGGATAGGATGGGTTTTATACGTGGCATTCCAATATATATATATATATATATATATATATATATATATATATAAAACCCGCAACCGCTAGTCGAGAGTACGCATTTGGTAAATCTCGCTCTATGTGCAGTAGCCCGCAAACCACATAGGAAAGATAAACTGCACTGACAAGCCCAGTATGACGAGCTCGATCGAGGAAGTGTTGGCAGAGGATTCGAACTCGTGACTTTCGATCTCCGCGTTCACCTGCCCCACCAACTCAACCATACCCGAAGGGGTTTCCAATGAATTTTTTGCAAGAATTTGGCTATTGTTCACGTGTATATTTCTCATGAATGAATCATTGTATTTTAATTATAATCGTTGAATTTGAAGAATAATAAGTTGTGAATGACAACGTTTTGATCATAGATGTATAGACTATCCAGATCATGCGAATTTTTCCATTGTTGATCTTCATTTTTCTCTCTATTTTGGGTGATTTTTTCTTTCTTTCTCATGCTAATAATATGCTATAAAATTAAAGTAACAAGAGAGATAAGAGAAGGAATAAAGGTATTCAAAACTCAAGTGTGCATTTTATTGAAAACTAATACCCCATATTTATAGAGTTCAGATAAGAGTTACACTAGGAATAAAACATACTTCTACCATCGATACGACTTATCTAAGTATCGTGATGAGACTAAGTAGACATCAATAATTAACTTTTAATTTTACAATAATTATTACTTATTATAGATCATTGCAAAATAACTACATAGCTCAATTAAGTAATCGAGAGGTGAGGAAACTAAAGCACTGGGAGGTGAGGAAAGTAATGCAATTCATTGGAACCCTCAATATTAAAAATGGCTGTAATACATAAAATGGGCATAAGAAGAGACATCAATACTGAAAATTAAGAGAAAGATGTGCACATCGACATAATTACTAAATTATGGAGGTGGAGGGGCTAAAACATATTAAAACTAGCTATTATTGAACTTTAAAAGGGAATTAATTTCTCAATTATACTTTAACTGAAATAAATCATCATAAAATTATCAGCTTCTTATTTTTAAGAATTTTTTTCCAAATCCTAAAATTATATATGTAAATAGATGGATGTATATATCACTTTTCAATCTTACAATGCAATAAATTTTAGATTGTCTTCCTTCTACAGCAAATGAATGTAAAAAGATTCTCATGATTATTATTTTAATGGGTCAAAATTAACGAGTTTTTCTTTTTATTTCTGAAATCGTGAAGGAAATTTATGCTCGCAGCTTTTTAGCTCCTTGTAACTTCCATTTTCAAATTCAAGTTTTTTTTTGAAATAAACCTACGAAGTCAGCTATCTAAATTGGGCAGATTTTCAAACTTTTTTGGTAGCTGACTTCATGGGTTTATTCCGGCCGAATTCCTTGGAATTATGGGAAGATTTTTTGTGGTAATTGAAGAGGACATTGTGGGCTTTCCAACGGTATCCGAAATCGGTGGTTTTGGTGGTCGGAAGTTGCCGAAAAATTGCCGCAAACTCATCCAAAAAAATCTGAAAATCTGGACAGATTTTCACAATTTTCGGTTGCCGACTTCGTTGGTTTATTCTGGCCGAATCACTTGAAGTTTTGGGGAGAGTTTTGGTGGTAATTGAAGAGGACATTGTGAGCTTTCCAACTGTATCCGAAATCGACGATTTTGGTGGTTGGAAGTTGTCGAAAAATTGCCGCAAACTTGCCTAAAAAATCTAAAAATTCAGTGACTGTTTGTGAAAGAAATTTCAAGTTTCGGTGACTGTTTCTGAAACTTTGGAACTTTAGTGACCGTTTTGTTATTTTCTGGTAACTTCAGTGATCGTTTGTGAAATTAATCCTATAAAACGCACATAATCTTTTTGTTTTCCTCATATATCGTTCAATAGTAATTTTGCACGGAATTATTTTTTAAGACTAAAGGGATTCACAACTTAAACTTAAGGGACTAACGAAGTTTAGTTTAAAGATAGGGGATGTTTCCACACATAGTGTAAAATATGGGGACCATTTAGGTTTTTAACCCAGATTTTATAAAAGAAAAATAAAATAAAAATCATGGGAGGTAATACAAATTAGAGGTTTGTTTTATATTGATCAGACAACTTTCACTTGATTCAATTTTATCTCCAAGTCTCCAACAAATATTTGTGTTTCAACGTAATTACCCAATATATATTCTCGTAGCTATTTAACCATTTTGTCTATGACTATTAGAATCTATAACCTCTTTGATGGAGTAGGTGCAATCCACATCTCATTTATGATGTTATAAGACTTACCTTTTTATGAGAAAAAAGGTGGAATTTGGTAATACTTGAAGAATGATGTTGCCAAAAATTTAAGTTCGATAACAAAATTTGTCAATTTTTGATAACTGTTACATATGAATGATCAAATGAAAACAAATTAACGTTAGAAGACCAATGTGGAAGAAACATTGAAGTCTGGTGACCTCTACTGAAATATCCCCAATTTTTATACAGTGAACATGTGAGAGTTGTCCAGCATCCAATGCAGGTTGATTACATGTCAATTCTTCTTCTTTATCCAAAGAGTAATACTTTTCATCCCCATTGAAGTTACAATCTCAATCTAGGTGGCGTTAATGTGAGATTAAATAATATGTGAAATTAAATAAGTCATTTAATTTCACATTTCATTTAATATATTATTTAGAGCCACAGAGACTGGGGTTGTTACCCCAGTGAGAATGAATAGCATTTTTGTTATCCAAAATAATAAAATATACCACCAAGGATTAGAAAAAAGGAAAAGAGAGAGAAAAAAGTTTGTAAAGTAGGCCCAAAAGGATTTAGTTTTTCTAATCAAAATGTGTTAGGTGTGATGCAAAGATGCTACCGGTAAACTTAAAAAGTTTGATTATGCCTCACAAGTTACAAATGGAGGGTTAGATCTCAATTACAAACTAAACTAATTGGTGTTAGAAAAGTAAAAAGGGGTTATCAATCCAAAAGTTTATCAAACCCTTTTTTCATGCATGTATATACTTTAGGTTGAAATCAATGAGAATATTAAAAGTGAAAGCATGCATTGATCCATGTGTCTGATTGCTTGAATTATACGGGTTATGATCTTTCAATTGATACGTAGTCTCCTTACGAATTTTGTCTCTGTTGATGGAGATGCAGAGATATGAAAAATCACGTTTAATCGGGAACCATGACCCCATGATATAATAACTGTATTGAGCAGTTATTATCTTTCACTTATTTTAAATTGGTCTGTCATCAATTTAAAATAATTTTCTGGTCTCAACACTTTATTTTCATGACATTTAATACCCACTAGTCCAAAATTGACTTTAATAGATCACTTTATTGACTAAACTTTTAAGATAGTATTACACATTTTAATATATATACATGTGTGGCCTCCACGTTGGAATTTTCCAACAATCTCCCACTAGGCCATACATGTAATCTTATAAATGTACACAACCTTATGAGCTCAAAATTTTGCTATAATTATTATGGGTATTTCCAAAAAATCTTGTTCATAAGTCATATTGATATAAGATCAAAGCAATTTTCGTCAAATGTAGCGTGACTAAATCCATCAATGGTCACGAATACCCATACAACCAAATGTCATAGATCAATTATGTGAGTGCAGCATGAAAATTTCATGTTATGTGATCCAAACATGTCTATTTTCAACTGGTCCAACCTTATTTCTTAAATGAGATCAATACTGAATATAACAATAGAGTGAAATGAACTGAATACTTTATTTTTGTACAGAAAAATATCCAAATACACAAATGTGTGCAAAACATAAAGCAATGAAAATAAAAACTCTCACTAAAATATGATATCCTCATGAAATACAACACACATACGAATAGTGTGCTCATGAAAGACCTTGGGTGACAATCCCTTAGTAAGCAGATCCACAATCATGGAGTTTGTCCTAATGTGCTCTATGGAAATATGTCCACTCCGTACTCTTTCCTTCACAACTAGGAACTTAATTTCAATATATTTTGACTTAGATGAGCTCCTATTGTTTTTGGAATATAGAACTACTGAGTTATTGTCACAATATAAATTTAGCGGTCTTTCTACGCTATTCAGAATGTGCAGCCCAATGACAAAATTTCGCAGCCATATTCCATGGTTAGATGCCTCATAACATGCTATAAACTTTGTTGCCATGGTAGAAGAAGCTATGAATGTCTGCTTGGAATTCTTCCAAGAAATAACTCCTCCAGCTAGTAGATAGATATAGCTTGATGTTGATCTTCTACTATCTTGGCATCCAGCAAAATCAGAATCAAAGTACCATGTGATCTCTAACTGATCCGATCTGATATATGTGAGCATGTAATCTTTTGTTCTCTTTAAATACCTCATAACCATTTTGGTTGCTTTCCAATGATCCATCTCAAAGTTGCTTAAATACCTGCCTAACATTCCAACAATGAATGTTATGTCTAGACGTGTACAAACTTGAGCATACATTAAACTCACAACAGCTGATGCACAGGGAATCTTTTGCATTTCCTTAACTTCAATGTCATTTTGTGGGCATTGTTTGTGATTAAATTTGTCTCCCTTAGTGATAGGGTTGAAAGCCTAAGATTGGCTAACCAAGAGGGGGGTGAATTGATTTTTAAACATTTTTCATTAACACTACAAGATTTTAAAACTAATGATCACACAAATGATAGTGAATCTAACCAAATACAAATAGGCACGTAGATAACTGATGTAAGTTTGCACAAAGTAAAAACGTTAAGTAAAAGAGTTAGAAAATGCAAATGATATGATATGGAGGTTCGATTCAATGCAATGATCTACGTCCCCCGTTACCAAGCTCTCAATCACAAGCAATGTCTTTTTCACTATGTTGATTGACTTGTGGCACAATCCAACCCTTTACAACGCTTCTGGTAACTTACAACCAAAGAGCACCGATTCTTTACAATATTGAGCTTTCCGGGACCTCAACACTACCCACAATTCAAAGTAAATATATATGAGTAAAAACTTCTCTTATTGATGGATGATAAAATCAAGATTGATAACAAGAAAAGAAGAGGCAAACACTTCAATAGATAGCAATGAGTGTAGCTTAAAGTGTTGTTATTAAAAACTTTTTTGATGAACAAAGGATTTTCACAAATTCAATCACTCAAAAGTTTTTCAAGAATTTAATGTTATTGATCTTCTTAAAGATGGAAAAATAAAGTAGTTGAAATCAATAAAAACCTCACTCTAATGCTCAAGAATTGTTATTACAAGTGAAGGAATAGTGATTTATAGCACTCAAATTGGTCAAAAGTTCTGTCCTAATGGACGTATCTTACTAGACGTCCGGTACAATACCAGACGGTCAAATAGACGTTATTTTTTGTTAGGAAATTGGACCGTTTGAAATATGGCCGTTGCAAAAAAAAAAATCAGTTTTACTGGACGTTCGGTACGACTGATTTTTTGCCATGAACGTCCTCTATTTAATTTTTATCAAATGTAAGTGCTAGAGGAACATTTTAAAATGTTTTTCAAAGTGTTTGTTGTATTTAAAATACTTGTTTTGAATTTTTACCTTTGAAAACATATTTACCGAATAAAAACATTTTTTATCATGAATTTATAACTAATCAAAATTTTAAGCTTTGTCACGATGTATTTTTCCAAGTATTGAAATATTTTACCTTTACATATAATCATGAAAATTTCTAAGTACTTAGTTTGAATCTCTTAACTCATATTGCTCGATTGGTACTTCAACTCATGTCTCAATATTCGTGTAGGTGATTCTTTGCGAGATTTGCAACATCATTCTTTAGGGCCTCGATTGTTTGAAACTCATTTCCATTGGGCTTGTGTGCAAGTTACTTGATCTCGAACTTTGTGCCATTGAATACATTCAAATGCAATAGTCACTATGGTCACTTAAAATCAATTTGTTAGTAGATTTGTTTGTGATAATCAAAACGAGACGTCAACCATAGGTCAACAATTTCTCCATTTTTTATTATGACAAACATAATATGATTTGCAAGATATATGTATGAACAAACTGATAGGAAATAGAGAATAATATTTGTATACATGTATTCTCCCTATTAATTTCACTACAATTCCCCTTTTTAAGTATAATCAAGCAATCATGCAAATCTCATCTATTTCTTCCCCCTTTTAGTATAAGAAAAAAGCTCGCAAACATGTACTAATAAGCAAAAATAGCAAACATAGCGAAAAAGCATTGCATAGATATGATAAAGTTTAGCACATACTCAAAAGGTCAACCATAGGGTTAAGACAATTTTAAATACATCAATTAGAAAACTACGGAGCCGGATGAGGAGGTTGCAGAAATCGAATCAACATGTCGACGAAGAAGACTGTCATCTGCTCCTGCATAGTAGCCTGCTGCGCGATGATCGCGTCCTGTTGATCTCGCATGTGATGGAGCACGCCGCTCATCCTATCGACTGTCGTAGTGAGGGAGTTGAGCCATCCACTAAAAAGTGCAAACTGATCCTCGGAAGGACCTCGACTGGTAGGTTGCGAAGTGCATGAAGACCCCGTGGCTTGTTGTGTACCTTCATCGTCATCGTCGTCCTCTTTCTCTTCTGCGAATGGCAAAGTAGACGGTCCCGAGGTTGGGTTGAATCCCTTTGTTTCAGTAACCCATTGTTCATTTTTCTTAACAATTTTCATGCGTTTAATTATAGAGCAATTAATGGTGTCGGAGAGACGGGGTTTGATGAATGCCTCATCGTGAAGAGGAATATCAAATTGTTGAAAATTTTGGTTAAAAGCATGCCATATGGGAGCGCCTTAGCGATGCGAGATGAGTGAATGAACTGTATGAGACCTAAGGCAATGGTCAAAAAATCAACTTTCCGACAGACAGGAAAAGAATCGAGCATAAAAAGATCGAAACAATTCACTTCATCCCGATGCCCCTTCCTAGGAAAAATGACTTTGACGATGATATTTTGCAGAACTTTATAGGGAAGAGTAAGTTGATGTGTAGAGATTTTCGTGATGTTTTCAAAAATTTTACCCGTGACACAACGACAAGCATCAACTGGGTCATAGCCATCAACAGGGGGGTGAGTTTTATGCACAAAAGTTTGAATATCACACGGTTCGATTTCAAGAATGGTACAAATAAGAGGTTTGGAAACCGTTATTCGAACATTTTTGATAAAACATGTTATGTTCGACATCACGAGAAGGAAAAGTCATGTTTTGATAAAATTCCCTCATTAGTCGTGGATATGTGTTTTCTTCTAAAGTGCAAACAAGTTTCTAACCCACGTTCATGATAAATTCCTCTATTTTAAATGCAGGGGCGTCGAAAATAAAAGAGGGTAAACCAACATTTTTACCGGTTAGAATGGGTGATTTCACAAAGATATTCGTCGGCACATTGGGTTCAAGATCTATATCTTCTTCCTCGAAGGATGGAGATAGAGCAAGTCGTCAAACGGTTTGCTTGAGCCTCTTTCCTCTACTACATGAAGTTGACATTGTGAGAAGAATTGGGGATTTTCAAGAGTACGGTTTGAGAAGAGTTGAAAAAAGGGGATGTTCGAAGTTTTGTGGGTTTGAAAAGGCTGTAAGGTATGGGAAATTCTTTAGAAATTAGTAAAAGTTCGAGTTAGAGTGGATTTGGAGCAAAATTCGAAAGAAAATAGAGGATTTGAAAACTAGGGCTCCCGTTAGTAGAAATATCAATAGAACCTCTGGGGATTTTAGTAAAATTGGATTGATTGTTGATGGGAAAACAAGTTTATGAGTGAAAAGTGACGAGATTTGGGTTCAAATAGAGAATTGGTGGAGTCGGGAGTAGTGTACGAGAGGGAATGGAGGAAAGAAGTGAGGAAAAAGCTGGGCGAAATCGCGATTTAGAGATGCAGAAATCCGGTGCCAGACGTCCGCTACTGAACCGAAAAAAAATTGAAAGTTACTGTGTTGCCGGACGCTTGATATCGGACGTCCGCTACAATTTTCTTTTTTTTGATAGAGTAAAAAGAATTGAATAGAAAAGAAAGGAATTAGAAGAAAATATAAAATTAAATATTTTTTAGAGTTAAGGAATATAAAGAGTCATTTTAGTTCAATAACTCCCAAGCCACGTCTAATAGTTGAAAAACGATCGAGAGCAATGGATTTTGTGAAAATATCGGCTAGTTGGTGTTCGGTATAAACAAACTCAAGTGAAATATCACCGTTTCGAACATGATCTCTTAGAAAATGATGTCAAATTTCAATATGTTTCGTTCGAGAGTGTAAGACGGGATTTTTGGATAAATTGATAGCACTTGTATTGTCGCACATGATAGGAATATGATCATATGATAGATGATAGTCTCTAAGAGTTTGTTTCATCCAAAGCACTTGAGCACAACAACTTACGGCGAAAATGTATTCGGCCTCGGCCATAGATAAGACCACGAAGTTTTTGTTTCTTACTAAACCATGGCACTAAAGCAAAACCGAGGAAATGACAAGTGCCACTAGTCCTTTTCCGATCAACTTGACAACCCGCCCAATCGGCATCCGAATAACTAAGTAAATCAAAGTGAGTTTATTTTGGATACCAAAGTCCTAAATTTTGAGTTCCACTAAGGTATATAAAAATTATTTTAACTGCTTTGAGGTGGGATTCCTTAGGATTAGATTAAAAACGAGCACATAAGCATACACTAAACATAATATCGGATCTATTTGCGGTTAAATAAAGAAAGGATCCGATCATACCTCAATATTTAGCGTTGTCGACGGAGGTGCCTTGTTCATCCTTATCAAGCTTTATGGAAGTGTTCATTGGAGTATTCATTGGTTTTGAGATCATTCATCTTGAACCTCTTTAGCATGTCTAAGATGTACTTACTTTAATTTATAAAAATGTCATCACACGTTTGTTTGATTTGAAGTCCAAGAAAGAATTTGAGTTCACCCATTATGCTCATTTCAAATTTCATGCTTATATTATTAGAAAATTCTTCACAAAGTTTGATATTTGTCCCACCAAAAATAATGTCATCAACATAAATTTGAACAATTAGCATGTCTTATTTTTGAGTTTTGATAAAGAGAGCGATATCGACTTTTCCAATAGAGAAACCATTTGAAAGTAAAAATTTGCTCAAACGTTCATACCAAGCTCTAGGAGCTTATTTGAGGCCGTAAAGAACTTTTCTAAGTTTGAATACATGGTTTGGAAATTTATGATTTGTAAAGTCGGGTGGTTGCTCAATGTAGACTTCTTGGATAAATCCATTTAAAAATGCACTTTTGACATCCATTTGTTAAAGAGTGAAATTTTTGTGACATACAAATGCAAGAAGCATGCGAATGGATTCTAAGCGAGCTATCGATGCAAATGTTTCCTCATAGTCGATTCATTCTTTTTTATTGTAACCTTGGGCTACTAATTTAGCCTAGTTACGCACAATGATTCCATTTTCATCTTTTTTATTTCGAAAAACCTATTTAGTGCCAATAATGGTTTGATTTGTTGGTCTAGCAACAAAGTCTCACACATGGTTTCGTTCAAATTGATTTAGTTCATCTTACATTGCTAGAATCCAAAACTCATCAAATTCCGCTTCTTTGAAATTTTTAGGTTCGATTTGTAAAATGAATGCACAACTATCTGATGATTTCAAGAGAGGTTCTAGTAGTGATACCTTTTGATGGATTTTCGATGATTAACTCCTTTGGGTGAGATGAGACGAACTTCCATTCTTTTGGCAATGTGAATTCTTCTTGTGCTTCGATTGGAGTTTCTTTTCTTTCTTAATTGTTGGATTCTTTTGCTTGTTCTTCATTCAGAGTTCCTTTGTTTTAGATAGTCATTTGTTTAAAAGGAGTCTCCAATCCTACATCATCATCAATACATTTCTCTCGATCAAGTAGATTAATTTCATCAAAAGTAACATACATCGATTTTTCAACGACTAGAGTTCTTTTGTTAAAAATTCTATATACTTTACTAGTCGATGAATAACCAAGAAAAATTCCAATATCGAATTTTGAATCAAACTTTCCCAAGTTATCTTTTGAATTTAAAATAAAACATTTGTAATCGAATACTTTAAAATAACTAATGTTGGAAATTCTATTTTTCAAATCATATGGAGTTTTGGTTTTCTTACGACTAACCAAAACTCTATTTATGATATAACATGCGGTATTAACGGCTTCGGCCCAAAAATATTTTGGTAAATTATTTTCATTTAGCATGGTTCGAGCCATTTCTTGTAATGTGCGAGTCTTCCTTTCTATTATACCATTTTGTGGAGGAATTCTAGAAGCCGAAAAATTATGTTCATATCCATTATCGTTACAAAAATCATCAAATGCAATATTATCAAATTCTCCACCATGGTCACTTTCATTTTCCACTTTCTTACAAAAATGTTTGAAGGTCTTTAAGGCTTTATCCTTTGCTTTTAAAAATATTACCCATGTAAATCTAGAAATATTATCAACGATAACAAAAGCATAGTATTTACCACCTAAGCTAGCCGTCCTTGACAGTCCAAAAAGATCCACGTGGAGAAGTTGCAAAGGTTTCGTTGTTGAGGAAAATGCCTTTGGTTTAAAAGAGCTTTTGACTTGCTTTCCAAATTGACATGTATCACAAATTTTGTCATTTTCAAATTTCAAGTTTGACAATCCTTTTACAAAGCGATTTTTAGAAATTTTTGAAATAAGCTCCATGTTTACATGACCAAGTCTTCTATGCCAAAACCAAGTTTCATCTTTTAATCCAATTAGACAATGTTCGTTGTTTTCATGGTTTCGACTTCCTATGAAAACTACCTCTTTTGATGTAGCATCCTTAATTAGACATTTGGAAGAATCGAATTTTATGTGATAATCCTTGTCACATAGTTGACTAATGCTTAGCAAATTATGTTTGAGGTTATCGACTAACAAGACATTTCCAATAGAAGGGGAAAGGTGATTACTCATGTTGCCCATGCCAATTATTTTCCCTTTTGCATTGTCTCCAAAAGTTACATGAACTCCATCCTTAGCTTTGAAATTTGAGAGTAATGATTGATCTCCGGTCATATGCTTTGAACATCCACTATCCAAAAATCATTTGCTTTTGATTTTATTTGGTACCTACAAAAACAATTTAATTTTTGACTTTTGGTACCCATACAAACTTGGGTCCTTGGAAGTTAGTGTTTGAGGATTCTTTGATTCACTTGTTTGGTTTTCAAAGTATAGTTTCTTTTTAGCTAAGCAATTAAAAGAAACATGCCGAATTTTGTTACAAAAAGTGCAAGTGGTAAAAAGTGTAAGTGGTATTTGATACTTTAACAAACACATTTTAAAGATATTTTTGTTTTAAAGAGGGTTTGAATCCTATTCCCCCTATGTCAAAAACACATTTTTTATTTCTAAGCATTAAGTCAAAAATTTTCTTTCTTTCGGTAAATTTATGCACTATTTTTATCAAATCCTCAACCTTTTCTTTTAGAAAAATATTTTCTTTAGCTAATAGCTCATAATCAAGATATTCTTTTGGTTTCTCCAAGGTTTTCTTTAATTCATCTTTTAATAGAACATTTTTGTTTTTGAGAATGGAATGACCCAAAGCAAGTTTTTCAAAATCCTCAAGTAATTCGTCATAAGAATTAAGCATTCATCGTAAGAAGGTTCTTTTGTACTTACCTTGTCTTCGATGGCCATGAATCACATGTTAACAACATCGTTTTGATCATCACTTTCATCATCGTCACTATCATCTGAAGTGGCTTGGAATCCCTTTTTCTTGAAGCTCTTCTTTCTTTTGGGCACTCCGTTATTTTGTGACCGGGTTTGTCACATTCATAGGAAATTATTTTCTTGTTTTTCTCTTCTCCTTTATCATGTGTTCTTTGAAACTTCTTGTTATTTCGGAAGCCTCTCCATTTTTTAACAAGAATTACAAGATTATCAAGCACTTCATCGCTCATGTTGCTTGTTGATGGTTGTTCATCCATTGCCGATTTCAAAGCTATTTGTCTTTTAGGAACTTCTTTTGATTCATCTTTACTTTTCCTTGTCTTTTCTTTAATTTTGGTATTGTTGAGCTCATAGGTCATCAATGTTCCATTCAATTCTTCTAAAGGATATGAGTTCACATCCTTTGTGTTTTCGATGAGCATCCATATGGGGTCCATTCTTCCGAAAGTGACCTAAGTAATTTGCTCACAACCTCACCGTTAGTATATTTTCGATCAAAGCCTTTTAGGCCATTCACAATAGCGGTAAGACGAGTAATCATGTCAACAATAGACTCATCTTATTTCATCAAGAAGTTTTCAAATTCTTTAACCACATATTTATTTTTGTTTCTTTAACTTTGTTTGTTCTAACATGAGTTACCTCAAGAGCATGCCAAATTTCATGAGCCGAATCACATGTACTTATTCTATTTAATTCATTTCTATCTAGAGCACAATAAAGTAAGTTCATGGCCTTAGGATTTAATAATAGTTTTCTCCTATCTTCGTCATCATATTCCTCTCTATACTTAGGGATGCTTTGATCGGGTTTCCCATCTATTTTAATAGTCTTTGTGGGCACATATAGACCATATTCAATAATTTCCCAAACATTATAATCAATGGATTGAACATAAATCATCATTCTAGCCTTCCAATAATTATAGTGTGTGCCATCAAAGAAAGGAGGTTGGTTTGTGGAATAACCCTCAAGATTTTGAAAATCGGTATTAGCCATAACTCAAGATTGTGAAATCTTAAAGAAGTGAGTACTGAGCTCTGATACCAATTGAAAGCCCAAGATTGGCTAACCAAAAGGGAGGTGAATTAATTTTAAAAACTTTTTCGTTAACACTACAAGATTTTAAAACTAATGATCACACAAATGATAGTAAATCAAACCAAACACAAATAGGGACGTAGATAATTGAAGTAAGTTTGCACAAAGTAAAAATATTAAGTAAAAGAGTTAGAGAATGCAAACGATATAATATGGAGATTCGATCCAATGCAATGATCTACGTCCCCCGTTACCAAGCTCTTCGTCATGAGTAAGGCATTTTTCACTATGTTGATTGACTTGTGGCGCAATCCAACCCTTTAGAACGCTTCCGGTGACTTACAACCAAGGAGCACCGATCCTTTACAATATTGAGCTTTCCGGGACCTCAAAACGACCCACAATTCAAAGTGAATATACAAGTGAAAACTTCTCTTCTTGATGGATGATAAAAGCAAGATTGATGACAAGAAGAGAAAAGACAAACACTTCAATAGATAGCAATGAGTTTAGCTCAAAGTGTTGATATTAAAAACGTTTTTGATGAACAAAGGATTTTCACAAATTCAATCACTCAATTTTTTTTCAAGAATTTAATGTTATTGATCTTTTTAAAGATGGAAAAATAAAGTAGTTGAAATCAATAGAAGCCTCACTTTAATGCTCAAGAATTGTATTGCAAGTGAAGGAATAGTGATATATTTATAGCACTCAAATTGGTCAAAAGTTCTGTCCTAACGGACGCATCTTACCGGGCGTCCGGTACAGTACCAGACAGTCAAATAACCGTTATTTTTTGTCCGAAAATTGGACCTTTTGAAATATGGTCGTTGCAAAAAAAAAAAAGCAGTTTTACCGGACGTCCGGTATGAGTAATTTTTGTCCCCGAACGTCCTCTATTTAATTTTTATCAAATGTAAGTGCTAGAAGGACATTTTAAAATGTTTTTCAAAGTGTTTGTTGTATTTAAAATACTTGTTTCGAATTTTTACATTTGAAAACATAGTTTCCGAATAAAAACATTTTTGATCGTGAATTTGTAACTAATCAAAATTTTAAGCTTTGTCACGATATATTGCCAAGTATTGAAATATTTTACCTTTACATATAATCATGAAAACGTCTAAGTACTTAGTTTGAATCTCTTGACGCATATTGCTCGATTGGTACTTCAACTCATGTCTTAATATTCGTGTAGGTGATTCTTTGCGGGATTTGCAACATCATTCTTTAAGGCCTCGGTTGTTTGAAACTTGTTTCTATTTGGGCTTGCACATTCAATCATTCAATCTCCTTCAGTTTTACACCATCTAATAGAGTGAGTGGAGTTTGGAAGTGTCAAACATCACTGAGAAAGCGTAGCAAAACCGTGAGGAACACCAATGGCTGGAGGTATTGTTTTCTTGGCATTAAGAATTTTTTGATTCTGTTATAAAGTATTTATTCCGCATTAGAGAATCGCCTATTATGCTTACATCTTGGCCATTTAAATTTTACTTTGTAGTTTATATTTAGCTCATTTGCGTGTCGAGTTGGTATGACTTGATTTATGGTTGTTCAATATACCAGTTCTTATTATCTTTCATTGCTAAAAAAAAATAACCAAATTTTATTGCACACAAAATATATTAGAAATCAAAGATTACAGGAAGGACAATAAGAATAAAAAGAAACGACACAAAGAAAATCCTAGAAAATCTCTCTCAAATGAGAGAATCTCATATTTAAATGAAATAAACCAATAATCTAGTATCAATGGTCATCAATCTGCCACTTGTCATCATATAAGCATTTCACGACATTTTAACTAATATGCATAACCAAGCCGCAATTTTACTAGTATAGGCAACTGGGTCAAGCCAACCATTTAATGGTTGGGCCAAGTCTAGTTTAATAAAGGGGAAATTACCAAAATAAACCTACACCTCAGGGATACAATTCAAAAACAAAGGGATTAGTTTTAAATTCATAAATTGGGTGCTAATTAAAAATTATTAATTTAATTAATACATATTTATTATACCGCACGACAACCACCCACGGCAGTAAATCTAATTCATTTTCGCACCCATTTTAACACCAAAACCCTCCTTTATTCCATTTTCAATCCCAAATCAATTAAATGTCGGTTACCCCACTCCCAATCCCTAATTGCAAATATCATTTTCTGGCCATATAAGTCTATCTCTCAATCCTCACCCTCAATCCCCAATTTCTGATCGCAGCTTCTTCGTCAGCGATGTCAAGTAGTGTACGGAAGGTTCATTCCATGAGCCGTTCTCATGGACCTCAAGATGCGAACAATGGATAATGTCAGATCAGGGATATTTAAGTAGATTCAACTCATCCTTTTGCTTTGGGGTGATTTCTTTGGGTAGTGGTTGGTGGGTGAAGCGTGTGATGGATTTAAGGTAGAGGCGAAAGTGATGGTGGTGGTGATGGTGGTGATTTTTGTTGTGAATTTGAGTTGAATGTAGTATTTATGATTCTGGATTTAAGTTGAAGGTGGTAATAGTGGTGCATTAGAGGTGGTGGTGGTGGATTGTTGTACTAGTATGCGGTGTGTGCGATTTTGTTTGTAGTGATCTTCCGTGACCAAGAATGTATTAATTGTGACCAGTTGTAACCAAATTTATTTTCATTGTGACCGTCTGTAATCAAATTTCTCTTAACTGCTATTGTACAGGACCGAAAGCCACATATAGTCACAGTTTAGACTAGCATTGCCATAGACGGTCACACTGAAGAGAAATTTGATCATAGTTAGTCACATAATAACACATGTGACGCGAACCTGGGAGTGGGATCAACATGGAATCGAGGAATTAATTAAAAATGTCAAAAAAACATAAATTCAGGTTGTAGACGATAGAATATCGACCCGCAAATTATTGAATCAAGCAACCAAACAAAAACGAAGTTAGAATGACATCTTGATTACAAAACTAATGAAACTCGATTTGCGAACGTCACAAGGGGTGCCCAATTATTTGATAAGTTCTAAGGATTGAACGCTACAAATATAACAATATTTGATAAGTTCGGTACACGTTCAATCAAGAATAAGAGAGAAAGATTCTCAATCATTATGTCAAAAGTCTTAGTTTTTAATATATTAAAATAATGATGTATTTATATAAAACCTCTAAAAATTCTAATTACACGAAAATATAATTTTAATATTGTAAAAAATGCTGAAAATATAGAATTCTAATTAAACTGGGAAAAATTGAAGATCTCGCGTGGTTATACGATTTTTCGCCAACTTGTTCTCGGCATGTTTCTATGCGACCGTAAGTCCAAAAGTACCATGCGCTCGAGTTGAGAGTTATATTCATTTTAAGCAGATTTTCGCTCATTTGAGAGTTAGCCTTGTACATAAATTTGTGACGATAACGAATTGTACTCATGGACGAAAATCTGACACCCGAGTTGAGGGTTATGCTTATTTTAATCTACGCTACTCGTTTTCTTTCCAAATATCTTCCAAACCTTGAATCTAACTCGTTTCGGCTCCCAATCCCTTCACAAAACTTAAACATTGACTTGTCAACTTCACACATCTGAACTACATTGCTTGAACCATTGACTCGTGTAACCCGGCTAAGTAATTGCTTATTCCAAATCATATCAACATATTTGTCAAAAACAACGTATCACTACTACCACCACGCAGTAGCCAAAAAGTTGCTACCATCACCACACAAATCAACATCAATGCACAATCATCACCTGCAAAGCTTGAAGAAGGTAGGTGCAGGTGCAAACGATAGTGTAATGGATTGGAGGTGGAGATCATACATTAACTGTGACCCTATGTGTTCAAATCGTGTTAATTGTGATCGGTTATAGTCAAGTATGTCTTCATTGTGACTGTCTATGACCAAATCTGAGAGGAAGACAAAGAGACACAACGAATGCTGAAATGAGTAAAGGAATCATTATATGTTTGACGATGAATATGTTCAGATTCTAAAATCACTCCATCATAGTCAAATATTAGCACGTTTAAAGGAGAAGATGAGGCCGAGAATGAGAGTCTACCGACGATGGTGAAAATGGCAACTATCCTGGGATTGGTTTTAAGAAAGAAGGGACGAGTGTGAGCAGAAAGAGATAGATGTGTTTGCTAAAATTATATACCGCAAGTGCACGGGTGCATTCAAGTGATATAGTTGACTTGTGAGTCCGAATATGAATCCGTCGAGAAATGTTTTTTTAGTTACACAATTGTTGACTCAATTTTAACAATTGAAAACACACAATTTGATTTTATATGTGAAATGAAAAAGAAAATGAATTTGAAGATCAATTAAAATAACAATTATGAAAGATGTTGACGTTCAAAATTGTATGAACAAGATTGAGGTCAACTAAGAGTGCAGAAAGTAGTCTAAAGGATGCGATGAAGAAGAATGCTCGATCGTCTCTGAAACAATTACTTCTTTTTCACAGATAGTCTAGAATATTCAAAGGGTTCACTGTGGTTTTTCTCCTTAGTGTATTCCTTTTGATTTTCTGTCTGCCTCCCTGGCCATCTTTGTTTTCTAAGCCTTTTATAGTAGAAACATAATAACGTCTAATCCTCATGTCTTGTCAACCCAGAGATTGAGCCGAGCTAATTGGGGCGTTGTCCTAACGGGATTGGCGCCCGACCTCAACGTTGTACCGTTGACTGAGGATGATGGGACTTGTTGATCCCGGTAGTAAATGCATTGTCTATTAAAGCAGGCTAAGGCTTCTGATTGGAGGAATAGGTGGGCGCTGACACAGGACCTTTCCACGTGTATCCCTTTGGTTTGATGCCCAAAGATCTTGTCAGTGATCCGTAATCATTAGCCACTGTAGCGTCTTGGAAGACTACAATGGCTTGATGGGGAAGCTATGCTCCTGCCGATCTGGCCTCGCATGACCGAACTCCCATTTCCTTGTCCTCATTGGGATATGACAGGCCGAGCTCAACGACCTCGGAGGTCGGTGTCAACAGTTACCCCCCAGGTCAGGTCTAATTTTAAATAAGAGTCTGACCTTATTTCACTGTCATGGCACAAGTACCAACCCGCGTAATAATTGCTCCTGCCGCTGCCAGGTACACCTGTCGCTTAGGGGGTGGCTGGACGTCTTCACCTCTTTTTAGGCAGTGATTGACAGCCGCGTGCATTTATTGCCATTTTCTGCCGGTTTATATCCCGCCTTTTGCCATTCCAGAACGCTTCCTTCCGTCTTTCTTTAGTATTTTCGGATTCCATCCTTCCTTATTCCTAAATTCGCAAACTCTTCGGTCCCTTTCTCTTTCCCTGAATTTCCGACCAAGATAATTGCCCAGGTATTCTCCTGCCATTTTTAGGATACCTTTTCTTTTGCGCATTACTTACTCTTTAACACGCTTACATGAGCTCGGACGAATCCCGTGTGCAGTCCTGGGGAAATCAACAGGAAGAATTTGTACCATCTTCGTCCACCCAGTCATTTAGTGCATCGTCCGCTAGTTCCGATTGTCAGGAAGTATTCACACCCACCCCCATCGCGTCATTTTATCCTCCTCCGCCCCCTCCTAACCCAACATCAAATTCACCTAGAAGTATGGAGCATAGGCGTAAGTTAAGGGAAGAGAGGGTACGCGAGGAGAGCAGTAGTGGGAGTGGTACTTGGGGAGCGAGTAGCCTCAGGTCGGTGGTGACGGAGGGTTCATTAGCTGCAGTTAGGGCTAAGTATGGCATCCCCCCTTCCGTAGAGCTAGTTGTGCCAATTTCTTCCGACCGAGCTAACAGCCCCCCTGAAGGATGTGTGGCCCTTAACGGTGCCATTCTGCAGGCTGGTTTAAGGCTGCCCTTTCCGAAGATCGTTAGGTCATTCTTTTCTTCCTGGGGAATAGCCCCTACCCAGCTGTGTCCAAACGGGTGGAGGACCTTGATAGCGACCTTGATTTTGTGGAAGCAGTTAGGATACCCAGAGATGGACGTCTCCCAGTTCAACTCCCTCTTTACCTTTAAAGAAGACGGGAAGAAAACGGGTTGGTGGTATACTAGTGCTAGGCCCAGGACGGGGGGTTCACTAGTTTTAGATACGCCTTCCTCGATCAAAGGGTGGAAAGAGGAGTTCTTTTTTGTTTTGGGGGAATGGCAGTTCCATCCGGACGAGGTGGACAGGGGGGATGTAGTCCCCACCCTTTATCATTCCCTTTGTAAGTGAGGGTCCTTACTGCAATTTTTGTGGAACCATTGTCTGGTTTGACTAATCTGCCTTTTTCTTGTAATTTTTTGCAGTTTACCGACCTTGTCACCTGAACTCGACGATCCAGAAGCAGGCCGACTCAATCCGAGCGCTTCCTAACAGGAGAGATCCTGCAAGTTTGTAATTACAAACGACAATTTATTCCAAGCGGGTCTACTCCGAGCTATTCCTCCGACCTCAACGCATAGCAGATCTCGGACCCCAGCTCCTACTGCCTCTCGTAAGGGAATTTTTACGTTTCATTGGTTTTACTGGCTCTCTGTTCATTACTGACCTTATCCTTTGCCTTTTTCAGACCAACGACCGGATATGTTGAATTTTCGCGCGGCTAGGGCGGCTGAGGCCGAAAAAAGGAAGAGAGAGAGGAGGTTGCTGCTAAGGGGCCAGCCCGACCTGAGGGAGCTGAGGTGGAACAAGAAGACGAGCAGCCCTTGCAGAGGCGTCGTCCATCCAGCCTGTCGCCTGCTCCCGTTCTCCCAGACTCTCCTATCCATACGGCGGCTACGGTGGCTGTTGCCGCTTCCTCTTCTAAGTCCCAGGAGAAGCAGCCTGACCTTCAGAGGTCGGGTGTTGAGGATTTGGTTGGGCGCCGACCTGAGATCCTCCTGGACTTCCTCAGAGCTCCTTCCCCAGCAAGGGAATCAGTTGCTGCCTTCCCCCCGCCCCTCAGAGAGTCTGCCGTTTTGATGACACGGAGCTGGCCTGATAAAGAGCAGCAATTTCTGAATGAGATGCCCGTCGGGGAGAACGTCCTCACAGCTCAGCTTCATTGTCACAGAGCTGTTCTCCACATGTCTTCCGTGGTGGACAAGGTACAGAGTTTACTTTTAGTATCTCATACTTTGATTAGTAACCTTCTTACGTTTTTGAAATGTTACCCTCATGCCTTCCAGGTCAAAGCAGAACTTGATTCCGTGCTGGAGTTCAAAGCTAAGGCTGATAAACTTTTTTCCGAGGTTGAGGCGGAGAGGTCTGCTTTTGCGGGGGAAAAACGAAGTTATGAGGATCGCCTGGATAAGATGGGGGAAGAGCTTGACGCCTGCCTTACTAAGGAGCATAAATTACTCGACGAAAACAAGGCGCTGTATTTGTGGGGGGAAAAGTCAAGTTCCCGAGCTGAACTCGAGAAGAAACGAGCTGACGAAGCAGTAGCTCAAGTGATGGCCCTGAAAAAAGAAACCGAGCTGAAGGTTTCTAACGCCGTGGAAGAATGGAGGGCCTCTCCTGCCTTTGACGCCATTGCTCAAGAAGCGTATGCCCTGGCTATGGGTGAAGTCATTAAGTTTATCAATCAGAAAAGGCCGGACTGGGATACTGCTTTCTTGGTGGAAGCTCAGAAGGAGCAGGAGAAGGAGCTGGAGCGAATGTTAAGAGCTTCTGAAGCTGGGCAAGTTGAGGCTCAACCTTCCACGGCTGAAGATCTTCCTCCCCCTCCTTCTAGCGCCAAACTGTTGACGTTCAAAATTGTATGAACAAGATTGAGGTCAACTAAGAGTGCAGAAAGTAGTCTAAAGGATGCGATGAAGAAGAATGCTCGATTGTCTCTGAAACAATTACTTCTTTTTCACAGATAGTCTAGAATATTCAAAGGGTTCACTATGGTTTTTCTCCTTAGTGTATTCCTTTTGATTTTCTGTCTGCCTCCCTAGCCATCTTTGTTTTCTAAGCCTTTTATAGTAGAAACATAATAACGTCTAATCCTCATGTCTTGTCAACCCAGAGATTGAGCCGAGCTAATTGGGGCGTTGTCCTAATGGGATTGGCGCCCGACCTCAACGTTGTACCGTTGACTGAGGATGATGGGACTTGTTGATCCCGGTAGTAAATGCATTGTCTATTAAAGCAGGCTAAGGCTTCTGATTGGAGGAATAGGTGGGCGCTGACACAGGACCTTTCCACGTGTATCCCTTTGGTTTGATGCCCAAAGATCTTGTCAGTGATCCGTAATCATTAGCCACTGTAGCGTCTTGGAAGACTACAATGGCTTGATGGGGAAGCTATGCTCCTGCCGATCTGGCCTCGCATGACCGAACTCCCATTTCCTTGTCCTCATTGGGATATGACAGGCCGAGCTCAACGACCTCGGAGGTCGGTGTCAACAAAAGAGAAGGAAATTCGGATTATAAATGAGTTGGGATTTATGATGTCACTTAACAGTCATTTCTTTAATATCGCAATAAATCGAAAATGTAAAATTATCAAGATAAAATGTAAGAGCCAATTTTCCAACTTTAGTTAACTACCTCCTTTAAGCAAATTTAACTCTAATTGATTGATTTTACCCATTATATTTATACGTTGATAAAAATCAAACCAATTGCATTAAATCGTAATGAAATATTCAATGAGTCACCTAGGGTTTGGAGTGTATCTCTATCTCCCAAAACAATCTAGGGCATTAATCGTTTTGATAAAAAAATGCACAACAATTTTTCAATGATTGCACAAACTACCTAACTCAATCATCTATTGGCCAACATGATGAAAAGTTAAGCACAATAATAAATGCACAATAACCATATTAATTAAAGCATTAAATGATTAATATTAACATTAATGAAACTTATATCAAGTTACACCATAAATCCCAATATTAAGCACTTATGTCATTGTAAAATAGATGCACAGAAAAGAAATAAAGAGAGAACCCATTACAAAATGAAGGAGATAATAGAAAAATTCAAGATAATGGAAGAAAACCGTCACTTGAATAAATTCTTGAAGATATGAAGCATTGAAATTTTGAATATCCCTTTAAAACTCCCAAATTTTGCTAGATATTCCTTTCTTCTTACCTCTTCTCCCTTTGAAGTGTTCTCCTATGAGTCTTGTCCTAAAATTGAACAAAAAATGGTATTTAAAGGGCAGGTGAAATTGCAGAAAAAGTCTCGAAATTTATGCGAAACAGAGAAAATTGCCCAGCTGGAAGGCGGCACGCGCTCACGGGCATTCTTGGCGCGCGCGCGCCATGAGACCATTTTGGTCTCGGTATATTAAAACATCTTTTCCGTGCGAGCACCATATTAAGTCTACTTGCGAGCGCAGGGCTTTCATCCTTTCTTTTGTCCAACTTGTCCTCAACATAATTGCACGCCAGATCCCTCAACTTTATCACGTACAATCTGGTCTTCAAATTTTGATCTTTATATCAATTTTGCCCTCCAAAATTTGCAACCCAAGTTCCTCCAATGTTCTAACTTGTGCGCTCTCATCCCTAGCTTCATGTTTTTGTACACTTTTGATCCATTTTTCTCTCATTTTTGCCTTATTCTATTTTCATTTAGGTTTATGACCTACATTAGGCAAAATTACCCAATTGTGAGTCAATATCCGTTATTTTCATTAATAATAAGCATATTTAGGTATTAAATAAGTGTGCAACATAGAGAGAGAGAGAGAGAGAGTTTGTAGTTGGAGATAGAGTGTGTTGTAGCAGAAAATATCCTTGTAATTGGGGGGTTGGGGCGGGGGTTAGGAGAGAAAATATGTAACCATACAATTGTATATGTATATTATATATTATTATATGTTTATTAATTTGAATTACCACCTAAGTTATGAAATCGTTTTGTAAGCATGTTAGTTGTGAAATGTGATTCTTATAGTCTAGTAGTTGTGTATTGTTCCCTTTAACGAATTTCATTGGCCCAAAAATGTTAAGCATCCATTTTTCAGCCCAATACCTATATACTTTCTAATGCCGTCTAATTATTCCGAACAAACACGCCATAATCTCGCCTAACATACATTTTATGAGCATAGTAGTTGATTAATTTTTTAAGATATATTGATAGAACCCTTTTTTCGTAGATATTAAGGGCACCTGTAGTTTGCCAGAAACTTGATTTCATTAAATTTTTCTTTATTTTTTGACAACACATTCTCCATCAATTTACTAGTCAAAAATACATTTTTTGCCAAATAATGGGATTCAAACAAGGGCTTAATAGAGACCATAAGTAATTTATACATTTGTTACATCCCAATCTTTAGTTTCATTAAGAACAAAATTGAGTTTTTGTTTGTATTTTCTTTTTTATTATTATTCAATTCTTTTTAATAATTTAATTCAAATAATAAAATGGTTATTTTATCCTTTTCAATTTTTCAACATGTTGACTAACGAAAAATGGATAAAGTTTATCCATTTGATGAATGACGCAAGTCTCTCAAAGGTTTGGTGCACAGTTGTCCATAAAAGTAGGAGATGAAAATGCAAATAAAACTAAGGGTTGGGGACGGCTAGTGCTATTTACCCTTTATTTTTTAACCATTCTTGTTGTTTGCTATACTTGTATTAGCCTTAGAACCTTAAAAATATTTGATTTTCTCAATCTGAATAGTCCAATTATAATAATCCTACATTTTAACATATTATATATATATATATAATTTAAATATTAAAGAGACAGATTTTATTATAGGATTAAGTTTTTTATTAAAAGATAATGGTAGTATTACAATTACTAAAATATATATATATAAAGTGCCTATGAAACAAAAATTCTTGTTTTAACGGAATTGGTTGTTTTAACGGAAAATCTTTTTTTACTGTTAGTTTTATTGTTACCATTAAATATTAATTAAGCCACCGTTTGTGGCCATTGATGTTGTATATGTTGAAATTTCATTATCTAATAAAAAATTAATGGAAAATGCAAAAAGCTTTGTACTACTACATTTTAGTCACTAGGAAAAAACGAAACTAAAAAAACAAAATGGATGTAGACAGGGACGTAGCCAGCTTTTTAATCTTGGGGGGGGGGGCGAAAATACGGGGGGTGGAGGGGGGCGGAGCCCTCGAAATTTTTTTTTCAACTAAGAGAATTGAAAACGACGATTTTGAGTACAAAAATAGTACTGAAATTTAATGTTCGATTCAATAACTACTGACTATTCTACTACTTAATTCTTAAATTCAAATATTCAATAGCTAACACAATTACACAAACTAACATCAACTACTCTACTTAATTCTTAAATTCAAATATTCAAGAATAAGTAAATATGCATTATGCATAAATCAGGTTGAGAATTGAGTTTTAATTAGTTGGGTTTGGGAATTGGAAACTTAGGTTTTGGATTGGATTTGGGCTATTGATTTATTTAAGTAACTATTGGATTTTTTGTTTAGATCTAAGATTTTTATATATTTGAATTTTAAAATGTAAGTTATTTACTCAATATTTATTAACGGAAAAAAAAAAAAATTTCAAAATTTTGGGGCGAGTCACGAAACTGAAAAATTCATTACAAATTAATTAGGAATAGTGTACCGCGGACAATGTTGGGGGAGGGGGCGGTCGCCCCCTCCCGCCCCCCTAGCTCCATCTCTGGATGTAGAGATTATCAATTTAAAAATGTTAATAATTTATTTGGTAATGTACATTGAACTCAATGAAGAAAAAATATTTATTTATTTAGTTTTGTATTGTAATGTTATCTATTATTTTATTATGTACAAAATGTTCATGATTAAGTGCAAAATTTGATATAATATATTAGTATGAAAATAAAAATTGATTATGATTTAATGTAGAAAGCAAAATTATGGATGTAGGCGAAGATAAATGTCATTGAGTTTGCCCAAGTACTTTATAGCAAACAACTTTCATAAAACTATGAGCGATGTTTATTTATAGGACTATACTATAGATTCTATTAATGCTCTTTTTTTAATATATCACAATGTGTAATTATTTATCAATTACATAAAAATTACATCATTAGTTATTTAATTAACCAAAAAAATTACATCTTTATTAATAAAAATTTAATACTTAACCAAAAAAATTATATGTAAACTAAGCAAAAGTGCATTGCACGTTGCTTAAACCTAGTATATAATAATATGTTTAAAATTTTCAAATATTAGTATAAAAAAGGGTAAATAGCACAGAGCATCCCTACATTTCACAGTCATTGTACAAAATGTCTATACTTTTCATTTTTTGACATTTTCACACATACTTTCCACCTCTCATTATGCAAAAGGTCATTTTTAACCATTTTTCAATAAAATGACAATTTTACCCTCATATTCAAATAAAACAAAAAGAAAAAGATGAATAACCAACTGCAACTGTAATCCTTAAAATTTTTAAAAAATTAAAAAGAAATCATAAATTCTCCACCACCACCACCACCACTTACTAAACTACCACCTATAGATCCACATAACACAACCTTCCAGCCACCACGCCCACCAGACTCCACCACCATCAACCTCGCTTCACTCTCCCGCCGTCTTCTCCCATACGAGTTTGAAGATTGGAGCACTTAGGACCCACGAATTTTGGTCAGATAGCCTTCTCAGTGCATCGCACCCGTCGAGAGTTTTAAACCAGAAATTGAAACGGTTGGGGGATAATTGGTTCAATTTTCAATTAGATTCATATCCAATGTCGTTTGGGTTTGTTGATGGTTCGATTGATGCCATTTTAGGTCTTAGGTCGGTCAGACACGATGTAATTTTCGTAGTTTAAAAAACATATATTCGAACAGGTCCTGTGATAACCATATAAAGTCTTGGACTCAATTATCATTACTGTGAAAGTTCTGAGATTAATTGTAATTATAATTATAATTAAAGTTCTGGAATTACACTTGGATTAAAACTAATTATGGCCTATTAGACAGCTTGGACTATTATGGCCTATTAAAGTTCTGAGACTCTTTTATCTATTTATTATTAGATATTATATATATGGCGGTGGCGCCTAAAACATTGTACATATGCCTAGGTGTCGATTTTTTGCTTAGAGAAAAGGGGAAATTAATTTATTGTTTTCTTGATTTGTTAGTTCAAAATTAGGCTTTCGATTAAATTAAAAAGATGTCCATACGTTGGTATAGTGTATACTTTTGAAAAATATCATAAAAGAAGTTTGTGATTCAGATTCAATAAAAAAACTAAATATCGATTTAGATAAATTCTAAATCTCTTAACTATGTTATACACGTGAACAATTTAGCAAAGATCGTGATTAATTGTATTAAATAATTGTTTTATTTTTTCGCTCGTTCTTGTTTCAGTTTTCAACAGTTTATATACCCAGTGAAAAAAAAAAAAAACACACACACACACAAAATCATGCTACATTACATCTTTTTTTTTTTTTTTTTTTATATCTCATTTTTGACATTGTGCCATGTGGTGACACATGAAAGGACAATTTTAAAGAAAAAAATCCCATCCACACGTTTTGAACTCCCACATAATGTCAAATAAGATGTAATTCATGAAATGTAGACTTAGCATAATTCATAATTATAATAATAAAAAGGGTTGTACTATGATTGAGAAAAAAAAAAAAAAAACTAACCATTCCTTTTTTTTACACCATATCTATATGTAAATCATTATGTAACTTCACTATGTACAAATAAAATAATTTATATATATAAAGTGGATCTTGATATATGTACATAAAGGTTTATATAAGGGATTACATAATGTCACATAATATTTTATCATTTGTCAGTTTAAAACACGATCAACTTTTTCCCTCTACATCATTTTATGTAATTCTACATGTACCATTTTTATGTACAAGTAGCACAATTAAAAAAAAAAATACCTATGATAATTATCCCCGAAAAATAGTAATTATAGCCAACACTCAAAATAAAGCACATATATTATTTGAGGCCCACCATTTCGGACTTAATGTCTAGATGTGGACCAATTTCAGTGTACAAGCAAGTGCGAGGAACATGTCATACTGGACAAGAGACATGATCACTTGTAAGTTGTAACTGAAGACGAGAAATTGTCCAATTAACATTGTCACTTGTGACTTCTGCATGCAACAACTGCCACAAATTAGAAGACTAGGAAAAGTGGAAAAAGAGTAATAGACTCGAGAATACAAAAGGAAGGTATACAATGTAATATCTCACATAATTTATAAATAAAATAAATAACTAATATAATGATATAAACTATTTTTCTTAATAAGATTGACATTTAAGTTGGAAAACTCAAATCTTTGTATGTGAACATGCATCTAAATATTTTTTTTTTTTGAATTACTAGAGGGATCTATATATTTGCTTAATTACCAGAGGAAAAACGAGAGTTATCCCAATTTGCTTTTGCACATTCATTATAGGATCGAAGCTAGAGAAAATGTTACACATTGACCAGGGTCGTCGGACCTTTGTTTTGCGGGGTCTGATGCAAACTTCAGATTTTGGGCTCCTAAATCATAGTAAACAATCCATTTTATTTTTCATTTATAGGAGTCTTACAAAATTAAATGTGTTAACTTAAAATAAACACTAAGTAACAAATAAAAGTAAAATATTCAAAATATTTATGTTGCAATCAAATAAAAAGATGAAAATGTTCTAAATGATCACTTAAATGCAACCATGTCTTGTAGTTTTTGAGGCAAAAATATCAATCAATTTTGTATAGTCGAGTTGTTTAACAATTTCTTTTTCAATGGATAACATGGTCAATCCATTCAATCTTTGTTGTGACAGAGTTGATCGGAGATAAGTCTGGATCAATTTCAACTTGGAGAAACTTTTTTCTGATGATACAACTGTAACTGGTATAGTGAAGAAATCTTGTAAGGAATGCAAACATTTGTAAAACAACCATATGTAGGAGCCATAATATTTGATTCGAGTCACTCAATAGCAAACAATTAATGACTGTAAAATTAGAACAAGAATTACAACATCAACCAACTCTCCTATAGTTTCACGAAATGATAATAAATTAGATTTAATGAAACGTAAACATTAACTTGAGTTTAGAAGAGGGACAAGAACGAGTAACCTCTAGACCATACATTGACTTAGCCTTGCCTAAGCATGCTGTATACTAACATGAATTTGATTCGAGTCACTCAACAACAAACAATTAACTTTAGTTATTGGGATTTGTTTGCTAGCAAGGAGGAATTGAAGACGAGACATAGACAACCCTTTTAGATGTCTGGAATAGGGCATCAAATGTCTAACATGAATTCCAAAGCAAAATCAGACGTATGAAACACCTTAAAAAAATCAGATGATTGGATAAAACTCATCAAAACTAATAACCTTTAACATGTAAATGGCTGCACTACAAGCCTTTTGAAACATTTTTTTTCAAAATGTAAACTCATCGTATGCTTGAACTTTTAAGTTTTATCTTCAAAATACGGAGAATACTATAAATTAACTCAAATGATCATATTCATGTATCTCAAATTTTGTTAAACAATAAACTTGTCCTAGAATTATGAAGGCGCCCTCCAGTACATTCTTAATAGTTCTGATCATTATTTATTTCTTGGTTTCCTGTGCAAAGCGCCAGGTTTTGCGTCATTTAATTATCTGCTAATTTTGTGCATTCATTTGAATGTGGTAGTTAATGATATTGTACGACGGATTTCGCGTATATTAAAATACAGAAATCGTTACAAATTGTATTTTGAAAAAATACAAATAAATAGAAATCTTCTTGTAATTGCAAAAATTGCAAAAACCTTCTGATTAATGATCTGAATGTTTGAAGACGAGGATCCACGTGGCTTAAATCCTAGGTTTCGAGATTTGTTGAGAATTTGATTTGATTTATCGAAAACTTGACTTGTTCGACACTTGAATTTCGAAACTTGGATTTACACTTCAAAAACTTGGACTTGATTTTGATTTTGATTTGATTTGAGGAAGACTTTGATTTTCTTGAATTTACTTGATTTGAAGAAGATTTTGATATTTTTCGGGTTTGCCAGATTTGGAGTAGAGAGAATTTCTTCAGCACTTCGTGATTTTCTCTTGCACTTTTTCTCCTCTTTTCAATGAGTCCTTGACCCTATTTATAGGGGAACTTCGTGGTCAATTTTGGTAATCACCCAATTAATATAATTAAATTAATTACAATTGAATAATTGTGGATTATTCTTAAAAAAAAAGTAGAATTGGCTTTTTAGAATTATGGGCCTGGTAGGTTTTAGTTTAATTGGGCTAATTATTTAAATTGATCGAACTCATAATTTATTTATTTATGTCTACAAATACCCCCTCAAAATTTATTAATTTATTATGAAATAAATAAATTAGTAAATCTTGAATTTTGATTTTTTTTTTCGACGTAATTGATGTTGGATTATTTATTTATTTTACACAATTTTTTATTTACTTGATTTATTTATTTTTAACAGGCTTTTTTAGGTTTTATGTAAGTTGGGCTTAAGTGAAACCCAATATTTAACTATTTATATGAATAAATTATTAGGTTTAGAGATTAAGATGTCAAATTTGCAAGAAAAAAGGTAAATTTTTTTTAAAAAAATTCCTTTCTTCTTCTTTTTTTCTCTCTCTGGCAAGTTTTCATATTTTTTTAATATGTGAACAGTGTACGACACTGTTCCATGAACAGTACCATACACTATTCACGTGAGCAGTTTACGGCACTGTCACGTGAATAGTGTCGTACAATGTTCACGTGAACAGTAATCATTTTTTACTTCCCCTCATTCCCTTCTTTTTTGTGTTGGTTGTTATAAAAATTGGGGATAATATTCTTTTTATTTTCAGGGATTCAACTTTTGGAACAAGTCAAAGATTTCGAGGTTCGAGATTTTTCTTGGTGCAGAGTAAGATGTGTACTGCAATTATTTTATGGGTTCAGAAACATTCATAATGCTAACTTTTTCATGCATATTGAAGACTAAAGAGTGCTACCTTTTTCCATTCAAGGTACATTATGGTTGAGACCAAGGATCGTTCCTTCGACTGTCCAGGCACTTTGTGTTTAAGACCAATGACTAGCGGTGACAAAAAAGCTCGGGCGGCTCGGGCTCCGCCCGTAAAAAGCCCGAGCTGGGCCCGGCTCGATTTCGATTACACCGAGCCGAAGCCCGGGCCGAGCCCCATTTTGGGGCATCGGCCCAAGCCCGAGCGGCCCGTGGCCTGGGCGAGTCTGCCAATTTTTAAAAATTTTTTTTTTAGGAAAGCTGCCTTGCGTAGGCAGCTTTCAATTAAGCTGCTTGCAAAGGCAGCTACAGGTAGCTTTTAAGAAAAAAGAAATTCAAAAAACACGAGCCGGCTTGACCCGTTTAGGCTCGGGTCTAAAGCTCAGGCCGAGATTTATTTTTTTGGCCGGGCTTTGCTCGGCTCGGCTCGGTCCAAAAAAGCTCGAGCCGAGCCCAGGCTTTTTTTTTTCGGCTCGACTCGTTGACTTCCTTACTAATGACCTTTCCTTCGACTGTCTAATGCACTTTGTGTTTAGGACCAATGACCGTTCCTTCGACCGTCCAAGACACTTAATGTTTGGGACCAATGACCTTCCTTCGACTGTCCAAGGCACTTTGTGTTTGGGACCAAGGACCGTTCCTTCGACCGTCCAAGGCACTTTGTGTTTGGGACCAAGGACCTTTCTTCGACCATCCAAGGTAGCTGATCCTGACCAAAGTTCAAGTGGATGTTTTGTCTTCCAGTGAGAGTCGTAACTTTGTTCTTAATCTAGTTCCGAATAGGGTTGTAGCCAAGGGGTAAATCCTCAACATATCATTCCTGAAGAGATTTCTCGAAAGAGGGAATTGAACATTCGAAATGACAGAGGCATTAAGAAGATTAAATTTAAAGTTCTATCGACTAAGTTCTCTTCCTCCTCTGAGCCTGCCGAGAAGATGCCTGAAATAGTTTTGATTCTAGACCGTATAGTCCTGGAGATAGAGCATCCTACACACCTGGAAATACTTTATCGCTGGGAGATGAAAGTTCTGGATATCAGGTATTTTATTTTTTATTTTTTAACATACCACTTGTATTTGGCCTCATGCAACGAACTTCAATTTCAGGCTCCACTCTTCCGAATATATAAGATTAAACGTTCGGTAAAGGCAATGCCGCTTTAAGTTGTTCCAAATTCTTCAAAAGGCGATGTTGAACTCTCTCACATTAACATCAACCTCCCGAATATACCATCAGATATCGACTTTTTAGATATGTCTCCTAGAACACGGAACACAGGTAGGCCCCCCATTTTTTATCTCTACCTTTTTTTCGTGGGTTTTCCAAGCATTCTCGAATGACTGAATTTTTTCATGAATTCGAACTCTTTGCAAGGTTAGATTGGCGAGAATGACGGGAGAATTGGTGGGTTTCAAGGAATAGATGGTACTCATGATTTTCACGATCCACCTCATAAACACCTGGATCCTATGAATGAAGACATTTCGGCATTAAACATAGATGTATTCCAAGATAAATATGAAGTAAATTCTGAGACTGTGAGAGCTAACATTTCAGAGGTCAATCAAGGAGTTCTTCTAGCTACTCTACCTTCATTGGCTTTGGTTAACATTTAGCCTTTGGAAACAAATAATCCTGGACAGCTCCAATTTGTTCTTTCATGGCCGATCCCCCATTTGGGATAACTCAAAAGTCTCCTTACTTGAAGGCTGCTTTGTAAGAAGCGATGACCAATTATCTTCAGAAGTATTTTATGGACGTCTTGAAGCATGGGTTTTCCAACATCCACTCTTGGTAGGATGAGAATAATTTAATTCTTCAAAACATGATTACCAACTCATTTCGTACAGATCCAACACCTTTGATGAAACACATGGACGTGTTTCTTAAAGAAGTTGACATCTATTTATTTGAAAGGAAGCATCACTTAGAGTTTCCAACTACCAAAGAGAAGACTGAGAAGTTGAAGCTTTTGAACATTCAGTTGGAAGTAGAGGATTCCACTTGTTCTTCATTGGAAGATAAAATTAGTCAACTAACTTTCGATCTGGACAGACTCCGTGATGAACTTCAAACCCATTAGGAACACAAGAGTATGCTTGGAATTGGAAAGGTCGCTTTAGAAGAATCACAAACTAAAGATGTTTTTAGTGTAGCATCCATTGATCAAAGAAGGAAGACCCTTGAAGATAGTTTCATGCAAGTGATCAACGACGAGTGATTTTGATAAATTTAGGACTTTATGATCTTTTAAGACCATATGAATTTTGATTTTTTTTTATCGTTCTTTGCTTTTTTACGATTAACTCTTTCTTGTTTCTTGTGTATTTTTTTCCCATGCATAAAATGGTAAACAAATTGAATAAGTTTATTATTTGTGACTGAACTTGAATTTATAAATTTATTCAAGCTGCCTACGTACCCAAATGGGATCAAGTCGAACGTAGTTCGTTACAAAAACAAACAATTTTTTTGGTGGGGATATTACACTCAAAGATTTATAAAACAAATAATTTCAAGTGTAAAAACGCTTTAGAAACTTTTCATTGATAGGTCTGATTTGTAGTCCATCTTTGTCGACGATCTTGTATGCTCTGTTAGTAAATACATGAGTAACAACAAACAGACCATCCCATTTAGGTTGGAACTTGCCCCCAATTTTTCTTGTGATTATGATTGGTTTGCGTACGCAAAGTACCGAATCTCCAACTTGAAATGATCTTGGTCGCACCATTTTGTTGAAGGATTTCGCCATCCGGGCTTGATAACATTCCAAGTGCATTTATTCTCCAATCTCTTCTCATCCAAAGCTTCTAACTCTTCCAATCGAAGAAGGGCATTTTTCTCTGTCGTCAAACCTTCTTGGATGGCAATTCGAAGTGACAGAATTTGACACTCCAAAGGAAGTACGACTTCCACTCCATACACTAAGGCGTAAGGAGTGGTTTGTGTTGGAGTTCGATAAGCCCATAAGACTTCACCAATTCTTTCATGCCAGACTCTTTTTGATTTGGAGACGATATTTCTCAGTAGACTGCATGGAGTCTTGTTGAACACCTCTGCTAACCTATTAGCTGCTGCATTGTACATAGATGTGTTGTACTGTTTGAATTCAAGTTTTGACCCTAAATTATTTATATGGCTATTGCAGAAGGACTTCCCATTTTCAGTGATGATGTATCATGGGACCCTATACCGATAAATGATTTGGATACAGATAAAATTTTCAACATTTTCTTTCTTTACTTCTTTCAATGGTATGACTTCAGCCCACTTAGAGAAGTTGTTGGTTCCAGCAAGGATGTATAAGTGTCCAGCTGAAGACTTTGGAGTTATGAGCCCAATTACATTGAGACCCCATGCATCGAATGGCCATGAAGCTATTGTTGGATGTAATGGTTTCGGAGGTTGATGGATGAAGTTCATATGAACTTGGCAAGCTTCACACTTCTTTGCATAATCCATAGAGTCTTGTACCATAGTCGGCTAGTAGTACCTCATCTCTTTATTCAAAAATAGAGTTTGGGTCCAGACTGATGAACACCACAGATTCTAGAGTGGACTTCTTCCACGACATGTGTTGCTTCATCATTACTTAGGCATTAGAGGAAAACTCCATCGAATGATCATCGATAAAGCGTTCTCTCATAAAAGACAAAGCAGGGTACACGCCTCTTGATTTCGATTTTTCGCCGTGGATTGTCTGGTAACTTTTGATGTTGAAGGAAATCAATTATTGGCTGTCTCCAATCTTCTTTTTCCTCATCTTCGGTTACTTCAACACCATTGTTTTCTTCCATATCACTGGGTAGCAAAGACAGAAGCACTCATCTTTGAGCAATTGATACTGAGTGGGAAAAATCTTCATCTGACCTGGCTAGAACAACGACCAAATTAGCTAAGGCATCAGTTCCCTATTTTCAGCCCTAGGTACAAATTTGATTTTTAACGAATCAAATCGCTTCATAAGCGTTGATGCATATTCATGATATGGCTTCAAGTTAGAATTACGAACTTCGTACTCAGCTAAGAGTTTGTTGATAATCAATTTAGAATCCCCAAAGACTTCAACTGATGAATATCCATATATATAGCTGCCTCTAAGCTAATGATAAGGGCTTGATATTTCGCCACATTGTTTGAACATTTATCTGTTAAGGTAAACGAGTATGGCATGACAAGATCATGGAGAGTGATAAAGATAACTCTTGCTCATGCACCATAACTTTGGGCTATCCCATCGAAGTATAGCCTCCACGATGGTATGATTTCAGTAAATATAACTTCTTCATGCAGGAGGTCTTCCTGTAGTTCCCATTCTGTTGGAATTGGATGGTCAGCAAGGAAATCTGCCAAAGCTTGTCCTTTGATGGCTTTTTAAGGAATGAATTTGATGTCAAACTCGGATAATAACAGCGCCCATTTTCCAATCATTCCAGAAAGAATTGGTCTAGACATTATGTACTTCAATGGATCAACCTTTTAGACAAGACTGGTCGTATTCGATAGCATATAATGTCTCAATTTTTTAGCTGCGAAGATTAACGCAATGCATATTTTTTCAATAGGGAAATATTTCATCTCGGCGCCTACCAGTGTCCAGCTCAAGTAGTAGAGTGCATTCTCCTTTCCTTCATCATTGGCTTGGACAAGAAGTGCTCATAGAGAATATTCTTGTGCTGCATTATAAAGGGTCAGTGGTTTCCCTGAGACCGGATCTGCAAGTACTGGTGGATGATACAAATATTGCTTAATGCTTTGGAAAGCACTTAGGCAAGCATAACCCCATTCAAATGGTACATCTGTCTTCACCAATTTTTTGAAAGGATGGCAATGTCCAGCAAGGTTAGAGATAAATCTCCGAATGTATGCGAACTTTCCTTGAAGGCTTTTCAACTTATGCACATTTCTTGGTTTTGGCATGTCGATTATAGCTTCGATTTTTAATTGATCTATTTCAATGCCCCTGTGTCGGACAATGAAGCCAAGGAATTTCTCAGATGTGACACCAAATGCACACTTTAGCGGATTCATCTTCAATTGATGTCGTCGAAGCCTTTCAAAAACATCCCGTAGATTAGGATCACATCACGTTTCTTTGTTTTAACAACAAAGTTGTCTACATAGCATTCTATGTTCTTATGCAGCATGTCATTGAGGATCCTTTGCATTGCGCGTTGGTAGGTTACCCCCACATTTTTCAATCCAAACGACATAACTTTATAACAATATATACCCTTAGGGGTACGGATTCTATGAGTTCTTCATCTTTCAGATTCATGCGTATTTGGTTGTATCCAGAGAATTCATCCATGAAAGATAAGATTTCATACCCGGTAGTTGCATCCACCATCAACTCTATTATTGGAAGTGGGAAGTCATCTTTGGGACATGCTTGATTTAGATCACGAAAGTCAATACAAACTCGTAATTGTGCATTTTTCTTTTTGACAGGGACAATATTCGCTATCCAAGTTGGGTATTTGACTTCACGTACGAATCCAGCTTCAATACGTTTGTTGGCTTCCATTTTAATTTGAGGAATCAGTTTTGGTTGAAATCTCCTTTGAAGTTGCTTGATCGGTCGAACTCCATGTCTTACTGCAAGGTGATGTAGCGTAACCCTCGGATCTAACCCCGACATTTTTTTGTAAGACCACGCAAATACGTCTTTATATTCTTGAAGCTAGTGAATGTATTCTGATTCCTCTTTTTGACTGAGGAGAGCACTTACAAACATTGCTCTTGGGTCTTCTTCAGTTCCCAAGTTCAATTGCTTCAAGTCATCCACTGCAGTTTATCTTCCTTCCTCAAATGGAGGTGGGGCCGACTCAGGTTCATCTGTTGTGGTAGAGTTTTTAGACTCATGTTCGGGAGCATCTTCAAAAGTTATGTGATTAACAGAGACTTTTTCTTCGTCCTTATTATTGCTTAGAAAAGGGCAGACTTTTTGATGTTTTGATCTTCTCCTTGATCGTTGAGGCTTTGGACTCGGATCAGAAGTTTTAGTTCCAAGTCGAGAAAAAGCAGATTGTCTTTGAAATGACTTTTGAGGAGCTTGTGTGTCATCACCAATTTAGGTAGAAGAAGAAGAAACGCCACTTAACCTTTGGAAGATAGAAGTTTTACCTTTTACATGAACCATTGGGGTAGATTCTCGTTTTAACCTTTTAAACACCGAAACTCTAGCATTCTTGTTTTTAATTCAATCGAACACTGAAGGTTTCGACTGTTCAGGTTTCTCTTCTGTAACCTCGTGAATTTGAATCACGATTGGGTTCGAGAAAACCTTATTGACCTTAATCTTTCTCGATGGATTTGGATCATATCCCAAACCATACCTGGGTTGTGACATGAGAATCCCATCAAAATGAGAAGGGACACGCCTACCCAAAAGGACAGCGCCGAGATCACCTAATTTGCGAGGCTCTCCTTTCCCAAATCTGGCATTCTCAAACAGCTTTTGGCTTGAGGATTATAACATCATTTGAAAGTCTATTTTGGTTCATCAGTTCCAGTCTTGTCTTGTTTGGATGAGCTAGAAATACTGAACTTTGATATGTTTGGAACAAATATCGAAGCTTCCGATGATGATTTGTGTTCTCCTGGGACTCCCATGAGTTGATGGGGTGGGAAAAATTTTGGAATACTAGGTATTGGAAGAGTTAACTCTTTTCCCAATACCTTAACTTCAGTCGATTCTGTTTGAGGTTTTTTACCTTTAAAGAATCCTTCCGATATAAATCTTAATTTACCTTTGATGAGATGATGAGACTGAGCAGCACTTGATGTATCATCATCATCTGCATTTCTTTTAATCTTAGATCTGGATATGGTCAACCCTGCATAATTACTCTCTTCATCTTCTCCATAAAATTTTGCATCAGCAAAATGAGATTCTTCTTCGAGGAAGGGTTTGGACTCAGCTACTACACATTTGACCTCTCCTTCTCAATTATATTTGAAGCATTGGTGCCAAGTCGAAGGTACTACTCCAGTTTCATATAGCCAAACACGTCCAAGGAGTAACTCGTATGATGTTTTAGCATCGATGACATGGAAGAGAGCCGAGGAAATTAACTCCCATATTTGCAGCTTCAAACGAATCATGCCGATGGCTCGCTGACCTTTTTGGTTGAATCCTTGAATCATGATATTGCTTTTGGATAGATCACCAACATTAATTTCAAATTTTTTCATCGTTTTGACTAGCATGATGTTCACAGTAGTTCCACAATCGATCATTATGCGATTTATCTTGCATTCTCGAATATGCCCACTAACATAGAGTGGTCTATTATGTAAACGAGAGTCCAGTTGCAAATCTTCATCGTCAAATTTGATGGTGGCCATACAGTCTTGTCGAGTTGTGGATCCAATATGTTCTAAAACTTTGCCTTCGTATTCTTCCGGATCTATCCACGCTGCGATTAAAGCCATTTGATCATCGAAAGGAAGCTTAAGAGACTCTGCTAAACTTGTATCGGAAGGAATATTATTGAGTCGTTAGAAGTTCTCTTTTGTTTTGAACTCTCTTTCGTCCCTTTCCTTGCTTCGCCTTTCTCCTCCACATTGATAACATTGGAGGCAAAGTATTCATTGTTGAAGAAGCCCTTAGGAAAATAATCACCCAAGGTCAGTAATCTAGGAGGAGCACGTGAAGCAACTTCTACTCCCGTTGATTTAGTAGAGACTTCTGACCTAGCTTTAGGCCTTCTTCTTTAGTTGTTTCTTGGCTTCCATTTTTCGTCACTAGGACTTGGAAGTTGTGGAATTGTTTGATGGCGTCTTTTCACAAGGGTCCATCATTCCTGATTTTCTTCTAGTAATGCTTTTTGTTAGGTTGAACTTTCACGCCCAATGCCCCCAGTTTCGATTCTGCAAAAGATATAGAAGGTGATATTTTATCTGTTTTGTTTGACACTTGGTATTTCTCCTTCTTGCTTATGAAGGTAGACCTACCATCATTGATCTCGTCTTCTGACTCTGAATCAGAATCCCAAACATCTAAGTCATCTATCATAATTTTGTAGAAGGTTGGACGATTAGGTAGACGCGATCCATCCATTCCTAGGTAGACGTAACTGATAGTAATTTCTCCATCTACTTCAAACTTTATTGGAATGGTTCATTCTGGAAGTTGTGGTCCAAACTCTTCAGCCGAAGATTTATTGGCATCGCATGTATGAGAAAATGTAGGTTTCCTTTTTGCAATGGGGATTGGATCAAACGATCGAAACGAAACCATCAAGTAGTCAGCCGTTGGGTTTTCTCCCGTTTCAAGTTTGATCTTATTTTCTTTGTCCAGACGAACAATAAGATCTTTCAACACAAAACATTTTTCAACCGGATGACTGATGATTCTGTGAAATTTACAGTATTTAGGATGATCAACCCTACCAACTTTCTTGGATCTCTTTGAAGCTAGTAGTTCGATTATCTTTTGTTCGAGAAGTTGATCCAGAATTTCAGGAACTTTAGAATCTGAAAATGGGTACTCCTTCTCTTCAAGTTCTTTCAGAGTCACATGACCTTTGCCTTGGACCAGGCCCCTAGTAGGTTTGAAGTCTAGCTTTGGTTTTGGTCTTATGTTTGATTTCGACCCCTGGAAGGCTATCTTTCCAGGGATAGTGAAAATTGCCATTACCTCTTTGGACTTACCTGTCTTGACATCCCTCTTTATCTCTTTCTTGGGGTCCCTCTGTCACATGGATAGTAAGTAACTCCCATGCCTTGTAATTTGGAGCTCCAGGTCATGGGCATGTATCGCTAACTCTTCAAAGGAGTGAGGCATATTTGCTTGGAGATTGTAGAGTAATCCCCAATGCATGTCTTGCACACACATGTCAATGGAAGATGCTTCGCTTATTCTTTCCTTGCAATTGAGCACAAGGTTCCTCCAGCGTTCAATGTACTCTACAATGGGCTCTTCTTTGCTTTGCTTTGTTCGAGCAAGTTCCGGAAGGCTGACGTATGCCTGGTGCTGTAGAAACGTGTTATGAATTCTCTTTCAAGTTGATCCCAACTATCAAGTGACCCAACCTGTAAGTAAGTATACCATTCGAATGCAGTACCCTTGAGGGAGCGCACGAACTGTTTCACCATAGTGTTATTGTAAGTACCTGCATTGTTACACATCTCAATGAAATGAGTAACATGTTGCTTCAGGTTGCCCTTCCCATCAAAACACTGGAATTTTGGAGGTTGGTAACCAAGTGACATCTTTGTCTCGTTTATTCGTCGGCTATAAAGCTTGGAATACACCAATGAAGATTACATTGAACCACCATATTGGGTACGCATGGTGTCTGTAATCATATGTTGGAATTGGTGGACAGATAGAGAGCCAACAGAGAGTTGGGTAGTATCGTACAAAATGTTTTGAACAACTATTCGATCATGTATGTCTTGTTTATGTTGGTGTTCTTGGACTTCCGATCTTTGGCTTTGGGAGATCTTATATTTTCTTGATCTTCTTTTGCCAGATTTTGCAACTCTAGCTTGTGCATGTGTGCAACAACCTAAGCGTCTTTTTCTTCTAGTGACTTCGTTAAATTTTCAATGGCTAAAGCCATTTGTTGGATTCGATCATCAGAGCCCGAGGTCGCCTCCGTGACCATCACTGGCTCAAGTGATTCTTCAGACGACCTATAGTCTCCCCACCTTTGCAGAGAAGTGGTACGAGGGGATCCAAACAAAGATCTTCCACTGGAGACTGAGCCCGAACGAGAATTTTTCGAGGAACTCTTGGCATTTTCTGTTGAACGAAAGTTTGGCTTTGTGAAAGCAATTTTTATTCTGCCTATGTTGGAGAACTTCTTTAGTGGTGGACTAATTGAGTTTTCCCACTTTTTGTTTGGGCTCTGGTCGCCCGGAATAGCTCAGCGAGAGTCTCTTCGAGATGAATCATGGTTTGCTTCGCTTGTTCGTTTACAATTGTTGATGTAGTGGTTGAAAGTTGAAGATTCTGAGATCAAAAGATGAGAGGACAAGCAGGTCCCACCGAGCGTGCCAAGAAATTTGTACGACGAATTTCGCGTATATTAAAATACAGAAATCGTTACAAATTGTATTTTGAAAAAATACAAATAGATAGAAATCTTCTTGTAATTTCAAAAATTGCAAAAACCCTCTGATTAATGTACTGAATGTTTGAAGACGAGGATCCACGTGGCTTGAATCCTAGGCTTCAAGATTTGTTGAGAATTTTATTTGATTTGTCGAAAGCTTGACTTGTTCGACACTTGAATTTTGAAGCTTGGATTTACACTTCGAAAGATTGGACTTGATCTTGATCTGGATCTTGGTCTTAATTTGATTTGAGGAAGATTTTGATCTTCTTGAATTTGCTTGATTTGAAGAAATTTTTGATCTTATTCGGATTTGCCGGATTTGGATTGAAGATAATTTCTTCATCACTTTGTGATTTTCTATTGTACTTTTTCTCCTCTTTTCAATGAATCATTGACCCTATTTATAGGGAAAATTTGTGGCCAATTTTGGTAATCACCTAATTAATTCAATTAAATTGATTACAATTGAATAATTGTGGATTATTCTTAAAAAAATAGTAGAATGAACTTTTTAGAATTGTGGGCCTTGGTAGGTTTTAGTTTAATTGAGCTAATTATTTAAATCGACCAAACCCATTATTTATTTATTTATTTATTTTTTTATGTCTACAGATATATATAGCTTCCCAATTTCATAGGTGTACATAGTTTTACATGGGAGAACATGAATAAAAGAGAACGTTGCTCAAGACCCCTACCAACGATTAATTAACAATGAAAAATTTTAAAAAGCGTTTTCGAAAAACTCAATTAGGAAAAGAAAAATATGAGATACTAGTATACGTGCAAAAAAGTGAAAGAAACAAGAAAAAAGAAATTTATGGATATCCAAAATTGCAAATCAGTATGGAAATAGAAAATGGAGCGGAGAAATTGAGAGATGGATTGTTGATTGTGAATCAGTGATGACGACCACTACATCACTCATCAACTCCAACCTCCATTGCTCCACCGTCGTTCTTTGGTCTATGTTTTGTAATTTGTCGTTAATTTGATTTCTCTAGGATGCGATTCGGAGGATTTGACATTAGAACTTAGAATTTTTGAAGGATTCAGCCTTTAAATGTACGGTGGGTTAAAAAAGGTCAAAAAATTGGATTTCCTAAAAAGTTAGGCTTGAAGCAAAGGCCTTTCGGGCCTCTCCTCATGTCCGTCTTGACATTGACCCATGACAAAATTGAATTTGGACCATACACGTGTTTTGAAACTCTCTTTCGTGCACTATGGTTTCGAAAACAATATTGAGGCTACGGTTTTATGTCAAACATTTCGTCTAGACATTGATGAATTTATTAAGAAATGTTGATGATGACAACTTGCGCTGGGGTCTAGCAAGATTTGAAATCTTGAATTTCTTTTCAAAAGAATGGATGGATCCACTTGGTAAAAAGTGATTTTGGAATCTGATTAGACTAATATGAACATGGTTTTATTATTATTTTATCAAAAAATGACATGATAAACTTGTAAAAATAAAGTGCAAAAAATATGTTTTGAAAAAGCAATGTGTCCAACAGAATTTTTGAGATATATTTTGAAGGGTTTTACTATATGTATTGATACCCCCTCACAATAGAGGGAGGCCCATGACGATTAAAAAAATTGTGGCCCTCCTATTGTGGGAGCTATCCATCGAAATGTCCACATAGCAAAACCCTTATTTTGAATGCACGACACCAAGAAATAGATGTCCAAACAATTATTTAGATGTATGACTTGTATAAATACTAAAGTAGAAGAATGTGAATAGCCTTGGACATCATATATTATTTTATCGTCATAATATATAGCCCTTGTTTGAGCTCCATTTTGTGGAAATTATATGTTTTGAAATTGTGATTTTTTCTGGAATGTGCATTTAAAAGAAAAAAATTGATTTACATGTAAAAAAATTTTATTGAATAATTCGTGATTAAGTTTTTTTTTTTTTTTTTTAAAAAAAAAATGAATTTTTATAAAAATGGGGCTCATACAAAGGGCATAATATGGAGAAATAGTAGGACGACTCAATATTGCCTCCTAGTGGGTAATATTTGAAATTAAACTGAAGTTAAGTGACCCAATTGAAAAAAAAAAATTTAAAGTCTAGTTATTAAATTAAGAATTTGCTTAAATTTCAATGACACAAACTAAATTTACCTATTTATAGTTTATTAAGTCTCTGTTTGGTAGACATTAAAACAATTAATTTTAAGTATATATTTTATGGGATCCCAATTTTTCAATCGCACATTTAATCAACTTTTACTAAAATCTGCTCAAAATCGATTTTAATCCCCACCAAACCAAACAAGGGTTAATAGTTGTTACAAAGACATGGTAGAAACCTCACAATATTTTAGCAAATGTTATTATAGAGGTCATATAATAATACTGGAGACATTATTTTTCTTTTAAGCACCCATTTAGAAATAGTGGATCTATTGAAATGAAATTTGATCATTTCTAATTATTTTAAAATTTCTTAAAGAAAATATCGTTACTACATGTACATACATGGATGTTAAAAATTATCTAGTTCTTGTTTGATGTAAATTAAAATTAGACTTTTAAAAGATTTTAATACAAGATGATAAAATACGTAATCAAAAATTTATAAATCTCATAAAATGTGTAATTAAAATTAAAAGTTGACTTTAACTTGAAATTTTAGCCCCTCTTTGGTGACTTTAAATTTGAAAAAAAAAATCATGTTTTGAATAGTATTTTTTTTTTTGGAAAACGTATGTTTAAAATGTAGGAAAAAAAATATATGTAAAATATTTTATTGTATGATGTGTAATTGAACCTTAGGGTCTGGTTGGACCGGATTAAAATTTGATTTTAATCTAAGTCAAAGTCAAACAATCAATATTAATCACATCTTTCATGGGTCCCACATCTTTTTACCAGCACATTTTAAAAACTTCTATCATAATTCACTAAAAATTTAATTTTTATCCTCACCAAACACCATCGTTGGCATACGCCCATGTGAATAGAAAATTCCAAAAAAAAAAAAAAAAAAAAAAAGCTTCCCCGGGGCGTATAGCAACTTTGTAAAATGTGTCAAACATGACTATTCTAAAATTCTGTTACGTGGGAAGTTAAGGACGGTTTTCCGCCATTTTGGCTAGACATCTCATAATTGTTCTCCACGTGGCTTATCCTCCGGTCCCGCATCATACACACATAACACACACATTTTTTGTGTGTATATACATTCAATTTCTTCTCCTGATTGTCTTGCCAACTTCAAAATCTCTCTCTTAATACAAAATCTTAAATCCCAATTGATTTCTAGGGTTCTTTTTCCCAGTTCTTCAATCTTAATCTTTACTTCACTCTTTGCCGACTGCCGTTGTGAAGTCTAAGCGAACACTCTCTTAATCCTTGATTTGTTTGCATTCTATTGAATTTTTGAGTTATCGGAAACTGGTAAACATATACATTTGTTATTTTTCCGGGTAGGTTGTTTATTGTATTGATTTGACAGCGTAAATGTTGGATGACAATTTTGGTGTATTTGCTGTTCTTCCTTGGGCAATGTTGTCGGACATAGGAATATAATTGACTGCATGAATATATCTACTGCACTATCTTAAGATTGGGAACTTTTGAATTAGTTAGGTGCATACGTTCGAATAAAAAATACAATGGTGTTATTATTTGGATAAGCTCTAATCTGCAGTGGTGCTTGCAAATACTCTGTGGTAGTATGTTTTCACTATAATACCCGCCTGTTTATTTGGAATATGCTTTCAAGACTTTAGCGACTCTGTTCTTCAGATTCCGTGGTAGTGGTTACGAGTGACTTTCTGTCTTTTCGGACTTTGGATGCAATTTGATTGATACACGATGCAGGGGTTACGATTTGATTTTTCATTTATCAGGTTCTGTTTATTAACATTCTCTGAAGAGTAATGATTATCTTTTTGAACTTATGCACTGATGACTTTGATTTTCTCTTGCATAAAAGATTTTTTTTTTTTTTTTTTTTTTGGACGTTTCCTTTAAATCTGCAACAGTAAAGAAGACGTGCAAAGTTTGACAAATGAATTCTTTGAACTTGTTTGAAATGTAGTTTGTGTGGTTGAATAACGTTGATATTTGTGTGGTTGAATAACGTTGATATTATTTTAGTCTTTTTACAAAATAAAGAAGTAGAGCATTCCAGTTTTACTTTTGCAGGTTCAGGATAAGTGTGAAGAACTACGGCTTCTTGCAGTATCACTCTTTTGGACTTCTTTGCGATTTAACATATGAAAATCGTTTACCTCACTTTTGGATGATGACATTCCACAGTTTTGCTGTGCAGTAATATAGAAATGAACATTTCTGCTCTGTTGACTTCTTCTGGTATCAATACTGCAGTGTGTGCAGTGCTGTTTTCATTGTATTCCATTTTAAGAAAACAACCAAGCCTTGTGAGCGTGTACTTCGGGCAAAAACTTGCTCAGGTGAGGTCAAAACGCAATGATCCATTTTGGTTTCAGAGATTTATTCCTTCTGCTAGTTGGATAGTAAAATCATGGGTGGCATCTGAGGAAGAATTATTCGCCATTGGGGGTCTGGATGCTGTTGTCTTTCTCAGGGCAGTTGTTTTCAGGTGACAACACACGTACTTTCAAAACTCCCAGGACTCTGATTATGTTTCATTATTGTTGTAATTATGGATCTGCAGTTATTTACTTGAAGAAGAAAGACCCTTTCATTTGTTTTATCAATTGGAGCGATTACCTCGATTCACTCTCTTATGTAGGTTGTGTTCGTGACAATCACTGAAATATTTTTCTGCTTTCTTTGCTATTTTTTCTATTGAGTGATGTAGTTCCTTCAAATATTTTAAAATTCTTCGAGACATGAACATGGTCACAATTGATTTCCATCTTGTCCTCTACAGAAAGGACTTCAATATTGAACTAAAATATTGACACTGCAGCTGCATGTGTTCTCCTTCATTTCTCTGGATATGAGAAGCATTTGTTTTCACTTGATTGATTTCCTGGTGTTCCTATTCTAGTAGTTGTCCTGATATATGCTGCCACTTTTCTATGTGCAGTATCCGAGTATTCTCTGTTGCTGGTGTTATATGTTTGTTTCTTGTGCTTCCACTTAATTATTTTGGGAAAGAGATGGAGCATAAACATATTCGAGAAGAGCAGTTGAGCGTGTTCACAATTGAGAATGTCAAGGAAGGGTCAAGATGGTACGTAATACGACAATATCTATTACTGAGAATAAGTACCTGTTCTATTCCTGTGAATGAATTTTATTTGCTCGAAGTAGTCTTCTTTTTAAACATCTGTTCTAATTAACATTAACAATGTTCAAAGGATGGGTGGGGATATTCTGGGCTCATATACTGGTCTGGAACGTCACAATTGTTTTGTGCAGGACAATTTTTAATGCTTATGTTCATGTTAAGCATAACCTCAACTTGCTTGTAGTGAGGTAAATGAGTAGGGAGCTATTGTGTGCCAGCGAACAAGATCAAGGATGAAATCCTGGTTCTAAAACTATATCAAGCATGCGTCTGAAAACCATTTGGTATTGAGTGGAGAGTGTCCTCCATAAAATGGTCTGTTACTTATTTTCTCAACGTGGAACAGCCGTCCAAGATTTTAACAATAAAATACCATGGGTGCATATATGTTAATTACATTGAGTGCATAGATGCTAATTATTTTGAGTTTCCAGCTAGATGCTTAACTTGTCCACTTGTCAGCTTCTAATTATATACACGTCATGATAGCATAATTGGTGCATGCGGCCTCTCATCAAGGCCCAAAATAAAGATGAAAAATAAGATACTGGGGCCATTAGAATTAAAAAAGATGCATATTCAGAGTTTCCATTCCATGCTAGAATCAAAATATATCCTTGTTAAAGCTTATACGGATTCGTTGGGAGGACAGGAAACGAAACACATTTCGCATTCATTTACTGAAGTAAATATGAATTGCTAGAATGCTTATTTTATGAATTTTTGTCTCTCCTCTCCTTTTGGTCTTAACTTATATCTTTCTAATTTGGTCCTTACATTTGGTTTTTTGTCAGGCTTTGGGCCCATTGTCTTGCATTATATGTCATATCTTCCTGTGCTTGTATTCTTCTTTACTTCGTAAGGACTTCAACCCATACCCACCTTTTATTTTTATTTTGATTGGATATACAGAGTTTAATTTATGATTCCTTGCTATAATCTTGTTGATAGTGTATTTCTGCTTGTCTTTAGGAGTACAAAAGCATCACAAAAATGAGATTGGCATATATTACAGCATCTCATTCCCATCCAAGTCACTTTACTGTACTTGTTCGTGCCATTCCATGGTCTCAAGAAGAATCATACAATGTCAGGGTTGCTAAATTCTTTACATATTACTACTCATCAAGCTATTTATCACATCAAATGATTTATCATTCCGGTGCTGTTCAGAAATTGATGGTAAGCATGTAAATGGATTTTTTCTCTCGTAGCAGTTGATGTTTTCCTTATTCAGCATATCATGGATTAAATGCCTAATTCCATATTATTAAGAGCGATAACAACACGAAATAGGTAAAACAGAATGTAAAAACACACGATATACAGTGTGACGCTATCAATGGGAGATTCACTTACTGCTTCAAGGTTTCACTATGAAGAAGGAGAATACATGTTTGTGAAACTCACACCTCTCTGTTTTGTTCTCTCTACACCTAAAAAGAGGCTTGTCTTAATACCTATTATATAGGGAGGAAATATTAGAGTTAATCAATACACATGCAAACTGCCAGATACAACCCTATAATAATATTAGAATTTTTCCTTGGGGACTCCCGCACTCTCCATTTAACCACGAGGTTGATTTGCGATCGAAGGGAAGAGTGAAGAGTATAACATACAAAGCAACATTCATAATCCTTTTACTGTAGTCGTGATATGCCGTCTATAAGAATGTGATTCTGAAGATTATCTATTTCCAACTTTATCTAGGTTTATGTTAAATTTTGTCTTAATCAACTGGATTTGTGAGTTAAACCATATCTTCTCAATACTCTTAATGGGCAACAAAATTGCACCCTGATGTGAATTCTCCAGTATCCTTACCTTGTGTGAAATAGTCAAAGATTGTTTAAGAATGGGGAAATGTATAGCTTGGCCTATCAAGGCCGATCCTGTGATTTGCGAGGCACAAGATGAACTCCATTAATCACTGAAGTCCCTACTTGAATCAGTACTATCTTGAGCCCTACCCAAATTCATCTGTCTAAATTTTATTCTACTCCTCATCATATGTAACTCACCACTCCTCTTATCATATTTTTTAGCTTTAATCTCCATTTTCTTACTCTTAAGGGAATTTATGACAATCTCAAGTATTAAGATATTCTTATCATACTTAATCGCATTCTTAACCTCCTTGTACGAGTCAGGCATAAAATTCCGCAAAATAATGACATTATAAGTTTCAGACACATTCTCATCACAATTAACAATATCTTGAATAAATTTGTTAAAAATATCCAGATTGTTATCAAGATCTTTGAAAAGATCCATTTTAAAATTGAATTTTTTTAAGCAAGTACAACTTATCAGGGGTAGACTTAAGCAGATATAGATCTTCTAAATTTTTCCAAAATTCTTTCGTGGTATGAAGTTTACCAACTTTTCTCAAAACAGTGTCAGACATGTGTAAAATAATTGAATTGTAAGCAAGTTCATCATATTCTTCTTTCAGTGCTTCTGTCAAATTTATAGAAAATTTGTCATCTATAACTTTTAAAACTTTTTGTCAAACTAAAATCCTCTTTATCTTTTGTTGCCAATTGAAAAATCCTTGTTCCCATTGAAAATTTTAACTTCGAAATGTGAAGACATTTTGAAAAAATAGAATAACCAAAATGGATGAATAGGTCACACAAAGTACTCATTAGGCCACATAATATACCATTCTAGATTCCATGAGACTCAAGATATCAGTATTAAGGGAATGCTCAAACGGGTCAAGTCTATATGTTCTAATAAAATAATCTATGCAACACGAAGATCTGTCGACAAAAAATTCAAATTCTCACTCAATGCAGTCTCATACAGTGATTAAATGACAATTAAGCCACAAAATCAATTACCAACTTGCAATCAAATTCAACACTTCAAACGGAGCAAATAATTCCTAAAATTTCTAGCACAAGCAATGATTATCCTGTACGATAACCAAAAGCCTAATGTCAGTCCACTCGATAACTCGTTAATGTTGAAATTTAAATTGCGATAAGTCAATATACCAGAGTGGACCAATTTGAGACCTATAAATAACGAGAGATGCGAATTTACCACTTTAGGGCCAGTACTATTCGCCCTAAAGTCTCCAACAATCGTAGAAATCAATCAACCACGATCGAATCCCGAACGCGTGAAGAACTAAATCGTCTAGACTTCACTGTATAATCTGAAACAGAAAACTAACAACGGTACAATGTTAGAAAAATGTCACCAACAAACTGATTGAAAAGACCTTCGCTAGAAGACGCCGCACGCACCCTCACGCGCAACCAACAGCCTTTGCTAGTCTCATGCGCCGATCACCCTGGTGAGCCTTCATCTGCACGTCATGCTGGTGGTCTCTGTTCTACCAAACTCCTAGATTTGCCGAAATTCACAAAAACAACATCGGTTTTTGGGCAATTTTCTGGGCAGATTTGTAATCTGTTTACCTTTTCGTTTCAGCCAATTTTCTAGTCAGTTTTTGATTAGTTTTTCAAGCTTAATCCACCACCTTGAATCTCTTGCTCCAAGGATCGTCAAATCGGTGTTTTCCGGGCTCAATTTCACGTTACATTTCTCTACCAAACAACCAATCTAAACGACTCCAACCTACAACCAATATATTTACCTCGGTTGCTCCTCAATCTCACCCAGAAAGGACAAGATAACGTTGATGATTTATAGTCACAAAAGTAAGAAGAAAACAATGAAAGAGGGGCATAAAGACGCCAAAAAATACCAAGGGAAGTCCCCAGTTTTTTCACAACAATGGCAGCCGATTTTTGCTTTCTCAAGGCACACACGTTTTTTTTTTTTCTGATTTCATACACAAATCACACATTAAAGGCTAGGTCAGAAACAACATACCAATAATAAGGTTAAATGGGCTACGATTCAAACTCATCCAAGAGATAATATATATATTTTCCGTGAGTAGCATTAATTTCTTAAGCTACTTCCAACGGTCCATGTTGTTTCGGGGTCAAGCCTTTGAACTTGGTTGTTGGTAATCAATTCACCATGGACCAAGGCCTATGAAATTATATTTGACGTTTATATCATGGCCCGGTATTCATTGGATATCAAAACCAACACTTTTCAGCTGAAACTACTTCTTTGAAATCATAGCTTGCACCATTGCAAGGTGTCAGCTGTATCCTGTATCAATACAGCAGGGAAGTGTGTCCGCTGTTCATAAGGGAAGTACATACAACTGTCTGTTATAAACACCTAAAGGAAAACCTGTAGACTCACTATTGTTAGTCATTATTGGCTTGGTGTGTTGGAAACCGTTGTTCTGGTTCTGGATCTTTTTGTGGAATTGGACTTCAAGCTGAAACAATTGTTATGTGCCTTGAAGAGCTTGTCACACTTGTCGATGAGGGACTTCATAAAAATTCGATTCCACGAGGGTTTGATTAAAACTACTAGTTGATTTTTAAGGACATGAGTAGCTACAAGTTGATAACTTATGTTTATGCATTTTGAACCAGTGAATTAGACTCCAACATGGATTCAGTTTATTAAAAATCAGTGTTACTGCTATGAGATTTCTTTTAATTTAAACTGTCACCTGCCCCGTGTATTCTTTTCAGTGACGGGTTTTTTGGTTATTTTGTTGGGTGCAGACTGATGCTGAGAAGATTTACAATATGCTCAAGTCCAACACCGTGGACCAACATTATGGATCGCGACTATTAAGATGTGGCTTTTGTGGAGGAACTTCAACTTCTTTTAAGATCCTTTCTCCTGAGCCTGAAAATGGTAGGACTATGAGCTGCCTTGATGGTCCAGATTTAACGCAAAAGGTCTGAATTTCTAAAAATATTTAGAACCTAGATTAATTTCTAAAGATATCAACTGCAGTGTTCTTCTGCTAAATATCATCCAGATTTTTCTCCAGTTCATTTTTAGGTTCTTTTGACACCTAATGGACAATATTTTGAGATCTTTACCAGCCCTTCCTGATTTGGAGTCCGAAAAAGTTTTGCCATTTTAAATTTATATTCATGATAAAGGAAGTGATATATGTTCCATCTCTGTATTCTGCAGTAGTCTAGCAGCATCTATCCTTAAATAACATATTGAAATAATTTCATTTACACACTGTCTAAAATTCAATCTGCCCTCTGTGATTTGTATGCCTTGGAAAATAATATTCTACTTGATTGAACCTGTTGGTTCTGTGAAAATGTTCTATTCTCTAACTTCTGTATCCATCAGAAGCAGTTGTTGACCAGGTAAATTCTTTGTATTTGAATATATGTTAACTTGGAGTGACTAGTGGTGTGACACTTGAGGAAAATCCATCTCGTTTCGAAGGAATAGAATTTTGAAAGTTATGCAGTAATTTCTTCAAATGGTCATAAAGGATTTGAAATCTGAATGTGGTCAAATTTATGTAAGGCAACTTTTGACACACATTTGCATATATCTTTAATTAAGGGATGGCGAAATTTAGTGGGTATGTAAGGGATTCATGTTGATGTCCAATTGGATTCTTGCAATTAATTTTGATTTGATCTTGTGAAATTGCAATGTGTTTCTTCATTTGTTAGTGAAGATCATCTTATAGTGTGGAAATCCCTAACTCTTCTTCTGGCTTGTTTGACATGGATCTTGAAAAGTTAAAAGGATCTTTTGAGTCCCAAAAGTAGCTTTTGAACCTTTTTGGCTAATTTTTTAAAGTGATTTTTCCAGTTAAAAGAGCTTTTAAAGGAAAAGCTTACTGGAAAAGCTCTTCTACCAAAAGCAAAAGCAAAAACCATGCCAAACAGGCCCTTCATGTATCTGCTGAGTGTGTCACGTTTGTTGCCAGCTAGGTTTTTGGTGCTAATATTGATGGTATTGTTGGATTGAATATCTTAGAAGTTTAAAGCTGACTGATCTTTCCTGCAGGAGTGCGGAGCTGCTTTGGTATTTTTCAGGACACGTTATGCTGCTTTGGTTGCTTCAGAGGCACTTCAACAACCTAATCCAATGTCATGGGTGACAGACTTGGCTCCAGAACCAAGAGATATCTATTGGTCAAACCTATACGTACCATATCGAATCTTTTGGATCCGTAAGATTGCCATCCTAGTGGCCTTTATTCTGTTTGTTACTTTCTTCCTTATCCCTGTGGTGTTCACACAAAGTCTTGTTCATCTTGATAAGCTGGAGAAAGTATTTCCCTTTATGAAGGGCATTACAGAGAGGTAACATGTTTTATGTTAGAAGTCAGTTCAATTGTTCCTGTTCTGTTACAATTAGTAAATGACATGCATATTTGGTATTGGTTCCTTACTCGGTGAAGTAGCAGGAAAAAAAGTTTTAAAGAAAGATTAAAATGGGTGGTGATCAACTAATAACGTTCCCTAACCTCAAATGTGTTTATGTATTAGAGAACATATATGTGCCAATTCTAACATCAGTCTCTGGAAAGTACTTTTACTAAATCCATTTTCAATTTTGTGCTTTATTTGAAAGGAAAATATATCAGTTCCCTATCAGCAGGGTTATTTCTCTTTATCTGTCTTTTTTCCCTCTTAACATGTACCACATCTTTATATACTTAAAGATCCAAAAGATTAGATGAAGTAGGTGTCAATTTTGTGTACTGCAGATTCTAACTATAATAACAAGGAATTAAAATTTTTCCTGCTGCTTTCTTGCAGGAGATATATGAAACAGCTGATAAGTGGGTACCTACCAAGCGTAATACTCATGATCTTTTTGTCTATCGTCCCACCAGTTATGATGGCTTTTTCAACATTGGAGGGCTCAATATCTCGTAGTGGCAGGAAAAGAAGTACATGCATTAAAGTCCTTTACTTTGTAATATGGAATGTATTCTTTGCTAATATTTTAACGGAGGCTGCTATCGACCATTATCAAGTTTCAATTATGAAATTGGGAGATCCAAAAACCATACCTAACCAGCTTGCCAAAGCAGTACCATCAACGGTGATCTGTTCTATCTTAAATTTTCAATTCTCCTCTTAAAATACCATCATGGTTGGTTTTATTCTAAATGTGTAAGAATGTATTGGAATGTTGACCTTGAATTGCCATTTTTTTTTTAAAATGGTCATCAACATTTGGCTATACCATCTCTGAATGTTGAAGTAAGCTTTTATGGAACTGGAACTATATTTTTTAACTATTTATTGTAAATATTTCCTGCAAATTTATCCATGTAAGATTGGAACTGCTTATGCTGCATTGTTCATGTTTTCAACTGAACCCATATATTTTGAGATCTCATCTCACTTATGAATCTATGATTTTATTTTTTTGCAGGCTACCTTCTTTGTGACTTATGTACTCACCTCAGGCTGGGCTAGCTTGTCCTGTGAACTGATTCAGCCATTTCCTCTTCTCTGCAACTCATTTTATAGATTTATTCTTAGAAACAAGGATGATTCAAGTTATGGCTCTTATACCTTTCCATACCACACAGAAGTTCCAAGAGTCCTCCTCTTTGGACTTCTGGGCTTCACTTGTTCAGTGTTGGCTCCTTTGATATTGCCCTTCTTGCTGGTTTACTTTTTCCTTGCCTATCTTGTGTTCCGCAACCAGGTGAGCATTTTTTATGGATGTGTTCACTTTGTCTGAATCTTTTCTAGTTCACACAGTTGGGAATGATTTCACTAATTTTTGTAATATGCATTTATGGGCATGTATGTGAACTTTTTTGATGCATGTTAACTTGTATACAAATATGATCTACTTAAATTCTTTTCAAAAGTTCTGCTAGCGTGAAGAAGTATGATTTTTGTTTTTTGTATTTTCACCATGCGCTTTCGTCTTTTCTTTAGAGTAATGTAGAACTTGAGTCTTTTATATTCACCTATTTGAAAGGCTCATGTTCCTTGTCGCCTGTTCTGATCATTTATGCTGGATTTGTGCATGATCACTGAGTTATTACTTGATAGAGGTGTTGGTACATTGAGATATCTTTTAGAAAATTTATTTACTTAACACTGTAATGCTAACTGTTAGAAAATCTATGTCTGGGACTGGGTGCTTGCACCATGTACTTCACCTTCTTTGTGCAATTCTTCTGCATTGTTCACAGATACACAATAGACACAATGATAAATCTGCAAGGCGGGAAAAAAGGGAATTATAAGATAGAACAGACTGTTGTCTAGTTATGTTGAATATTCATCTTTTGGTGTAATTATTATGACTGCATTTTTAATCTCTAGATGCTTGATTACTGTGTTTCCTGATAGACTATGTTTGATAATCATGTGAAAAATTTCATGAATCTTCTTTTGACTTCTAATCAGTTTTTCTGATGGAGAATGGTAAACAGGAAAAGATTAACAGGAGAAGAATTTAGAGAGAGATAAATCTCAATAGCGTTGAATACCGTAAATCAATGTCTGAAATATTCAACAATAGTAGTCCTATTTATTATAAATAACTCTAACGAAACTGGTAAGTTGCTAAAATAATCATAATGATTATATGTTTGCATTTCTTTACATTTGTATTAACTCCCCATTCCAAGCTTTGTAGCCAGTTCTTGGTAACTTGAGGATAGTGTCCTTGGTTCTTTGGATACAAAGGTAGCAATATAGGGGAAGGAGATGACACAATGAGTTTCTCTTCATAAAGTTTCAATCGACTTTTTCATCCGGTCTTATTTGTGGGCTGGGGGATTTAGCGTTTTCTTCTCTTTTCTGGTGTGTTGAAAATTTTTCTATTTATCTTTTTTCTTCTATTTTTGCATTCTTGAAATTGTTTTAGGTTTGTCATTCCAATATGAAAATGTATGTTTCAGATACTTGATGTATATGTCACAAAATATCAAAGTGGGGGACTATATTGGCCTATCATACACAATACAACAATATTTTCATTGGTGCTGACACAAATAATAGCTTTGGGAGTTTTTGGAATCAAACGGTCACCGATTGCATCGGGTTTCACCATTCCATTGATTATATGCACGCTCCTGTTCAATGAGTATTGCAGACAACGGTTTCATCCAGTATTTAAGAAGACACCTGCAATGGTAATTTATGAAAAGCTGAGATATATCTTTTCTTAAAAACACTACACTATAGGGCAAATAATATTGGTAGTCGCTCAACTTATGGAGAAATTTCATGCTAGTCACTGAACTTTATTTTGTCCCAAATTAGTAACTCAAGTTTGCCTTCTGTTTCAATTTGGTCACTTAGTTAAAATCCATTAGTTTTTCTAATGAGTGTCCAACAGGAAGGACTTCATATTCATCTTCTATGGGAGACATTCTGTTATAAAAACTAAAGGATTTTAACTAATCAAATTGAAATAAAAAGCAAACTTGAGTAACCCCTAACAGTGTTTTAACCCTACTCCACAGTTAAGGATAGTAGATTTTTGCATGCAAACGAAAAAGAAACACAAGTTTGATCTATTTTTCCATGCCATCTGTTCTCTGTAATATGCTAGTATCTTTACAGACAATCATTGATATGGATCGGGAAGATGAGCATTCTGGGAGGATGGAAGAGATTTATCAGAAACTGCCATCTGCTTATTACCAAATCACATCGGAATCAAGGAGTTTGGGTAAATCTTTGGAACTGAATCACCCCGAGATTCAAGCTAATGGCAGAGAAGCTGGGAACATCAGCAGGCTTTAAGATCTAGAGGCTCCAGGTTCGATCCACAGTTTTTATGAATTTCATTTAAAATTTACTTATTTGCGCACTAGGTGTAAAATGGGCTGGATTGTCTGAGGCCAAGGTGGCCTGACACGACATGGCTCTGCCCAGCCATGAGCAGGCTAGCCCCGCCCACACTGGGTGGCTGGGGTAAGCCCTCTAATTTTTCCTTTAAAGAAGAAAGAGTAAAAAGGATAGGATACAAATATTATTGGTCGTCTTGAGACTCATCAATGCACCTTGGGTTTTGTTTGTTGGTTTTTATTTATTTATTTATTTTTATTTTCTATGCAAGATAAAACAAAAATGTAACTAAGCAAGATTAAAATAAAAATGTAACGTGTTATTGGTGCCCAAGTTAACCCGGCACTCGTGGAAAGAGCGCTTCATATACTTCTTAACAAGCATCTTCATTCACTGTTCTCAATTTGTTGCTTCGCAGGAAACGTCTGTCCAACTATCTTAATAATCTGGGGTTGGATGCAGCCTGTTGGAGATAGAATTGCACGTAAAAGAGATAGAAAGATTTTTATATGCATAATTTGTGCCTTTATTGTCAATTCATATATGCGATTGTCGTGAGTTTGGATTGCGACATGCACATTTCTGAGGTTTGTCGGAGCCTCTGTAAAGTTTATAGCAACAATTCAGTATCTGTGTATGGATATTAACCGTGTATATCCAATGTTTTTGACTCGGGTACGAAATGAAGAGAAGTACAAGCATTTGAAATTGAGTAATGTTATGTAGTCCCCCATTGGGGTTACAATTCCAGTTTAGACGACGCTAGATGATGGATTAAATGAAATGTAAAATTAAACGACTTATATAATTCTACCTATTATTTCATGTCACTTTAACGCCACCTACACTGAGGTTGTAACTCTTGTGGAGCTAAATACCATTACTATTTGAAATTTGGTTGCTACATAGACATTGATGTTATGTATGCAAATTTGCATAGCCATTGAGAAAATTGCACATTTTTTTAAGGCGATATCACTTGTGGGTTATAGTACTCTCTCTCTCTCTCTCTCTCTCTCTCTCTCTCTCTATTATTTTAACATATCTACATTTAGACATCGACAAGCCTAATTTATGGGAGGGTTTTCTTTTTGAGTAACTATTTAGGTGATTTATTAATACTATTTTTTTTACATATAGCTAAATTTAGACATAGGACAATCCTTATTTATGGGAGGGTTTTCTTTTTGAGTAACTATTTATGTGAGATAAAAATATATCCACCTTTTTGTTATAAAATAGAGAGAAAAGAAGAAGAAAGTAGAAAAGTAAATACACTTTTAAGTATTTTATTGAGAATCAAAGTTTCATATTTATCGGAAGGAACTAGGGCTAAAAGTGATACGATAGACATAAAAATTAGGGTTGTAAGGGTATAATGGTAATTCATTAACAAACATATAATTTACCACACTCCCCCTTGAATGTTGGTTATAGTATTCTCTCTCTTTCTCTCTATTATTTTTACACAGCTACATTTAGACATCGAAAAGCCTAATTTATGGGAGGGTTTTATTTTTGAGTAACTATTTAGGTAATTTATTAATACTATTATTCTTACATATAGCTAAATTTAGACATAGGACAATCCTAATTTATGGGAGGGTTTTCTTTTGGAGTAACTATTTATGTGAGATAAAAATATATCCACCTTTTTGTTATAAAATAGAGAGAAAAGAAGAAGAAAGTAGAAAAGTAAACACACTTTTATATATTTTATTGAGAATCAAAGTTTCATATTTATAGGGAGGAACTAGGGCTAAAAGGGATACAATAGACATAAAAATTAGGGTTGTAGGGGTATAATGGTAATTCATTAACAAACATATAATTCACAACACTCCCCCTTGAATGACACAGTACAAAATATATGTATTCTTAAAACCTTGTCAAGAAAATTTAATGAGACAACTCGAGCTAATGAAAAAAGAGAACATGTAGCTCTTTGTTCTCAATAAATGAAAATTCTTGTATCAAGTCCTTGATGTCTAAAGTTAATGTCTTCAATATCTCAATTTTTGATGAAGTGTCTTATGTTGTCGCATAGTTTTCAAATAATATCGTCTTCATATAAAATTTTATCAACCTTTGATAACTATGATAACATGATGATTTGAAAAACACATCTTGTTGTTCTCTTCAGAAATCTTATACATATAAGAGTATTAGTTTGAGGGTAATGTCTTATAGGTTATAAATTTCATTATACAAAGAATATGTCTCGTTAAAACCTTACTAGGAAAGCCCTTGTGGAAAAAATCATAATGAAGAAAAATGAGTACATTATTCTTTTAAATTCACAACAAAAGTTGGCTCATTAAAAACCTTATAAAAAAAAAAACTCAAATGGGACAAAATCAAAGTCAAAGAAAAAGAGTACAACCCGTATTTATCAATGTTCTAAAAAGTAAAAAGCGTGCTAAAACGTGGAGGTCAAGTTTCGGCCTAAGCCAGTCTAGGCATGAAAAGCATAATTATTTTAATATTATTTAAGTACACTACAAAAGTTGGCTCATTAAATCAATATAAAAATTATTCTTTTGGGGACCCTACAAAAGTTGGCTTATTAAAAACCTAGTCAAGAAAACTTAATGGAACAAAACCATAGTCAAGGAAAAAAGAGTACAATGCGTATTTATCAGTGTTTTAAAAGATGTAAAGCGTGGATGTCAAGCTTCGACCTAGGCAAGCTTAGCGTAAAACGCTTTTTATTTTAATAATAATTAATATTTAAAGTAAAAAAGTGTAAAAAGCATTAAAAACGTAAAAGCGTAGAAAAGAAGCGTGCCAAACATAAATAAATAAATAAAACGTTAAAAAGCGGGAGGCGAGTTGCGCCCACTTTGCAATTAGGCGCCGCTTTTTAGAACATTGGTATTTATTCCCCCTTATGATGATATCACTTGAATAATGTACTTTAGGCATAAAATCCTTCAAGAATAATATTAAAACCATATAAGATAAGTTGGCTATAACCACATTTATTGTATGCATATCAAATTTCATTCATTGTCAAGCTAACAAAATAGAGAATTGTGATTGCATCTACCTTAAGATAATTAATTTGTTTATACAAGTCTTTACGAAATTCATCATGCTGAGAGTCGTACATTACGACTTTATTTTTTCTATTTTCATTTCACATAAGTATACACCATTAAGTGTTCGGACTGTAGACTTCAGATTTCTCCGATAACTTCAGTTTTGCCCGAACCTTTTATTCGGTCAATCATTTTTTCGATTGATATGCTTTGACAAATTTGTTTTGATATTCTCGTTATACATAACATGAAGCCATACATCGTGTATAAAAGTATTGTTGACAACGTTTTCTTCTCGATTCTATTTCTTTCTCATAACAACATAAATTATTGAGATATCTCAATTTTCAACATTTCATGTACCCGAAACCCTTCCGAGATTTTACATTTTGTTATGTTTGTATACTTAATAAGGAAGATGCCTCCAAATGGAGCAATCTTCCTTATTTGATCCATTATTTAGGAATTTTTTTTCTTAGAATTTAATGCATTTATGCTTCAAGCATGTGAGTCAAAAATAATATTAACGAATTGTCCTCACATGACGTTAATTTGAGTTTGAGCATTTAAAGCTAGCATGTGACATATTGTTGATCTCTTTGATCAGTAAATGTATTTAAATGAATTATCGTTCTAACTCCTTGTTCGAATTTTCCTTTGCGAGAATCTAGATAATATAAGATGCTTTTGTATATTATTTTCATCTTCTTAACTCCTCCCCTAATTTTGAGAAAACTATCCAATCAAATTGACATTCAACAAATTGCGTTATAAAATATCACCCCATTATGTTTTGGGATATTTTATAAGGGTTTAAACTACGCATTTATTCTCAACATTCTTTATTTTCCATCTCAGTACATTGTGGTGGATCAATTGTACATATATTTCACTATAAAAATAATTAGATGGAAAAATTGGGCTCTAACCATAAGCCAAATATAGCATGAAATTTTTTGATAAGGCAAGATACTAATAGCATTCCCTAAACAAAACTACAAAGCACTTTATTCTCAATAGTAATGATTTGGAAATTAATTGAATGAGTTTTAACAAAGAATAATGTGAAACCATTTATCGTCATTCCAACTAATAGTTTTAAAAAAAATATTTAACAAACAAGACATTGTCATGATTGTATAATCTGAAAATTATGCTCATAATTTAAAATTTTAGCAGCAATTTCAAAAACTTCAAGTTGCGGACACCATACAATCATCTAATTAATATATTATATATTAGATACTAATAATATCTAGATGATCAACTGATATGATCCGGGATGGGCCGAAAGCTACACGGAGTTTGATGATTGATGAAAAGTGGTTAACGGCAAGTTCAAGAACTTATCTTGTTCTTGAATGAACTACTGAACTTATCAAATATATTGTTATATTTGTGGCGTTTAACCTTTAGAACTTATTAAAGGATTAGGCACCCTTTGTGGCGTTTACAAATTGTGGTTCTTGTTTCTGCACATCAATGAGTCTGGGTTTAATATACATTAGGTTCTTAGTTTGTGTGCTCGGGTATCGTTTACAACCTGAATTTGGGTTTTTCCAGCATCTCGGACTAATTCCGCGATTTCCACGCTAATCCCGCTCCCGAGTTCATGTCATTTGGTATCAGAGCTTGGGCTCCAAATCCAGGGTCTATCTTTTGCTTTGTTTTGAGTATTTTGTTTTTATTTTTCGTGTCCGTCTTATTTCTTGAGTTTTGATTCAGAAAATTACAAAAAAAGAGTCAAAGTTGTTTTTCAGACTAATTACAAGTCCAAATCAATTTTCGTTTGTTTTGCTGGATTTGTAATTGAATTTCCGAGGTTAAAAAAATTCGAAAAAAAAATCCGAAAAAAAAATTGTTATTACCGAAAAATTTTCAGCATTTTAAATTTCAGCTAAGAGTAAAAAAAAAAGATCGTTCAAATTTTATTCCATTTTTTTACATTCTCGAATAGTCCATTGAATCCATTCTTTATCCTTTCACTTCTTTTGTGTCTTCGAGTCATTGTTCATCTTTTTCTTTTCTTTATTCTATCATAATTCGTGATCAATACTCGGTTGGATCCACGAGAATACAATATTGGTTGAGTTCACCTTATTCTTTGAAGTACTTAGGCGAAAGTACTGAATGGTAAAAGACAGAGTGGTGAGATCAATAGAGGGTAAAAGCCTAACTTGAGTGATACACGAGTGAACTTTGGTGAGACACAAATATTGTAGAATTTAGGATGTCGAATGAGGTGTTACAGCGGTTTGAGAGGATACTTGGGGATGTTAACGACAAATTGGACATGTTGGACACAAATATTGCTAATCTTTATCGGGGGCAACGTGCAGAAGCATTCAATGCAAGAAGACATGGTAGAAATCTTGGTGGAGAAAGTGTTAATCAAAATACGTGCAATAGTAAAATAATATTTCCTTCATTCAAAGGAAGGAGCGATCCGAGGCATACTTTGCGATTCTCATGGTTGCTTTGAAGAGAGAAAGGTAAAGTTAGTTGTAACTCAATTTGTAGATTATGCTATAATTTGGTGGGATCAGTTGACAACTTCTAGGCAGAGAAATTATGAGAGACCTGTTGGAACTTGGGATGAGTTGATGGATATTATGAGGCAACGATATGCATCTAGTCACTAATTTGGATATAGGAGTGATAGGTGTGAACGAGGGTTTCGAGAGGATCCTAGAAGGTGTGATGGAGTTGAGAAGTCAATTAGGGAAGATATCTATTGAGAAACACGTTAGTAATATTCCTAGTAAACCAACTAGTTTGGATTATAAACTAGAATTTTTGAAGATTCGCGACGTGATTAATTTTCAAAATGATCATACCAAGGAGCGAGTAAGAGAAAAGAGAGAAAATAGTGAGGCGACGAAGTGTGATGAAAAAAGAGAGGAGCCACATGTGAGAAAAGAAATAGAAAATGGAAATGAGAGTGGAAAGCAAACGAAAGATGAAAAAGAGTCAAAAGAGGGATAGCCAGAAAAGTTAGAAGTGAGCTTGCAAGAAAATAAAAGTAAAGTTGAGATGGTTTCAGTGAGAACTAACAATTCACTCCCTAGTTTGGCTATTTCTGTCTTGTAAGTTTCTGAACATATTAGCGTCCATGAAAGTGAGCCTATTGGGATACCAGCTAATCCAGGCATTGAACATCAACTTGTGGATAAAATTAACCTACCCTACCTCAACTTGGATGTCTTTCTAATACCGGAGGTTGACTTTCTGATTCTTGAGGCGACGAAAGAATTTCAAAGGTATTGGAAGGAATGTATATGTAGTGTGTTGAATTATCAAGGTGAAGTGATGGGAGAGATGAGTCCATTGGCAATTCCATTGTTACAAACACCTAGGCCGAGTAAAATATGGAAGAAGCATTGTGACATGCCAATGGAGGTTATTTTTGGAGCACACTTCTCAACTCCATCACAAACTGCATGCTAGAGGAGATGGACCATTTCACGTTCTTGCTATGATTGGAAACAAGGGCTATAATCTGAGCATTGAAGGTACAGATTTGAGGACGAATCCTTTTGAAGAAGGAGAGTATGATATGATTCGGGATGGACCGAAAGCTACATAGAGTTTGATGATTGATGGAAGGTGGTTAACTGTAAGTTCGAGACTTCAAAGGGTTAATAAAAGTCATACAAATGCATGCTTGGGAAACGGGGCACATGGAGTTGAAGACAACATGCCAAAGAGCAAGTTTCATGTTGGGCTCGGAAGAAGAAACCAAATGTATCAACTCGGTTCAAGTAGCAAACGAGTAGCGTGGATTAAAATAGACATAACTCTCAGCTCGGGTATTAGATTTTCACACATGAGTACAATTCAGAATCAACATGAAATTGTACATAAGGCCAAGAGGGTGCAGGGTACTTTTGGACTTGCGGTTACACAGAAACATGCCGAGAACAAGTTGGCGAAATTTTCCTATTTTCGCGATATTTCCTTGTTAGTCTAGGATTCTATTTTATTTCCAACTTTGACAATATTCTATGACCTAATTACAATTTATTAGGGTTTCTAGCATTAGTATAAATAGGAGATTTATTTCGTTGTAAAACTAAGACTTTTGATTATGAATTAATGAAATTTTTCTCTCTTCTTGTTCTTGAATGAACTACTGAACTTATCGAATATATTGTTATATTTGTAAACCATTAGAACTTACCAAAGGATTAGGTACCTTTTGTGGCGTTCACAAATCATGGTTCTTGTTTTCGTGCATCAACGGGTTTATGGTTTAATATACCTTAGGATCTTGGTTCGTGGGCTCGGGTCACGATCTTATTGTCTACAATATGAATTTAGGCTTTCCCAGTGTTTTCAGACTAATTCCGTGATTTCCACGCTGATCCCGCTCTCGAGTTCGCTTCACCAACAGAAGGGTGACATTACCCTATTTATCACCATAATTAATTTTTAGAAGTATAGGGAATTCAGTCCATATTGAACTAGTGATAGTTAATGACCAATTTTCAATAAAGATATCAAACATCATATGTAATTCATTGGATTGTAAAATCTTTTAGTTCTTCATCGAATTCTATATTTCGTATCATTATTAATCCAGTGATAGTCCAATTGGTCATGTCAAACTGTTGGAATTTGGATGTGACCCGAATTCTTTTGTTGAAATGTTTGAAGTATTGAAAGATTCTAATTGAGGTGCACGTCATGAAAAATTTAAATTTGGAATAGTATTGGAGTTCTATATCAAGTTGAAGTTCTATTTTAGATGCTCATTGGGAGTTGGAAATTGATATTGGACTTGAAGAAGAGTTCGGAATGGAGAAGAACATCATTGAAGGCATTTTAGGAACTTTTGGGATGTAACCTAGTGCCTAGGTGCTAGCCCCAGTGCCCAGGCGCCATGGGTGCCTAGGCCACAATTGTAACGATCGGGTTTTTTCGATTTTTTCCTCTCATATTTCATTTTGGACTTGGTTTTTTGGCATCCTACTCCATCAATAAGCTCTACTAGGAGGGGTTGGACATTCCCTACATGTTCCTTATAAATACTAGGTTCTTCTATACAATTTCATAATGTGAGAAAATAGATTACTACAATTATAGGATCTATTGTAATTTTCTCTCTTCTCCACTATTCTTGAGTTAATAAAATCTCTTAATTCCTTTGCCATATGCCATATTTCATATCTTCATTATTCTTTTACTTGATCAATAGTTCATTATTGTTCTATATAACTTCAACATCTCAATCTGGTGGTTGATTTCATAACAAGTGGTATCAGAGCTATTCTGGTATCTTGTTTGTTTCACAAAAGTGGTATCAGAGCCTAGTTTCAACAGTTTTGCAAGAGCGTAGGGTTTGATTTGTTCGAGGTTTTTTGTTCGCGATGGCTTCCATGAAGTATGACATTTCACTTTTGGATCTGAGCACTAGATTTTTGATATGATAGGTTAAGATGCGTACAGTACTCACACAACTGGATTTAGATAATGTGTTGTTAGGTATTAACAAGATGTTCACAACTTTGATTGTATAGAAGAAATTATAGAAGGATAAGAAGGCAGTTTTTCACATTCATCTTCATCTATCAAATACTATTTTTCAGGACATTTTGAAGGAGAATTCAGCAGCTACTTTATGGTTAAAGTTGGAGCAACTGTGCATGACTAAAAGTCTAGCAAGTAAGTTGAACCTCAAGTAGCGTTTATATTCTCATCGAATGGCAGAAGGAGGATCATTGAAATATCACCTGGTAGCATTTAAGGAGATCGTCCCTGATTTGGAAACTTTGGAAGTAGAGTATGATGAAGAAGATTTGGCCTTGATCCTATTGTGTTCGTTACCCGCTTCGTTTTCTTCATTTAGAGACACGATCTTGTGTAATCGTGATACTCTCACCATATAGTGGGTGTATGATACTTTGTATTCAAAAGAGAAGACGAAGAGGCACATGAAATATCTAGTTTTTGAGGTCGGAGATGGAGATGGCCTAGTTGCTCATGGCAGTTCTAGAAGGGTAAGATCGAAATCTAAGTTCAGTAATCAGATTTGTAACTACTGCAAGAAGAAGGGGCATGTGAAGAAGGATTGCTACAAATTGCAGAATATAAAAGGATAGCTGTAAGTAGATATTCAGATACCTCGGATGAAGCAGACCTTGCGGAGAACGTTGTAGGTGATGGAGATCTCTTAGCTATTTCTGACATTAAGTCTAAACCAAAAGAGGATTGGATTCTTGACTTAACGTGTGTGTTTCATATGTGTCCTAATAAGGACTTGTTGACTACATATGAAATTGTTTCCAAATGTATCACGGTTATGGGAAACAATGCACCAGAACAATTAGAAAACTTGACTAAGTTCGACATAATCTGGATTTGAAGAAGAATCTCATCTCGTTGTTTATCCTTGATTCAAAAGGTTATAAGTTCTTTGGTGGATGTGGAACTTTGAAGGTCTATAAGGGTTCCCAGGTTGTATTGGAGGGACATAAGCGGTCTCAGTTATACATCTTACAGGGTTGTGTAGAATCTAGAAGAGTCAATCAGCACAGGTTCAGTACCGTGGTGGACATTTAGTTTGGTACAATACCTTTAGAAGCTCATAAAAGGTTAGATTTGAATAATACATCTCAGTGGAGTTTCGAAGATATGAATAATGCCGCTTTTCCATCAACACATGCGATGTCATTATATCCAGTTGCTAGAGACGGACCCAATGAAACAAGGTATGTGGATGCTGATTTTGCTGAGCATGCTTTAAGTGGAATAGAAGGTTTTCAATCCAGCAAGGGAAATTCCGTAAAAGCATTTGGTATTGATTTTGCATTGGGAGTGTGTTACAGCCTATTTCGGTTAATTCAAAATCATTTTGATTTTTGGAATTTGAGATAATTTTACAAGAATAGTGCTTGAAAGCCCAAGAATAACTAACCAAGAGGGTAGTGAATTGGTTTCTAAAACTTTTCGAGAATAAATTCAAGTCTTAAACAATATACTAGCAATTATAACAATTCAACAAAGATAAGTAAGCACGAACAACTTGAGCAATATAAAGATGGTAAGTAAAAGGGATAGAGAGTGCAAACGATATAATTATGGAGGTTTGATCCAATGCAGTGATCTACGTCCATCGTTACCAAGCTCTCTAGTACGAGCAAGGCCAATTTCACTATGTTGATTGACTTGTGGTGCAATTCAATTCTTTACAAAGCTTTCGGTGACTCATAAGCAAGAAGCATCGATCCTTCTATGACCTTGTTCGCACAAAATCCGCAAGCGTATGAGATTGTTGTACAAGTAATAAGATTTGTGAGTTAAGTGTATCGTTCCCACGAGGAATAAGGTCTAATTTGTAGTTCAATAGCTAATATTAAATTCGAAGTGTAATGAAATAAAAAAGATGGTTTGTATATTTTCTATACTAATCATAAACTAATAAATCAAATAAAGTGTTTATCTAATATGTAAATACTTGTATTGGAATCGTAAATCCCCCTATTGCCATTTAATTCAATTCTTAATTCTTAATCTAGTACATTCACGCATTCAAGACAATCGATAATCCATTATTATTCAATATTATTTTCCAACATATATTAAACCTATGTTTAACATGACCCGATCCTATTCCTAGTCCGAATTCATATGAAAAACATGCATTGATTCACAAGATTTATCTCACATGATTGAACATGCCATAGATATTATTACTAATACCTATTATCCATGTGTTGACTTTGTCATGTTCTAGACTTATTGTGAGTATTCCTACACTACAACAAACAACTTACTATTTAATTGGTAATCAAGCAATCAAATAGTTCAATGGGAATGCAAAACCAATCAAGAAATACTAAACTAATTGTCTTGAATTAAAATAAATAAACAATAGGGTTCATCATTCATCCACTACAATGAAAAACTTAGCCAACCATCCTAATCATTAAACTATACAAAAAATAATGAAGAAAGTGGAGAAATCCAATTTCTTAGCTTGAATCTTGAAAATTGATGAATAATCTTCAATAAACTTGTATAATTTGCCTTTGGTTGATGATTGTGTCTCGTTCTTCGCCTCCAAAAACTCTGTAGCATAATATGAAATCTTGGTTTTATCGAGGTCTCCCTCTTTTTGGACGTCTCTTCCCTTAAATACGGCACCTAAGATAGCAATTCAAGACTTTCCAAACGCAAAATAAGGAAACAGAATTTTTCCCAAAATTGACCCATGCGTACGCATGGGTCTAGATGTGCGTACGCACAATGCAACATAAGTGGCTTTAGTTTGTAGGAATTGGATTCGTGCGTATGCACGCCCTGCAGGCCTAGTTCAATGTTTGGGGACCAATTTTGCAAATTGGTCCCTGAACTTCCTTATGTAAATGTCTTGGTCTTTTTCCAATATTTCTTGTCCCGTTCACTAATATTTTATTTCAATTAACTCTTGGCATTTTCAAATCATCATTTTGCACTACGAATCAACTTTTGAATATTTGCATTTCAATCCCCGAACTTTGTATTTGATACAATTGAGCCATTTTTTCGCTATCTTTACATTCTTTTCTCCAATTCTTTATCAAACATTGAGTTTTACCTACGAAATGAAATATAACACAAATTAGGTGGTATTTTATCCAAAAAACAATAAAATATCATCATTTAGGATCTCGAATAAGTGTAGAAACTACACTTATCATACCCCCAAATTTGATTCTTTGTTTGTCCTCAAACAAAACTAAAACTTATTAAACACACAAACACACAATGCTAATTACCTAATTGGTGACCAGTCAATCAAGTAAAACAAAAAATTTAGCTAGCTAACCTGACTTTTTATTTCATGATTGAAATCATAATATCAAATTTATACACAGTTTCAAAATCACAATACAGAAATTAAAATATACTTCTCCAATGTAAAATCGATGTGTGTGTAAAGAATTAAGCATAACATTATGAATTCATGAGTTGTTTCAATTCCCGACCCTCAATGGTTAAATAAATTCTTTCATTACTCGTAAGATTCACACATCCCCAAACTTATTATTTTCGCTCTTTTCAGGTGTGTGATATAAAGTTGAATTCTATACTCTCATCACCTCTCTAGTTTAGGTGAATCTTACAAATTGCAAGTCAATATATCAATAAATAAAGATTCTACATTAAGTTTGATTGTTTCAATCTCTAGGGCTTAATTAGGCTAATAATCTCTTATCAAAAGTCAAATTTTCTTAAACAAGTGTTTGAGACATAATCAAGGTATTTGGTGCGTCTGTTTCATGCACCTGTTTTTTTTCTATATTTTTTTTCTCTCATTTTTTTTCAACACTTTTTTTCTTTATTTGCGGCATTCTCTCCCTTAAGCTTCTCTAAATGACCCGTGTAACAAGCTTTAGGCCGATAACTCCCAAGTCAGTTGACTTTAGGGCAACATGTTTTAACACCATTACAGGCTTAATAACTGAGTCATAAAGGCTACGAAGAGAAATTCTCAAATAAAATGTTTTTTTTACCTTGATTAGTGCAATGTCCCTCATTAAATACATATCCAAGTAAAACGACCTCTAACTTGAATTTTTCACCCAATTACATCACATTGACCTTAGACAATCCACACAAGATTTTTAATTTCACATATGAAATCCCTATTTATCTCAATATATTCCTACAACTATGAAATCCCCAAAACTATTATAAATTTGGTCTAAGGATGTAAAATTTAGTGGTTTTGGATTTAGCACCTATGGTCCACTATTTCAACTTATCCAATTATGAAACCAACTCATTCCTCTGCAATGCTTAACTTAATTCATGTGCTCAATATATGTCAAATTTTACATGGAAAAATAAAAAAATAATCTTAGCATGCAACTTATTCACCATTTATATATCAATTAATTATTCAATAAATTTTTCATTGCCGCCATGTCAACTAACTCACACAAGCACAAAAAAATGAAAAAAAAATACAAATACAAATGAAAACTCATGTGTTTTCACCCCCAAACTTAAACTAGACATTGTCCTCAATGTTTTAAATTCTAAGTTCGCATATAAAGGGGTGGAGAAGAAAAGACTTCCCTAATATGACTTATAATCCAATGGCTAGCTTCCTATTGCTCTCATTAGCTTCTTAGTCTTGGTTGGTTTAAAAGCTTCGTAATGTCATGTTCCTGCACAATGTGATCAAATAAAGCATTACGGTTCAAAAATCTGGAACAAGTGTTACCCAACTCTAACATCTAATAAACAACTTAACATATCGAATACTAAAGGGAAAACGGGGTATGGATGATGAATCCCTAAAATTGAATATAAAAAAATTAATCTAAATTATCCTATTTCTAGAAAGCATAATAAATAAAATGGAAGAAGAATTGGGTTGCCTTCCAATTAGAGCTTTGTTTAAAGTTTTTAGCTTGACTTTGTTATTTCGGCATCATGGAATTTTGAAGAATGCTTTTGATGCCTTGCTCAGTTTGCCTCTTCTGACTTTGCCCCACTCTTCATTACTTCTACAAATTTTAACATTGCTCTTTCTAATGTGATATGATATGCCTATCTCCTCCGATTTGAATTCAACTATGTAGACTTCTTCTTTCTTTTCAGGCTTAATTACAAATTCAATGATATGACAATCAATGAAATCGATAGACTGTGTGTTAACATCTTTTTTCATTAATTGCCTCTTCTTTGTTTTGTTCATTTGTAATTGATCTTTCATCATCTTTGTACTCATCTTCCATAATTGATATCTCCTTAGGTTGAATGGCCGATTCACAATTTAAATCCACAAGCAATGTAAACTCTTTTCTTTCAAACTTTTCGAGTGGATTGTATCCCCACCTTTTAAATTCATACCAAAATATGTCATCTCCAATACACAGTTTGTTTTCATCTAACATGGCAAGATCAGTATAGTATTTTACAATTGCATCTTCGTTCAACATGGAAGGACCAAATTTCCCAAACGTGTCGGAAGAGATACACTCTCCCACAGGTATGTAGGCTTCAAAAGATGTGTCAATTGCTAGTCTTCGACATCTTAAATATTGTTTAAACCACAGGAGCTTGAGCTGAAAGGGTTCAGTGCATGTATTCACGCAGTAGCCAATATAATGCACCCCATAGCATAATTCACAATATATATCTTCTTCCTAGTCATCGTCCATTTCAAGATTATTCATTGCAAAAATCTTTTCAACATGTCGTGTTAGAATATTAGATGCATTGCTGAACGACATCTAGATAGAATATCAAGTGAAAGAGATCAGGGTAGGTAGTCAAATTTAATAATAAAACAAAATCGAATTTAATATAAACTACTAAGCTTAAATTAAATCATTTATTCCCCGGCAACGGCGCCAAAAATTTGTTCGCGCAAAACCACAAGCATACGGGGTCGTTGTACAAATAATAAAATTTGTGAGTTAAGAATATCGTTCCCACGAGGAATAAGGTCTAATTTGTAGTTCAACAGCTAATATTAAATTCAAAGTGTAATTAAATAAAAAAGATGGTTTGTATATTTTCTATACTAATCATAAACTAATAAATCAAATAGAGTGTTTATCTAATATGTAAAAACTTGTATTGGAATCGTGAATCCCCCTATTGCCATTTAATTCAATTCTTAATTCTTAATCTAGTACATCCATGCATTCAAGACAATCGATAATCCATTATTATTCAATATTCTTTTCTAAGATATATTAAACCTATGTTTAACACGACCTGATCTTATTCCTAGTCCGAATTCATATGAAAAATATGCATTGATTCACAAGATTTATCTCACATGATTGCACATGCCATAGATATTATTCCTAATACCTATTGTCCATGTGTTGATTTTACCGTGTTCTAGACTTATTGTGAGTATTCCTACACTACAATAAACAACTTACTATTTAATTGGTGATCAAGCAATCAAATAGTTCAATGGGAATGCAAAACCAATCAAGAAAATCAAGAAATACTAAACTAGTTGTCTTGAATTAAAATAAATAGACAATAGGGTTCATCATTCATTCACTACAATGAAAAACTTAGCCAACCATCCTAATCATTAACCTATACAAAAAATAATGAAAAGACATCACCTGGATTGAGAAATAATGAAGAAAGTGGAGAAATCCAATTTCTTGGCTTGAATCTTGAAAAATGGATGAATAATCTTCAATAAACTTGTATAATTTACCTTTGGTTGATGATTGTACCTCGTTCTTCACCTCCATAAACTCTATAGAATAATATGAAATTTTGGTTTTATTGAGGTCCCCCTCTTTTTAGACGTCTCTTCCCTTAAATACGGCACCCAAGATAGCAATTCAAACCTTTCCAAACGCAAAACAAGGAAAAAGAATTTTTCCCAAAATTGACCCATGCGTAATGTGCGTACGCACAATGCAATATAAGTGGCTTCAATTTGTAGAAATTGGAATCGTGCGTACGCACGCCCTGCAAGAAATTGGAATCGTGCGTACGCACGCCCTGCAGGCCTATGCGTACGCATAGTTCAATGTTTGGGGACTTCTTCATGCAATTGTCTTGGTCTTTTTCCAATATTTCTTGTCTCGTTCACTAATATTTTATTTCAATTGAGTCTTGACATTTTCAAATCATCGTCTTGCACTACGAATCAATTTTTGAATATTTGCATTTCAGTCCCCGATCTTTGTATTTGATACAATGAAGCCATTTTTCGCTATCTTTACATTCTTTTTTCAAATTCTTCATCAAACATTGAGTTTTACCTATGAAATAAAATATAACACAAATTTGGTAGTATTTTATCCAAAGAATAATAAAATATCATCATTTAGGACCTCGAATAAGTGTAGAAACTACACTTATCATACATCAACATGACCCACAATCCCAATGAATTTAAAAATAAAATATTCTTCTTAATGAATGATAAATTAAAAGTTAAGTACAAGAAGAAAAGTATGCTAACACTTTGATAGATAGGAATAAATGAAGCTCAAGAGTTAGATTTGAAAAACTTTGATGAAGAAATGATTTCCAAAGTTGAGATCAATCAAAATATTTTCAAAGATAGAATAATTTGATGATAATAAATGAGGTGAGAAATCAATGCAATTTTAGCTCACAAGAAACTCAATTGAATGCACTAAAGTGAAAAACGCCAAAAGTTTTCGTTAAACCGGATGACCGGTCCGGTCGACTACCAATTTTCGGATGACCAAAATCACCATTTGTACAGGAAAAATCAAAAGTTAGAACGATCAAATTTTGGATCGTTGGCCATTTTCCGGTCGACCACCGCCTTGGGCAGGTTGACTGCTAAGACAGTGGTGGTCCGATTTTTTGACTTCTTTTGTTTTGCTTCGTGACTTTTGAAAAGTATGGTCTTTTTGTAAGTATTTTTCACTAACTTTTAAGATGAAAGATTATTTTAGAAGTCCAAAAGTTAGTTTTTAAAAGTCATTTTTTACTTGATCAAAATATCGTATTTGAATAACTTTTTAATGCATGTAATGGTTTTGAGCTATAGTCATTCATACCATATATCGAGGTGTTAGTACCTTTACATTTTTTTGCTAGGAAAGCAAGTATTAGATCTTGCTCCAAAGTTTAGCTCTTGATTTCTTGAATGTGGCATCGATCTTAACTTTCTTCAAGGGTTCGATTTGTGATGATATGTTTTGCTCTTTTGACGGCCATTGATCAATATTCTTTTGTGCGCTTTGAAAAACTATAATCACTAGAAATCAACTTGTTAGTAAATAGGACCAACTTATTTGTTATAATCAAAACTTTAAAGTTTTAAATCAACCATATGTCAACAATTTCCCCCTTTTTGATTATGACAAACAAGATGATTTGTGGGATAATATTGAACAAATGGTAAGGAATATAAATCCTAAATTTTGTATGTGATCCATATATTCCCCCTATCTTTTATAAACCAATAATCGGATGCTTTAAGATACATGTTTATGTAGGCGAGCACTTTTCGATTTATTTCAAGCATATTACCTTGTGATCTATATATTCCCCGTATCTTTTATAAATCATCGAACATATGTTTATGAAGCCAATCATTATCAAGCATATCATCATACCATTTTTTCGCTTTTGTCATAAGCAAAAAATATGGCACTTAAGAATAGAGCATAATATAGCGTCAAATTGAGCATAAAATGTATTTTGCCGAGCCTACATCGCCTCTTGTTGAGCAAAGTCGTAAGTGTAGAAGGCATCTTGCTATGCTTGCATCATCGCTTGTTGAGCTTGTATGGAATCTTGCAGAACTTGAAAACAAAGAAGCATCTCGCTAAGCTCGTCGACGGAGGATGTAAGAGAGTCAATGTGACCGTTGAGGAGATTGTAGTGGTCCTCGATAAAAGTAAAGCCGCCGGTAGAAGGTGGACCACTCGATCCTGGAATGTTATGAGGGGGACTAGGAACCTATGGGACGTTGTCTTCATGGTTGTCCCCGACTTCTTCGAGAGGAAGAGTTGAGGGTCCAGAGTCCGGGTCAAAACCCTTAGTACGGGCCACCCATTGCCCATGTTCTTTAACAATTTTCATCATCTTAAGAGTGTGAATGTTGATAGTGTCGGTGGGACGGAGTGACTCGTAGACCTTACCAATTAGAGGAATTTCAAAATATTTAAAAATTTTGGAGAGGAGTTTGCCGTAAGGTAAAACCTTGGTGCAATGGCGGAGTGGATGGGTTTCATGTGACCGATGGCGATTGTTGGAAAGTCCAATTTTCGTCTGACCAAAAAGGAATCAGAAGGAATAAGCCGAAGTGAGTGACCTTATCAGGATGACCTTTTCAGGGGAGAATAATGTGATCAATGATAATATGCAAGACTTTACATGGTAGGGTTAATTGGTTTGAACTAAGTTTGATAGGATGCTCAAATTCTTGCTAGTAACTCTACGACATGCAATTATAGGATTATAATCGTCACGATGTGGGTGAGTCATATGACAAAAAAAAATTGGTTTGGACATTCTTCTAACTAAAAAAGAGAACATATAATAGATTTAGAAATGGTAATATGTTTTCTTTTCAAAAAGCAAGAAATGCTACATGTACGAGGAGTAAAAACCATATTTTTGTAAGATTTCTTCATGAGTTTAGGATAAGTACATTCATCCATAGAGGCAATAGAAACCCAACCCATACCTAAGAAATATTCCTTACTATGAAATTCAGGTGCTTGAAGAGAAAGAACTACAAAATAGACATTTTTACCTATAAGAGTAAGGGATTTGTCAAAGTGATATTTGGGCACCTTTGGCTTATCTTCCGATGAAGAAAAAGTTAGTATCCTAGAAGAAGAAAAAGTAAGGGATTTGTCAAAGTGATGTTCGGCCACCTCATGTTCCGCTAGTACTTTTACGATCAATTGTGCATTCGGCCCAATGGCATCCGGATAGCAAAGTAAATCAACGTGATTGCCCTAAGGATACCAAAGCCATAAGGTTCTAGTGACACTTAGATATCGAAAAATTCATTTTACGAACTTGAGATGTGATTCTTTAGGATTTGATTGAAATCTAGCACATAGACATACACTAAACATAATATCGGGTCTACTTGCAGTTAAGTAAAGAATGGATTCGATCATACCTCGATATTTTGTTATATCAACGGGCGTACCTTGTTTGTCCTTGTCCAATTTTATAGATGTGCTCATGGGGGTGTCCATATGCTTCAAATCATTCATGTCGAATTTTTGGAGCATGTCTAATATGTATTTACATTGATTGATGAAGATTTCATCACAAGTTTGCTTAATTTGGAGACCGAGGAAGAATTTAAGTTATTTGATAAGTGTAGTTTCTACATTTATTCGAGGTCCTAAATGATGATATTTTACTGTTCTTTGGATAAAATACTGCTTAATTTGTGTTATATTTTATTGCATAGGTAAAACTCAATGTTTGATGAAGAATTGTAGAAAAGAATGCAAAGATAGCAGAAAAATGGTCCATTGTATCAAATACAAAGTTCGGGGGCTGAAATGAAAATATTCAAAAGCTACATCGAACCTCACGATGAATATTTGAGAGTTTTAGACATCAATTGGATGAGGAAAGAAGCCAAAGGAATGAAATATAGTCCAAGTATTATCACATATCAATTTCCAGCCGAAAAAGTTATGCTTCGGATTTTCAGGCTCACATTGAGACGCAATTTTGGCATAGAAATCTTTCGAATTGGAAAATTTATATTTCTATAAGAACTTTAGATCATTGAATTATATTTCCAACGTAACTTCAATCAACTCAATCGAATATGCGTAGAGAAAGTTATGGTCAAAATACCAAAAGTTGTTCAATTAGACAAACCTAGGCGCGCGCGCGCACGGCCTTTTTTCCCCCAACCCGAGAGTCAGTTGGTTCTACGGCGCGCGGGCAATACTTATAACGGTGGGCGCACAGACCTTTTCCGCAGAAGAATCTTTAGTTTCCTTTCGCGATTCAAACTCTTTTGGAAACCAAATTGAACGGGATTTGACCTATTTTCTTACTCTTATAAATAGAAAACGAGGGATACACATAAGGGAAACCTCTCTAGACCTAAAAATCTCTATATTATACATATTTTGGAGGTGAAGAACATGGCTAACAACGTGGAATCAAGGCAAATTGCATAGGATATTGAAGATTTTTCATCCGGATTCAAGATTCACATCAAGAACGTGGAAAATTTCCAATTCTTCATTATTTCTTCTTTCCGGGTGATGATTTTTCAATTGTTCCTTTGTAATTTAATTTTAAATGTGTTAGGTTAGTTTTTCATTGTATTGGATGAATGTTTGAACCCTATTTTCATTTATTTTAATTCAAGATATCAATTTAGGATTTTTGTGTTATTAGTTGATTGATTTTACATACCCATTGCACTACTTATTGCTTGATCACCAATTAAGTAGTTAGTTGCTTGTTGTAGTGTAGGAATACTCACAATAAGTCTAGAACGTAGTAAAATCAACATGTGTAGTTAGAATTAGGAATAATCTCTTTTACACATGCAATCTTATTGATAATCTAAACCAAATGCATGACTTTCATATGAATTCGGACTAGGAATAGGATCGTCTCGTGTTAGTCATATGTTGGTGTATCTTGGGAAAGAACATTTAACATATTAGCTTTATCGATTGTCAAAAATGCATGAATGTACTAGATTAATTATTGAGAATTGAAATAGATGAAAATAGGGGGATTCATAATTCCAATACAAACATTCACGTATTATATAAATACTTTATTTGTTTTGTTAGTTTAGGATTAGTATAGGAATCATACAAACCATCTATTTTGATATGACCACAATTCGAATTTAATAGTAGCTATTAAACTACAGATTAGACCTTATTCCTCGTGGGAACGATACTCTTAACTCACAAATCTTATTACTTGTACAACGATCCCATACGCTTGCGGGTTTCACGCGAACAAGTTTTTGGCACCGTTGCCGGGGAATAAATGATTTAATTTTAGTTCAGTAGTTTATATTAAATTCGATTTTTGTTTTTTTTATTGATTTTGGCTACCCACCCTGATCTCTATTACTTGATATTCTATCCAGGTGCCGTTCAACAATGTATCTAAGATTCTAAAGCGGCACGTTGAAAAGATTTTTGCAATGAATAATCTTGACATGGACGACGAGAAAGAAGATATATATTGTGAATTATGTTATAGGGAGCATTATACTGGCTACTGCGTGAATACATGCACTGAACCCTTTCAGCTCAAGCTTCTGCGGTTTAAACAATATTTAAGACGTCGAAGACTAGCAATTGACACATCTTTTGAAGCCTACATGCCTGTGGGTGAGTGCATCCCTTCCGATACGTTTGTGGAATTTGGTCCTTCCATGTTGAACGAGGAGGCAATTGCAAAATATTACACTGATTTTGCCAAGTTAGATGAAAACAAAATGTGTATAGGAGATGGCGTATTCTGGATTGAATTTAAAAGGTGGGGATATAATCCACTCGAAAAGTTTGAAAGAAAAGAGTTTACATTGCCTGTGGATTTAAATTGTGAATCGGCCATTCAACCCGAGGAGATATCAATTATGAAAGACGAGTACAAAGACGATGAAATATCAATTACAAATGAACAAAATAAAGAAGAGGCAATTCATGAAGAAGACGTTAACACACATTCTGTTGATTTCACTGATTGCCCTATCATTGAATTTGTAATTAAGCCTGAAGAGAATGAAGATGTATACATAATTGAATTCAAATAGGAGGAAATAGGCATATCATATCACATTGGAGAGAGCAATTTTAAAATTTGTAGAAGTAATGAAGAGTGGGGCAAAGTCAAAAGAGACAAACTAAGCAAGGCATCAAAAACATTCTTCAAAATTCCATGATGCCGAAACAACAAAGTCAAGCTAAAGACTTTAAACAAAGCGCTTATTGGGAGACAACCCAATTTTTCTTACATTTTATTTATTATGCTTTCTAGAAATAAGATAATTTAGATTAATTTTTTTTTTATTATTCAATTTTAGGGACTCATCATCCATATCACGTTTCCCCTTAGGTCTTCGATATGTTAGTTGATTTATTAGATGTTAGAGCTAAGTAACACTTGTTCCAGTTATTTGATCTTAATGCTTTATTTGATTGCATTGTGCAGGAACATGACGTCGCGGAATATTTAAACCAATATTGACCAAGAAGCCAACGAAAGCAATATGAAGCTAGTCATTAGATTATGAGTCATATCATGGGAGTCTTTTCTTCATTTCTTCTCCACCCCTTTATATGCGGATTTAGAATTTAAGACATTAAGGACAATGTCTAATTTAAGTTTGGAAGTAGAAAATATGAGTTTTCATTTTCATTTTTATTTTGTTTTCAATTTTGTGTGTGTTTGTATCATTCTTATGTTTATTTATTTTGTGTGCTTTTATTGTTTTAGATATATATAAAAAATTGAAAAATTGAAAAAATTCAAAATATTTTCTTTTTTTGTGCTTGTGTAAGTTAGTTGGCCTGACAGGCAATGAAAACTATATTAAATCATTAATTGATCTATGAATGATGAATAAGTTGCATGCTTAGATTAATTTTTGCTTTACCATGTGAAATTTGATATATATTGAGCACATGAATTAAGTTAAGCATTGCGGAGGAATGAGTTGATTTCATAATTGGATAGATTGAAATAGTGGACCATATATGCTAAATCCAAAACCACTAAATTCTACATCCTTAGACCAGATTTATAATAGTTTAGGAGATTTTATAGTTGTAGGAAGATATTGAGATAAATAGGGATTTCGTGTATGAAATTTAAAATCTTGTGTTGATTGTCTAAGGTCAATGGGATGCAATTGGGTGAAAATTTCAAGTTAGAGGTCAATTTTACTTGGATAGGTGTTTAATGAGGGACATTGCACTAATCAAGAAAAAAAACACATTTTATTTGAAAATTTCCCTTTGTAGCCTTTATGACTCGAGTTATTAAGCATGTAAGGGTATTAAAACCTGTCGCCCTAAAGTCAACTGACTTGGGAGTTATCGGCCTAAAGCTTGTTACATGGGTCATTCAAAAAGTTTAAGAGAGAGAATGCTGCAAATAAAGAAAAAAAAATGTGTTGAAAAAAAAAATGAGAGAAAAAAATATAGCAAAAAAGAGCAAGTGCATGAAAGAGACGCATCAAATACCTTGATTGTGTCACAAACACTTGTTTAAAAAAGATTTGACTTTTGACCAGAGATTATTAGCCCAATTAAATCCTAGAGACTGAAGCAGTCAAATTTAATGGAGAATCATTATTTATTGATGCATTGACTTGCAATTAGTGAGATTTACCTAAACTAGAGAGGTGAGGATAGTATAGATTCAACCTTAATTCACACACTTGAAAAGAGCGAAAAGAATGAGTTTGGGGGTATGTGAATCTTACGAGTGATGAAAGAATATATTTGACCATTGAGGGTCGGGAATTGAAACAACTCATGAATTCATAATGCTATGCTTAATTCTTCACACACACATCGATTTTAAATTGGAGAAGTAGATTTTAATTTCTGTGTTGTGATTTTGAAGCTGTGCATAGATCTGATATTATGATTTCAATCATGAAATAAAAAGTCAGGTTAGCTAGCTAAATTTTTTGTTTTACTTGATTGACCGGCCACCAATTAGGTAATTAGCATTGTGTGTTTGTGTGTTTGATAGATTTTAGTTTTGTTTGAGGACAAACAAAGAACAAAGTTTGGGGGTGTGATAAGTGTAGTTTCTACACTTATTCGAAGTCCTAAATGATGATATTTTACTGTTCTTTGGATAAAACACTGCTTAATTTGTGTTATATTTTATTGCATAGGTAAAACTCAATGTTTGATGAAGAATTGAAGAAAAGAATGTAAAGATAGCAGAAAAAAGGGTCCATTGTATCAAATACAAAGTTCGGGGGCTGAAATGAAAATATTCAAAAGTTACGTCGAACCTCGCGATGAATATTTGAGAGTTTTAGACATCAATTGGATGAGGAAATAAGCCAAAGGAATGAAATATAGTCCAAGTATTTTCACATATCAACTTCCAGCCGAAAAAGTTATGCTTCGGATTTTCAGGCTCACATTGAGACGCAATTTTGGCATAGAAATCTTTCGAATTGGAAAATTTATATTTCTATAAGAACTTTAGATCATTGAATTATATTTCCAACGTAACTTCAATCAACTCAATCGAATATGCGTAGAGAAAGTTATGGTCAAAATACCAAAAGTTGTTCAATTAGACAAACCTAGGCGCGCGCGCGCACGGCCTTTTTTCCCCCAACCCGAGAGTCAGTTGGTTCTACGGCGCGCGGGCAATACTTATAACGGTGGGCGCACAGACCTTTTCCGCAGAAGAATCTTTAGTTTCCTTTCGCGATTCAAACTCTTTTGGAAACCAAATTGAACGGGATTTGACCTATTTTCTTACTCTTATAAATAGAAAACGAGGGATACACATAAGGGAAACCTCTCTAGACCTAAAAATCTCTATATTATACATATTTTGGAGGTGAAGAACATGGCTAACAACGTGGAATCAAGGCAAATTGCATAGGATATTGAAGATTTTTCATCCGGATTCAAGATTCACATCAAGAACGTGGAAAATTTCCAATTCTTCATTATTTCTTCTTTCCGGGTGATGATTTTTCAATTGTTCCTTTGTAATTTAATTTTAAATGTGTTAGGTTAGTTTTTCATTGTATTGGATGAATGTTTGAACCCTATTTTCATTTATTTTAATTCAAGATATCAATTTAGGATTTTTGTGTTATTAGTTGATTGATTTTACATACCCATTGCACTACTTATTGCTTGATCACCAATTAAGTAGTTAGTTGCTTGTTGTAGTGTAGGAATACTCACAATAAGTCTAGAACGTAGTAAAATCAACATGTGTAGTTAGAATTAGGAATAATCTCTTTTACACATGCAATCTTATTGATAATCTAAACCAAATGCATGACTTTCATATGAATTCGGACTAGGAATAGGATCGTCTCGTGTTAGTCATATGTTGGTGTATCTTGGGAAAGAACATTTAACATATTAGCTTTATCGATTGTCAAAAATGCATGAATGTACTAGATTAATTATTGAGAATTGAAATAGATGAAAATAGGGGGATTCATAATTCCAATACAAACATTCACGTATTATATAAATACTTTATTTGTTTTGTTAGTTTAGGATTAGTATAGAAATCATATAAACCATCTATTTTGATATGACCACAATTCGAATTTAATAGTAGCTATTAAACTACAGATTAGACCTTATTCCTCGTGGGAACGATACTCTTAACTCACAAATCTTATTACTTGTACAACGATCCCATACGTTTGCGGGTTTCACGCAAACATTCTCCTATGATACTCATCTCAAATTCGAAGCTCATACACTTAGAAAATTCTCCACATAGATGAATATTAGTGGTACCAAATATAATATCATCAACATAAATTTGAACAATGATCATGTCATTTTTGTGAGTTTTAACAAAAAGAGTGGTGTCCGCTTTTTCAATTGAAAAACCATTTGAAATAAGTAACTTGCTCAATTGTTCGTACCAAGCTCTAGGAGCTTGTTTTAGACCATAGAGAGCTTTTTGAAGTTTCAAAACATGGTCCAGATTTTTATGATCTTTAAAATCGGAAGGTTGTTCAACAAAAACTTCTTCTTCAATGAAGCCATTTAGAAATGCACTTTTGACATCCATTTGATAAAGAGTGAAATTCTTATGACAAGCAAAAACAAGAATCATGCGAATGGATTCTAATCTAGCAACCGGTGCAAATGTTTTCTCATAATCGATGCCTTTTTCTTGATTGTAACCATGGGCCACCAGTCTAGCCTTGTTACGTACAATTATCCCATTTTCATCCCGTTTATTTCTAAAAACCCATTTTGTACCAATTACGGTTTGATTATTTGGTCTATCAACTAAATCCCAAACATAATTTCTTTCAAATTGATTTTGTTCTTCTTGCATTGCTAGTATCCAAAATTCATCAAACTCGACTTCTTTAAAGTTTTTAGGTTCAATTTGTGATATGAATGCACAACTACCAAGATGATTTTTAAGAGAGGATTGATCGCCTATTATTAATTCCTTCGGGTGAGATGGAATGAACTTCCATTCCTTTGGTAGTGGGAGATCATTTTGAGCATCGGTTGACTCTTCCTTACTTTCTTAAGCATTTGGCTCCTTCATTTGTTCTTCGTTGGGTATTTCATTGTTTCGATCTTCAATGTTCATTTGTTCAAATGGAGCTTCCAAACCTATATCATCATCAAGACCTTTCTCGTGACCAAGTGAGCTAGTTTCATCAAATGTGACATGCATGGATTTTTCAACGACTAGAGTTCTTTTGTTAAAGACTCTATAAACTTTGCTTGTCGATGAATATCCTAGAAAAATATCAATATTGGACTTTGAATCGAATTTTTCCAAGTTATCTTTTGTATTTAAAATAAAGCATTTACAACCAAAAACTTTAAAGTAACTAATATTGGGAATTCTACTTTTCCAAAGCTCGTAGGGAGTTTTAGTTTTCTTGCGACTAACCAAAAACACTATTTATAATGTAACGAGCGGTATTAACGGCTTCGGCCCAAAAGTATTTTGGTAAATTTTTTTCATGAAGGATGTTTCTAGCTATTTCTTGTAGTGTACGATTATTCTTTTCTACTACACCATTTTGTTGAGGAGTTCTAGGAGCCGAGAAATTATGTTCATATCCATTTTCATTGTATCAAAAGCAATATCATCAAATTCTCCACCATGGCCACTTTTAATTATTGTAATGGTATAACCTTCTTCGTTTTGGACTTTCTTACAAAAATGCTTAAAAGCTTTTAAAACTTCTTTTTTAGACTAAAAAATATGACCCACGTAAATCTAGAGAAATCATCAACAATTACAAATGCATAATGTTTACAGCCTAAGTTAGCGACTTTAGATGGTCCAAAAAGATCTATGGGGAGAAGTTGTAATGGTTTCGTAGTTGAAGTATGCGCTTTAGGTTTAAAAAAACTTTTTACTTGTTTTCCAAATTGACAAGCGACACAAACTCTATCTTTTTCAAATGTTAGGTTTGGCAAACTTTTGACGAAACAATTTTTGGAACTTTTTGAGAGAAGGTCCATGTTAGCATGTCCTAATCTCCTATGCCACAACCAAGTATCTTCTTTCAAACTTAAAAGACATTTTTCATAATTTTCAAATTCTATATTTATGATATAAACATCTTTACTACGGCTTCCTATAAACATCACCTCTTTTGATGTAGCATCATTAATAAGACACTTGGAAGAATCGAAATTAATATTGAAACCTTTATCACATAATTGACTAATGCTAAGCAAATCATATTTGTGGTTATCTACTAATAATAATTTTTCAATTTTAGGACAGGAATGATTACCGATATCTCTAATTCCGTTAATTTTTCCCTTCGCATTATCTCCAAATGTCACATAACCTCCATCCTTTTCTTCGAAGTTTGATAGTAGAGTTGTATCTCCGGTCATATATTTTGAACATCCACATTCAAGAACGACTAAATCTTCGTCTTCCTTGGTACCTCATCATCGATTGCCATGAAGCACATGTTGGTGATTTTTTCTTGATTTTCATCTTCATCCCGATCAACATCATCGCTTTCTTCCCATATTGCTTGGAGTGCCTTCTTCTTGAAGATTTTCTTTTTGTTTGGGCACTCGGTTCTCTTGTGACTGTGTTTGTCACAATCATAACAAATGATTTTCTTATCTCTTTCTTCATTCTTCTCTTCCTTTTTTTGAAATTTTTGATTGTTTCGAAAACCTCTCCATTTTTTGACAAGAAGGACCAAGTCATCGAGCTCTTTATCATTCATGTTATTTGTTGTTCCTTCATCAAGTGCCACCTTTAGAATAATTTGGTATTTAGGAGCTTCATTTGATTCTTCTTTGCTTTTCCTTATATTTTCCTTGATTTCGGCATTGTTGAGTTCGTAGGTCATCAAGGTTCCATAGAGTTCTTCCAAGGAATATGTATTCACATCCTTGGTATTCTCTATCAACATCCTCAAGGGACTCCATTCCTCTGAAAGCGACCTAAGCATTGCTTACAAGTACACCATTAGTAAATTTATGATCAAATCCTTTTAAACCATTTACAATGTCCGTAAAACGATTTATCATATCAACAATGGGTTCATCTTGTTTCATAAAGAAATTTTCAAATTCTTTGATTAACATATTAATTTTTGTCTCTTTGACTTTACTGGTGCCAATGTGAGTGACTTCAAGTGCGTGCCAAATATCATATGCGGATTCACAAGTATTAATGCAATTAAATTTGTTTTTATCTAATGCACAATATAGCAAGTTCTTAGCTTTGGCATTTAAGGATAATTTTCTTTTGTCTTCTTCGTCATAGTCTTCTCTAGGTTTGGGAATAGCTTGATCGGGTTGTCCATCTATTTTAACGGTCTTGGTAGGCTGATAAGGACCATACTGAACAACTTTCCAAATATTGTAATCAATGGATTGAATATAAATCATCATCCTAGCCTTCCAATAATTATAGTTCACAAAAGGGAGGTCAATTAGTGAAGTATTTCTCATGATTTTGAAACATTGGGTTAGCCATTACTCAAAATTGTGAAATCTTTGAAAATGAGAACCTTACTCTGATACCAATTGAAAGCCTAAGAATAGCTAACCAAGAAGGGGTAAATTGGTTTTTAAAACTTTTTCGAGAATAAATTCAAGTCTTAAACAATATACTAGCAATTATAACAATTCAACAAATATCCACAAAAGATAAGTAAGCACGAACAATTTGAGCAATATAAAGACGGTAAGTAAAAGGGATAGAGAGTGCAAATGATATAATTATGGAGGTTCAATCCAATGATCTACGTTCCCCGTTACCAAGCTCTCCGTTACGAGCAAGACCAGTTTCACTATGTTGATTGACTTGTGGTACAATCCATCCCGTTTTAAAGCTTCCAGTGACTTACAAGCAAGGATCACAGATCCTTTTACAACGTTGAGCTTTTTGACACCTCAACACGACCTAAGATTCCAATGAATTTACAAATAAAGTATTCTCTTCTTAATGAATGATAAATTCAAAGTTAAGTACACGAAGAGAAGTAAGCTAACACTTCGATAGATACCAATGAATGAAACTTAAGAGTAAGATTTGAAAAACTTTGATGAATGAAATGATTTTCAAAGTTGAGATAAATCAAAAGTTTTTCAAAGCTAAAATGATTTGATGATAATAAATGAGGTGAAAGATCAATACAATTTTAGCTCGTAAGAAACTCAATTGAATGTACTAAAGTTCTTGTAATAAATGAGAAGTGAGTCGATATTTATAGAGGTGAAAAGCACCAAAAGTTTCTGTCAAAACCGGATGACCAGTATGGTTGATCGCCAATTTTCGGATGACCAAAATCACCATTTGTACAGGAAAAATCAAAAGTTAGAACGATCAAATTTTGTATCGTTGACCATTTTTCGGTCGACCACCGCCTTGGGCAGGTCGACCGCTAAGACAGTGGTAGTCCGATATTTTGACTTCTTTTGTTTTGCTTTGTGACTTTTGAAAAGTATGGTCTTTTGTAAGTATTTTTCACTAACTTTTAAGATGAAAGATTATTTTAGAAGTCCAAAAGTTAGTTTTTAAAAGTCATTTTTCACTTGATCAAAATATCGTATTTGAATCACTTTTTAATGCATGAAATGGTTTTGAGCTATAGTCATTCAAACCATATATCAAGGTGTTAGTACTTTTACATTTTTATTTGCTAAGAAAACAAGTATTTGATCTTGCTCCAAAGTTTTTCTCTTGATTTCTTGAATGTGGCTTTGATCTTAACTTTCTTCGAGGGCTCGATTTGTGATGATAGCTTTTGCTCTTTTGACGGGCATTGATTAATTTTCTTTTGTGCGCATTGAAAAACTAGTTCCAATGACGTGGCCAATAGATCCCAAAACTTCTTACGTTCACGTAAGTTGAATATCAATACGCTTGGACCAGTTGTCAGTTGAACGACTGAACCAATAAGAGGAATAGTTCAAGGTGCAGGGGAGCTTGTAACATGAGCCTTCAATTAATAAAAATAGGGTCGGCTTGTAAAGAAATGTGAAGGATATGGATGGTAGGAAGAGATGATTCAAGAATTTAAAGCCCACCTGGTTAAAAAATCAAACCGGAGGTAAATGTTTTTCTGTCCATCTGGACGTCCGGATGGTGAACAGGACATTCGGTTCATCTCCAAAGGTCAGATTTTTTACGTTTTGATTTTTGACAAAGTAACAGCTACTCAGTTGTCCGCTAGTGTTCCAGATGTTCAAATGGTTGCAGGGTTCGATAGAAAATTTTACTTTTCCAACTGCTATAAATACTAAATCACTTGCCATTCATAAATACAACAAAAGAGCATTCAAGTGAGATTCTTTTAAGCAAAATTGTATTGATTTCTCATATTATTTATTATTATCAAATCATTTTAGATTTGAAAAACTTTTGATCAAATTAACTTTTGTAATCATTCTACACATCAAAGTTTTTCTTACCTAACACTTGAACTTCATTCATTACTATTCATTAAAGTGTTAGCTTATTTCTCTCTTGATACTTAATTCTGATCATGTCATTTATTAATAGAGAAGTTTCAATTTGTAACATCAATTTTCTTCAAACTTGTGGGTCGTGCTGAGGTCCCATAAAGCTCAATGTTGCAAATGGATCGGTTCTCTTTGTCTGTAATTCACTGGAAGCTTTGTAAAGGGTTGGATTACACCACAAGCTAATTAACATAGTGAAATTGGCCTTGTTCGTGCCAGAAGGCTTGGTAACACAGGACGTAGATCATTGCAATGGATCTGATTATAGATTAATTTTTCAAATTTTTTTTAAAAGCCAATTCACTCCTTCTATGTTAGTTATTCTTGAGCTATCAATTGGTGTCAGAGCAAGGTACTCATTTTAAAATTAGGACTTTAGAATCTCGAGAAATGGCTAACCACAACAACCTTCAAAATCTCGAGAGCCATTCCACAATTCAACATTCCTTCTTTGATGGCACACCTTATAATTATTAGAAAGTTAGAATGATGATTTACATTTAATCAATAGATTATAATATTTGGGAAGTCATTGAATATGGTCCTTATGTGCCCACCAAGATCATTAAAATGTATGGAAACCCCAATCAATCTAATCCTAAACCTAGAGAAGAATATGATGAAGATGATAAATGGAGATTGTCTTTGAATCCTAGAGTCAAAAGCATATTTTATTGTGCCTTAGATAAACATGATTATAATCGTATTAGCATATGTGACTCTGCATATGATATATGGCATGCTTTAGAAGTCACTCATGTCAGCACGAGTAAAGTAAAAGAAACCAAGATTAATCTCTTGGTCAAAGAATTTTAAAATTTCTTCATGAAACAAGACGAACATACTGTTGACATGATTACTCGCTTCACCAATATTATTAATGACCTCAAGGGCTTTGATTGTAAATTTGGTAACGGTGAGTTGTAAGTAAAATACTTTAGGTCACTATCGAAAGATTGGAGCTTATTAAGAATGTTAATAGAGAACATCAAGGACGTCAGCACTTATCCCTTGGAAGAACTCTATGAAACTTTGATGACATATGAGTTAAACAACGTTGAAACCAATGGGAAGATGAGGACAAGCAAGGAAAAATCAAAAGAGCCTCATAGGCATCAAATTGCTCTCAAAACGACAATCAAAGAAGGAACTACAAGTGAACATACGGAGCGATGAAGAGCTTGATGATCTAGTGCTTCTTGTCAAAAAATGGAGAGGTAAACCCGGTCACAATATAGAAAATTGTTTGTTACAATTGTGACAAACCCGATCACAATGGAACCGAGCGTCCAAACAAAAAGAGAAATTTCAAGAAAAAGGCACTCTAAGCAACATGGAATGAAAGCGACGATGATGATCGCGATGAAAATGAAAGTCAAGAAGAGATCGCCAACATGTGTTTCATGGCAATTGATATGAGATAAACTCTATTGAGAAATTCTCATATGATGATATATCATTTTCTTATGATGAAATTTTAGAAGAATTTGAAATACTTGCTCTTAGTCATCCTATTCATAAAACGAAATATAAATTATTAAAAAATAAAATGGAGAAAATTTTAGAAACTAAAAGGAAAATGATTATGATTCATTGTATAAAGAAAATTGCTCTTTGAAAGAAAATGTTGAAGACTTGACAAATATTATTTTTAAATTCACTCAAGGGAAGAAGAATTTTGATTTAATGCTTGGTGACCAAAAATGTTTTTTGATAAGGGAAGAAGCAATGTTCATTATTTTCATGTTCAATATTTATGATATAAACATGTTTATTTTGGCTCCCGTTGAAAATTATCTCTTTTGATATAGCATCTTTAATTAGACATTTGGAAGAATCAAATTTTATATTATAACATTTATCACATAATTGACTAATACTTTGCAAGTTATGCTTGAGGTTATCAACCAATAAAACATTTTCGATTGAGGGGGATAGATAATTATCAATGTTGTCGATTCCAATAATATTCCCCTTAGCATTGTCTCCAAAGGTTACATGACCTCCATCCTTTCTTTTGAAGTTTGAAAGTAGTGATTGATCTCCGATCATGTGCTTCGAACATCCACTATCCAATAACCATTTGCTTTTGGTTTTCTTCGGTACCTACAAAAATAATTTAATTTTTTATTTTTGGTACTCATACAAACTTGGGTCCTTGGTAGTTAGTTTTTGAGGATTCTTTAATCCACTTATTTTTGTTCTGAAAATATAATTTCTTTTTAGCTAAGCAATTAAAAGACACATGTCCGATTTTATTACAAAAAGTACAAGTGGTGTTTGAAGCCTTAACAAACATGTTTTTAAGAGATTTTTGTGTTAAAAAGGGTTTGAATCCGACTCCCCCTTTGTCAAATACACATTTTTGATTTCCGAGCATCAAATTAAAATTTTTCTTACCCTCGGTGAATTTATAAACGATTTTCGTCAAATCTTTAACATTTTCTTTTAGAGAAATGTTCTCCTTAACCAATAAATTGTAATCAAAGTTTTCTTACGATTTTTCCAAAGTTTTCTTTAATTCATCTTTCAATAGATAATTTTTCTTTTTAAGAATAGAGTGAATCAAGGCAAGTTTTTCAAAATTTTCAAGTAATTCATCAGAAGACAATTTTTCTTTTGTACTTACCTCATCTTCGAAAGCCATGAAGCACATGTTAGTGATTTCATCTGGATCATCACTTTCATTTTAGTCTTCATCATCACTATCATACCAAGTAGCTTGAAGTGCCTTTTTCTTGAAATTTTTCTTTTTATTCGGGCACTCGGTTCTTTTGTGACCAGATTTGTCACGTTCGTAGCAAATAATCTTTTTGCTCCTTTCTTCTCCTTTGTCGTCCTTCCTTTGACACTTTCCATTGTTTCGAAATTCTCTCCATTTCTTGACGAGAAGGACAAGATCATCGAGCTCTTCATCGCTCATGTTGTTGGTTGATGTTTCTTCATCGATTGCCAATTTTAGAGTAATTTGTTGTTTAGGAGTTTCTTTCGATTCCTCTTTGCTCTATATTGTCTTCTCCTTGATTTTGACATTGTTGAGTTAATAGGTTATCACAATTCTTCCAAAAGATATGTATTCACATCATTTGTGTTTTCTATAAGCATCCATATGGGGCTCAATTCCTCCGAAAGTGATTTAAGCATTTTGCTCACAAGTTCACCGTTAGTATATTTTCAATCAAAACCTTTTAAACAATTTACAATGTCAGTAATGCGAGTAATCATATTAACATTGGGCTCATCTTGTTTCATGAAAAAGTTTTCAAAATCTTTAACCAACATATTTATTTTAGTTTCCTTAACTTTATTCATTCCAACATGAGTGACTTCGAGAGAGTGCCAAATTTCATAAGCCAAATCACATGTGCTAATTCTATTGAATTCATTTCTATCTAGGGCACAATAGAGCAAATTCTTAACCTTAGCATTTAATGACAATTTTCTTCTATCTTCTTCAACGTATTCCTTTCTCGATTTAGGAATGCATTGATTGAGTTTACCATCTATCTTAATAGTATTTGATGGCACATAGAGACCATATTCAATTATTTCCCAAATGTTATAATCAATAGATTGAACATAAATCATCATTTTAGCATTCCAATAGTTCTAGTGTGTGCCATCGAAGAAATGAGGTCAGTTTGTATAATGTCCCTCAAGATTTTGAAATATAGTGTTAGCTATAACTTAAGATTGTGAAATTTTAAAGAGTGAGTACTGAGCTCTGATACCAATTGAAAGCCCAAGATAGGCTAACCAAGATGGGTGAATTGATTATTAAAACTTTTTCGTTAATTATTCTAGATTTTAATCTAATGAACACACAAATGATAGAGAAATAAACTAAACACAAGTAAACACGAAAATGAAATAATATAAACTTGTACAAAGCAAAAATGTTAAGTTAAAGGGTTAGAGAGTGCAAACGATATAACATGGAGGTTCGATCCAATGCAATGATCTACGTTCCCCGTTACCAAGCTCTCCGGCACGAGTAAAACCCTTTTCACTATGTTGATTGACTTATGGTGCAATCCAACCCTTTACAAAGCTTCCGGTGACTTACAACCAACGAGTATTGATCCTTTTACAATATTGAGCTTTCTAGGATCTCAACACGACTCACAATTCAAAATGAATTTATAAGAGAAATCTTTTCTTCTTATCGAACAATAGATTCAAAGTTGAGAACAAGAAGAGAAGATGCAAACACTTCAATAGATGGCAATGAGTATAGCTCAAAGTGTTGGGTCGAAAAACTTTTTGAAGAAATAATGATTTTCACAAAATTAATCACTCGGATGTTTTTCGAGAATTTAATGTTTTTGATCTTCTAAGAATAGAGAATAAGGTGGCTATGATCAATAAAAGCCTCACTTTAATGCTCAAGAAAAGTTATAGCAAGTGAAAAATGAATGAAATATTTATAGCACTCAAACAGGTCAAAAACTCTATTCATCTGGACAAGGCATCCAGAGGTCCGGATCGGTTAAAAACTAGTCGTATGAAAAATGTTAGAACGGTAAAAAAAAGTGACCGTTGGAGGTCATCCGAATGTCCGATTCCTCATTCGGACATTCGGATGGGCATTTTTACCCCGGACGTTTTCTTACGTGATTTTTCGTTTGATGTAGTTTTTTGGAGTATTTTCTCACGTATTATTTTAAAAGTAAGTGACTAGATTTTATGCAATCATTTGATTTTGAAAATAATATTTTTATGCATAAAAATTTACTTTGAACTCTTAGTAATTCATTTGCCAAGTATTGAAGTATTTTACATTTACATGAATGTGAGAAATCTAAGTACTTTGTTTTGAACATCTTGACGTGCATTGCTTGACCGTACTTTGACTTTTGTCTCGATTCACGTTGAGGCATCTTTTTGCTTATTTTTCAATATCATTCTTCATAGCCTCGATTGATAGATTTTGTTTCTAGACAATCATTGTATACAAATTACTTGACCTCGAACTATGTGTCATCAATTTTATTCTTATACAATAATCACTATAGACACTTGAAATTAATTTGTTAGAAAAAAACACTTTTTTTGTGATAATCAAAACGAGACATCAACCATAGGTCAACAATCTTGTCAGGTAGCTGGTATTAGGAGAGTCAAATTGAAGTTGGTGGATGGAACGATCAGAACACTTGGCTAGGTTCGACATGTTCCAAACTTGAAGAAGAATATTATTTCGCTGAGTACCCTGAATTTGAGAGGGTACATGTTCTCTAGTGTAGGTAGAGTCTTGAAGGTCCGAAAGGGTGTCCTTGTTTATTAGAGGGGCGGAGGAAGTCCCAGTTATATATCTTGGAAGGTTGGGCTGAATAAGTGAAGAGTCATCAGCACAGGTTTGGTACCATAGTGGATATACAATTTGGTGCAGTACCATTAAGAGTTAGCTCTGGGTCTATTTTGGAGAATACTACTCTGTTGAGTTTGGTGGATATGAGTAATTCCGCTTTGCCACCACAGTCTGTGGTTCCATTGTATTCAATGGTTAGGACGAGACTCATTGGAAATAGGTACGGGAATGTTGATCTGGATGTGCATGCTTTTGGAGTTGTTGAAGGTGTTGAGTCTAGCCAGAGACCTTCAGTTAAAGCATTTAGTGGTGATCCTGCTACAGGATTTTCTTCGACTCTGTTTGGTAAATTCGTTATGAATTTTGGAAACTCAGGGATTGGGTTCATTTGTATCCGTGTTTGGATATGGTGGAAGATGAAGAGTATTTTCAAATGTTGAAGAGATTTGGTTCATGTTGAAAAGTTCAGAGTGTTTCGCTGTAGTTGGACTTATTTTTCCAGAAGGGAAAATTTTGGAGCTTCGTTCGCTGCACCGGATTTTGTGTCAATGTAGAGATTGTTGGGTTTTGTGACCTAAATCCGGTCCAAATTGGGTCTAGGGCTTTGCGTTGTGGAGTTTTGGACTTGAAGATGTCAAAATAGGGTCCAAGAAGAAAAAAATGCGAATTGACAGCGCTGGACGAACGCCCGCTTATCGCTTGAGCGAGATGAGCAAAATTGGAATATGGAGTTCGTCGCCCACCTGTCGCCGAGTCGTCGCTCAAGTGACAGGCTGTCGCCTGCTTCTTGCTTGCCATCATTTTGTTTCCTTCTTCTTTGATTTTACGGAATTTTTAACTTAATTTCCATATTTTAAGTTAGTTCTAGGGCTTGGACATGTCTCTTATAAATAATAGACTCTTCATTCAATATAAGTAGCTGAAAACAGTAGAAAATTGCAGAAGTTGTATTTTTTCTCCATTGTTTGTTATCTATAAAATATTCAATTCCCTTGTCAATTTCATCTTCTTGTTTGTTTGTTTGTTTTTTTTTTTTTTAATTCTTGTTCTTGTTTATTAAATTGTGATATCTATACTTCATATTGCGTCATATTACTTCTTTGAATTCCTAACAGCATGCACAACAAAAACTGTAACAAAAGATTTTGAACACGACTAAACATTTTCTTAAAAGTTATATTTCAAAAGTATTTGAGCTCAAAATTTTACTTTTTAAAAAGTAAATTCTTTACATAAAAAATCTTGAACCATTTTTTTTTTTCTAAACTTTGCCATCATGCTTTCACATGTGGCAGGCAAAATAATAGAATGTTTCCTTTTTCCTTTTTTAGAGCGAGCGAGCGAGAAGGAATTAAGCCGGTAGGAATTAAAATTTTAATTTTAATTTTAATTAAAATCAATAATTAATTTTAATCATATATTTCATTGGATTTACAACTTTTCAACCACACATTTCATTAACTTTTATCAAAATCTATTAAAAATATGATTTTACTCTCTATCAAACAAGGATACTACTATTTTCTTCAATTTAGCGAGAGTAGAATAGAGAACATTAAAATGTTGTATAAAGCGTATATTTATTTTTTGACACTTTTATCTAATGTTATTTGTTACTTCTAATTTTTCAGTTAAATAAGTATTTTTCAGTATAAAAAATGCTGACTAATAACTTCTGATTTCTCTATGTATCTCATTGATTCGTAATACATGCAACACAATGAGTTTCAAGTCATCTTAAATGTGTTGAATGTTAAGACTAACCATAAATAACTATCTGTTGAATGTTAGACTAACCATAAATAACTACTTAATATGAATTTATCTTAGATTATCTAAATGAGAACTATATCACGTTGTTATAATTTTAATAATTACAAAAATATTAATAGAGTCAAGCAAGTGATTATTTGAAATGTGAATTATTTTTTATTTTTTATTTTTTTTGAGAACGTGTGAGTAAAAATATGAGAAAATGTGATTTTTTTTTATTTGTAGAAAAAAGTGAATTTCAAATAATCACTCTCCAAAGAAGGACACATTAATTATTTTGAACAAGTTCCAATCTATTTAAGTCTTTTAAGGAAGAAAAATCTGATGCCTAAAAAATACTCTTACCAAAATAAAAAGAAAACCTCAATAAATTCTAATTTATTTTTTACAGAATCAGTACAAAGAGTTTAACACACTCTCTCTCCAGAAGGCTGAATTTCCACGGGAAATGATGCTTGTACACCGGAGTTGGCACCCCGGTGTACAGAACCATCACAAGAGGAGGGTCCACGACAAAAAAAAAAAATAGTGGGCCTCCACTTGTGAGAGGGTCTGTACACTGGGTGTCAACATACAAGTAGCAACCCAATTTCCACTGAAAACGTGACCGTAACTGCTATTATCAAAATCTGTACAATTTTGTTGAGGTAAATCCTCTGCTACTACTACTTTCAGCTTCAGTTTCAACATATTTTCTCAGTTGCTTATTTTAGAATTTAGAGTTAGTTTATAACCGAAGGATTGATTGTTTTTTTAAAAACAAAGTCGGTCTCTTACACATTATATTGCACTTGATTTTATTTTTATCTGTTATAAATGTAATGTTCTGTCCGGCAGATCTATTTTGTGAATCTCTTTTTTCCTTCTTTTTACAGTAAATGTGAGTAGTTGTTAGCTTTAATTTTTTAGATAGAACCTAAATATTACTGCATGTTTGGATTCTTTTTTCTTCAAAATCGCTATGTATTTTTCATTCATTGGGTTTAAGTGTGCGGATGGGTCTATGTAAGGACAAACTCAATTGGGTAATTTATTGCAGTTATTAGATAATTCAGCTGTCTGAAAGGTGCGAGAATGAATCTTCTATGTATTCCGCCATTTTAGAACATAGAATTTCACATTTCATAGTGACATAGCTTCCTGATTGAAATTAAAATCCTGCAACGGTTAAGAAAGGTAATCGTGAAATAAGTTATCTGGTTTTAATTTGAATCTAATATAGGTCGTTCTATGGTTCTACAGAGCATTTTGACTTGTCAATGTTTTCTGTTGACCCCAAAAAATGGACCGATGACGTGGCCAACAAAAAATTAGAAATTCATGTCTTTGTAAGCCAAATCGCGATATACTCAAATCAAATTACTAATTATATTAATGAATTAATGAAGAGAATGATTCGAAGTGTGTAACAAGTTGTAATGCGATTATTTAGCTGATAAAAAGGGGGTCGGCCGTGGAGTGTAGTAGAGAGAATCAATGTTTACTTTGAATGTCCTTGCATTAGCTCTCAATGGTGTTAAGTGTGGCTTTTTATACTCAATGTAAAGGGGGATGGAGTCCGTTAGATGTCCAAGCACGTGGGTAAGTCAGATCCAAGGGTCCTTATGGATGTTAATCAATCAATCAAACCATTTAATGCTGAGATGCTCATATCTCTATTTACAGGCTAAGGATTTGACGGCGTATGTATGCATAGGCGGCACTGGCAGTGTGTTGTCTTGTCAATCACTTCCTAAGGCTCGATGTTGTTTTGACTAACCCCACCTCGCCAGGGGTGGGCTCGCACCAAGGGCCCGTAAAAAAAGGGGTCGGATGGGCAGCTTTTATGCTGATTTCGCCTCGGCATGCATAGAATTAGCTCGCCTGCCTTTGTTCTATGTGTGGCTTTGTCCGCTTTCCACATGGTGTATTTATTTTATGATTATTTATATGAGTAACATTAGTCCCCTAAGTCCATGTATGATTATTTATATTATGCGTGGACTTTTGAAGTTCAGGAAATGATAGGAGTGGTGCCTTTCCTTGTCTGGTGGGGTCGATATGAGATTTATGGCTTCCTGCTTAACCTTTGTAGAACGATCGAACTTGCGTCAATAAAGGTGGTTCCCTGTGGGTTCGCTGAGACGTGACGCGAAGCCTTTGCGTTTGGATGAATCTTTACAAGGGTGAGACTTTCTTCATACGAACGAACTGTGTAGAGACATGCCTTTCTACATATGGGCGAACGTATAGAGATGAGCCTTTCTGCATATGGTCGAACCGTATAGAGACGAACCTTTCTGCATATGGCCTAGCCGAATAGATGTGAGCTTATTTGTGATTATGACTCCATGGTCGATCTATCTAGTCATCTTAGCAAACGTTGATTCCCTATGAACGATAGCTGGATATCCTAGTCATTTCCAAGGCTCAAGCGACGTGCGCATTTAATGCGCAATGATGGTGGTGTTGCACTTTCGTCCAGGTTCACGTGAATCTTAAGCGCGTGCGAGGAACGGGCTCATCTGAACCTTTTATTCGAATCCGAGTAAGCGCCTTTTGGTTTTAATGAGGAGAAAAGGTTACAGGTGGAGGGTCCAGATTGCGTTGTGGGAATATCCAATGGTGGGGGGTTCATTTGTTAAGCCTATGTAAAGAGTTGAAAACCTACTCTCTTTTTTCTCCTACATGAGCTAATCTCTTGTACCACTTTTAAGTGACATCTAGCTCAGTGTTAGAAGACTCAGCCATCCCATTCACCACAACACTATCTCTAACAACATAAATCTCATTTCTCTTAACACCTTTAAACATCACAAGGAAACCTCTCATCACTTTTAACAAACCATCAGCAACTTTACCTAGCAAACCCAAATCATCCAGACTACCCATTGAAATCAGGTTCCTAGTCAAATCAGGAACCTATCTTACCTTTTCCAAGGTAAAGATATAACCCTTTTCAAATTTCAATGTAATCTCACCTATGCCTTCAACTCTACATGCAATATTGTTGCCCATAACAACCTCTCCACCATTAACCTCCTTAAAAGAGTTAAACCAACTTCTTTTAGAAGACATGTGGAAAGTGCATCTAGAATCTAGGATCCATTCATGGATTAGATTCTCACAATCAACAATATTGGCAGAATCACTATCTAGGGAAGGCTCAGTCACAACATAGACATCAGCAAAATTGGAATCACTAGGTTCTACTACATTTCCTTCATCAACACCTTTAGATTTCATCTCATTCTTCCTTTTAAAACAATCTTTTATAAAATTACCAGATTTCCCACATCCATAGCACTTTTTATTCCTAGTCTTAGACTTAGAGTTACTTCTACCCTTAAACTTCTTCTTACCGTTGCTTCCCTAATTGTTAAAGCCCTCTTGGTTTCCATTAAACCTATTTTGAGTCCTACCCCTCACAAACAAAGTCTCAGATCTTCTATTCCCTCTCTTGTTCCTAAGTTCAAGTTCTCTATTTCTCAAGAAGTTTATAACTATGTCAAAAGTCAAGGTATCCCTACCATATTTTATGGCAACCTTGACATCCTGGTAGGTATCAGGAACGACATTTAACAACACAACAACCTTATATTCATCAAGAATTTGTTATGTCTTGAATCAATTTATTAAAAATGTCATGATTGTCTTCTATGTCCTTAGAGGTATCTAACCTAAAACTGAAGAACCTCTCTAACAAGAATAATTTATTGGGTAAGGTCTTAGCTAGATATAACTTCTCTAACTCATCCCATAAGGCTTTAGCATTCTCTTGTTTCCCTACTTTCCTTAAAACTTGATCAGATAAGTGCAAAATAATATATGCATATGCAAGTTCATCAGCTTCAAGAATCTGATCAGCAGTCATAGTTTTAGGGAAGGTTTGTGTTACTGCTTTTAAAGTCTTTTGTTGAACTAAAACACCTTTCATCTTTTGTTACCAAATGGGAAAATCTCATTTTCCATAAAAAATACCAAATTCAAAAGTGTTTGCCATGATTTTAAAATTCAAAAATAACACAAAGTATTTCAAGAAAGTTAGTAAAACTATGACAACTGAAGCACTTAAGAGAAGGAAAATTGAACTACACAAGTAGACAAAAGGAGAATAGGTCACAGAGAAAAAGTAACAGATGATTATTTCAGTTATTCAAGATTTACAAAAAGAATTATAGGCAATAAACACAAAATATGATCAAGAATATATGCTAAACTACAAAAACAATCTTAGCTCAATATGCAATCAGGTATGAACAAGTATACAGTAAGATAGAAACAAGTAACAGATAATACAGTAAGAACAAGTACTACAAATGAACCAAGAATGATCAAGTTCACTAGGATTCCGTGAGAAACATGTTCTTAGGTCAAGGCTCAACTTGATCACTCCAAAATGTGACAAAAACTTAAGTCAAAACACATGGGAGGGTGCAGTTCAGGGTTGAAATGTGCAAACAAGAAGGCAGGTAACGTATAGTTACCAACTCAACTATTTCAGTACTGCAAGGGAACACATAAGTTACAATAGGGGATGGCGTTCCACCAAAAGACACGAAGGAATCAGGAATCAATTGAAACCCCAACACATAGTGAAAACTCAATCGAAACTAGGAATCAGGAACATGAACACCAAATATTACTCCCAGACCCAGTACCAAAACAAAACCCAAAGACTTCAAGAATTGAAGGGACAAAAAAAATAAGGTTTTCAAATTTTCAGGAGATCTAAGATTGGAGACTGAAAAATTAATTTTTTAAGCTCCAAATCTTGATCTAAGGCCCAAGAACAGCCAACTAAGGCTCTAATACCACTGTTATACAATAGAAGTAACTCAAAGTTACAAATTGAAGAAATTGAATAATCTTAAGAATACAAAACCATATTACAATCGAATAACCACATCAACGACTACACATCGAAGGCTCCACAGAAAATAGGCTCAGAACATCAATCCATCTCATTCAACATTGTTAGGCCCAGATTCACGCAGAAATTCCCCACAGTCCACCAAGTAAACACTAACCTACTACCATGAGACTGAAGGATCCACACTACCAACTAAGAGACCCTACGAACACACTGATTTCACAAAGAAAACGACTCAAGAACAGAATTACTGAACCAAATTCACACAAAAGAAGATGAAGGGGAGATAACACGAAGAAGTCTCCTGTAGAACGAGAGAAAACCAAAAGAATAGAATGAATCTAGAAACCCTTGGAATCCCTCAAAATATCACGACCTCGAGATGGAGTAGATCTCATCCAACGGCTCAGAGCAGCTAAAGATTTCACTTAATTGGCCCGGATACTGGGCCTGGTTTCACTGGTAACGTATTGAAGCTCCACTTGATCGAACTCCTCTAATAGTTCTTGGGCAATTTCGTATTGATTTATGACAGAGCCACTTTGGCATTTAAAATCACCAATCAACTGGTAAATTACTAATTGGGAATCGCCCCTAACGATTACATTCTTTACTTCCAATTCTAATAACAATTCTAGTCCTACAATCAAAGCTTTACATTCGGCCTGATTGTTAGTACATATTATATCCAAAGTGAAAGCAACTTTATAACAAACCCCTAGAGGATTTATTAAAATTATTCCTACCCCTGCCCTTTAGAAGTTTTTGATCCATAGAAGTATAGAACCTAAGGTTTTAATTCAAATGAATCTACTTCTAGTTCAATTTCTTTAGGCATTCGAGGCATGGATGATCGACCAAAAAGTTAGTCAATGCTTGATTTTTTATTGCCTTTTAAGGTACGTATTGTATTTCAAATTCTAACAATGCCAACGTCTAAAGGCCTATCATTTGATGCAAAATAGGGCGAGAAAACATGTACTTCACTAAATTAAGATGAGAAATCAAATAGACAGTCACATGCCGCAAATAAGCCCTTAATTTTGTACATGTGAAATATAAAGCAAGACATCATTTTTCAACAACAGAATAATTACATTCACACTTTGTTAACTGCCTACTCAAATAATAGATCGCCATTTCTTCACCAAACTGGTCTTCTTGCGCGACCATTCCGGCTATTGATTCTAGTTCTACCGATATGTACACTTTCATTAGCCGTCCTTGGATAGGTGATACCAACACTGGTGGACTTGAAAAATATACTTTCAGGCTATCAAAAGCCTTTTGATATTCTTCCTTCCAGACAAATTCGTCATGATTTTTCAGCTTTAAGAGAGGCAAAAAAGCTTTCGTTCGCCCTGCACAATTGGAGATAAAACGTCTCAAAAAGTTTATTTGTCCTAAGAACCTTTGCAATTCTTTTTTATTACTAGGTGGCTTGGCCTCTAAAATGGCCTTTGCTTTATTTTTGTCGAGTTCGATTCCTCTTTTGTATACTAAAAATCCAAGGAAATTTCCTACATTAACACCAAATGCACACTTTAAATGGTGTTCAATTTCAGCTTGTATTGCCTCATTTGTTCAAATGAACGTCTTAGTTGTTCGAAATGGTCTTTCTCTTTAATAAATTTGACCAATATGTCATCTACATACACTTCAACAAATTAGCATATCACGTCATGAAAGATTAAGTTAATTGCTATTTGATAAGTTGCCCCTACATTTTTCAAGCCAAAAGGCATAACTACCCATTCAAAGCATCCTAAAGATCCAGGGCATCTAAAGGCAGTTTTATGTATGTCTTCTTCAGCTATGTAGATCTGGTTATAACTAGAGTATCCATCCATGAAAGAGTATATTACATGCCTGGCAGTCGAATCTACTAAAGAATCTACCGTAGGCATTAGATACTCATCTTTGGGCGCTGATAAGTTTAAGTTTCTAAAATATATGCACACCCTAATATTACCATTCTTTTTTAGCATGGATACAACCATTCGACATACCTGGCTATTCTAATAAAGCCTGCTTTTAATAATCGTTCTATCTCTTTCTTTACTTCAGGCAATACATTAGGGGAAAAACGCCTAAGAGGTTGTTTATGAGACTTAAAGTTTGGTTTAGTTGGCAACCTATGTTCAACCAGACTTCTATCTAAACCAGGCATGTGTTCATATTCTCAAGCAAAGCAATCTTTATAATCTTTTAATAAAGCGATTAACTTAACACTTACCTCTTGGCCGAGCATCTGGCTGACAAACGTTGGACGATCCTCTCCTTCGTCGCCAATGTTGACCTTTATCAAAGGATCTTGTGCTTGAGCATGCCCTGGTTTTGCTATTCCTATTATTTCTCCATCAGAGTTCTTTGGAGATGCTTCCTCTTCCAAACAATCCACCATATTGATCTCTCTGCCAATATTTTGCTCCAACTCGAGTACTGCTAATTTGTTTCTTAATGTTTCCAGTGTTGCTTCATCTTTTGTCCTCTCCTCACATTCTTTATTGAAAGCTATTAATTTGGCTTTGAAGGCCTGAATATCGGCTATATCTTCTTGCCATGACAATTCATTCGACTTCCTTGGTTCCCTTGTTGCCAATTACTGGCTCTTCAAGGACCACTATATTTGGCCTCATTTGATTGAAAATTTCAGTAAATGCGTCTATCGAAAATGGTTCTTCGCTCTGAGAAACGATCTGAGTTTCTTTCCCATCATGCACTACTCTAACATGTCCATAATTTCCTTCGTACATGAACTTCTCCACTGCATTTGCTTCTACAACGAAGGGCTTGTGGTCTGCCTGCACTACTTCTGCTTCTCATTTGTCGTTCCAGAAGACTAGGCACTAATGGTACGATAAAGATATGCAACGACTTCCATGAATCAAATCTCTTCCTAGTAGTACATTGTAACTGGTTGGACCATCAATTACAAAAAAGACTGTGGTCCTATTAGTTGTTCCCACAGTTATATCCAGTGGCACAACCCCTTTAGCTGAAGTTGCTCCTCCATTGAAGCTTGTAATGATGACTTTTGTTGGGATCATGTCGTTTTTTGCCTTTGCAAATTTCCTCATCATTCTGGACGGGATGGTATTGATTGCTGCCCCATTATTAATGAGTACTTTTGTCACATGTATGCCATTAACTAAGGCATTTACATACAATAGCCTCAAATATTTGGTTAACTTCATAGTTGGTCTCTTGAAGATGACTTTCTTAGCTGCATCTATCTCCACTTCCTGTTTATCCTCTAATGGTTGGTTCCTATAGGACAAGTCAACGTGCAATACTTCACTCTGGGTCTCAGGTTCTTGGACTCCTCCCTTACTTTCTTCCAGTGTTTCTTCTTTCGTTATCCAACTCGTAGGAATGGGCATTATTCTGGGAGGTGACCCATATTTCTCAGCACGAGGCATCCTCACCTTTCTTTTTGGCGTTCCATATTTATTTAGAAGTCAAAGGGACACCTAGATGGTTCGCCCAGTAGATCCACCTCGCAGATACCTTCTTGATTCAGCTATTTCAACAATGTGTTGTGCGACACTCCTCTTCTCGTTCTCTCTGCTTTTAAGTTAATTTCATCTTCTATATCGGTCATGTCGTCATCCTCTTCTTCACCATGCATTGCCCAAGATGTTTGACCTTCTTCACATTCCAGCACACATGCTTCTTCCTCGCCCATTTGCTTTTCCTCATCTTCATTCTGTTTGCTTTTGAACTCGTTGGCTAGTAGATAATTGTTAGTCACAATAGGAGGTAAGGTACCAAATTGAATGGTGATGGGTTGCTCTGGATCTTCTTCATCTTCAGGCTTCTTCCTACGTTCAAACTTTGATCTTCCAGATGAACTTTCTGGCAATTCCTCAATTGATTCACCCATACTAGCCTCTTTATCGCCCTTTAGGACATTTTGGTTAGCCATCTTAAACAATTTAGGTGTCTTAGGACGTGATGATCCCTACTGTTGCATCATCATCCGTTCACAGTTCCGTTGGAAATGCCTTTGTTGGGTTCTGGTCATTTCGTTAAAGGGTACAACTCTTCCCACATTGTATTGGAAGGAATGTCATACATTTGGTTGGCGAGGATGTGGCCTGAATGTTCTCCCGCTATTTATCGGCCTGAGCTGCCCTTCAAAAGGCCGTCTCCCATAAAATGACATGCTCTGTTCTCCACCAGGTTAGAAATCTGGAGCAATGTCAGGACGATGGTGATGTTGCAGCATTCCTGGTTTGTCTACATTTTCCTTTATTTCTCTATTGCATCTAACGCACAACACACCCTCATCCTTTCTAGATTCCTTCATTTTGATTCGTTCAAAGACACTGGAATGTGATCCAGAATCCTCTTCTCCGTCGTCTATGACTAACTTGAATTTTGACAACTTTCCTTTGACCCGGACGTCACCATATTCACCCCAAGTGGTTGTGGAAAAGGACTTTCATCCACTGTCATTTTCTTTTTAGCTTCGAACGTGATTCGTCCCGACTCAATGGCATCATGTAATACATGACCAAAAATCAGACAATTGTTAGTCATATGTGACCATGCATTGTGACATTTACAATATTTTTTACCCTTAATTGTTTAGGGTCTGGCAACTTATGCTTATCGCTCAACTTTATCTGTTTATCCTTAGATAGCTTATCAAATATAAGGTTAGCCTTGGTCACATCAAATGAGAACACCCTAACCTTTTGTTTTCATCTTTCCTAGGCTCATTTTTCTCTGACATTTTAGATTTGGCCATTATAGGACAAACATATGCATCTCATTTAACTGATTCGGCCAGACATATTTCAGTCTGATCATAATGTTCGTCATAAACAGCATGAACATCAAAGTTTGGGTCTCTATAATAAGTCCCTTTATTAGAGTTTTTCATTTGTTCCTCTTTTCTTACCAAACGTTCATACCTAATCACGTTGGCACTCAACTTAAAGAGATCAAGAAATTCCATATCTTGGAATTTCTTTTTTAAATCAAAGCTTAAGCAGCTTTGAGCAATTCTAACGAATTCTTTTTTCAGGCAAATGCACGAAACACTTACTCCTAACTATTTTAAACCTCTGGATGAAGCTTCTGCCCATTCGTTTGACAGTTGATGTAAATTCGCCAAATCGGCCAAAGTAACTACAGATTCAATTTTGAAAAATTTGGTGTGGACCAATTGTTCCAATTGCTACCATGTTTGGACATAATTTGCTGGCAAGTTAATGAACCATGAAAAGGCTATCCTTGTTAACGAACTAGGGAACAATAACATCTTATGGTAATCAATTACTTCACCACAGTGTAGTGTGAATCGCTATATATGTTCCAAGGTAGAAACTTCTCCTAGGCCGATAAATAATGAGAATTCTGGTACCTTATATCCTCTAGGCCATGGATACGCTTGATCTACCCAAATTAGGATATGGCTTCGTGTAAGTCGGTCTGGTAAAAGGACGCATTCCAAATCCATTTGATCTTGTATTATTTCTGTAATTTGGTTCCTCAACATGACATTGGGATCATATGGGACTCATATAGGCTAATTCATTGGTAGGATCGCTTGAAGCCTAATGTTTGGTACTTGGTTCGCGGTAGTGATGCCATTATTTAAACCATTATTACCATTAACTTGGGTATTCCCACCATCATTAACGCGCAGAGTATTCTGTCCATTGGTGTGTAAATTATCTCTTGCATTTGGGTTACCCCCTAAGTTTGATGTTCCGTTACCGATATTTAAGTTAGTCATTTCACCATCCCCTAGTTTGAAGTAGATGATCCAAATGGTGGTTGTATTCCTTGATTGGGACTTAGGACTGGAGAATTATGACCTGCAATCGTTCTAGCTTGAAAGTAATTCCCTATACTTGGCATAACTGGTTGACAAATTTTACCCACTAACTTATTCATGATTTCGTTCAAATTGTTTAGTTGTTTGGCCATGTTGTCATAATGTGCATTTCCACTTTGAATAAACTTTTTCATGTTATGAACATTTCGTAAATTTACCTGCTCAACGATGTCTTGTGTGAGTTCACTTAGTAATGCGCGCATGGTCCGATGACTCAACTCCGTCATTGGTTCATAACAACTTTGACTATGTCCAACTGTTCCTAGAGAATTCTGTTGCTCCTCGTATCGTTCGATCATAGATTGGACAAGTCCCTAGCTTGTTGGCTCTTTATCAGAGTTTTTATGAGACATGTTTCTTTCACTTTTTGTATCTTCAAACACCAAACCGTCCCACTAGGCGTGCCAAATTGTTTCACGCGGAAAGTCGGGTCTCGCTAACAATTAAAAGAGGGTTCAGACGATTGTGTAAGGAACAGACCTCTTGAGACAGTCCCAAAAATGGGTGCTTTATTGATGAAGATTTACAATCGGTGAAAAGCGAAATACCTCCAAGTGGCGCAAGCACACAGAACAATTGAAAGTTAAATGCGATAAAAGTAAAGGATATGAAAATTACATATTCTCTGTTCAAAAGTGTTTGATTCGGGGTGTCTTCTCTTCTCTTTTATATTCCTCTGACAGTTGTTGTTTGGAAACCGCTTGTCGTCTTGTAACTTCCCACATTCTTCATCGTGGCTGACTTGTTATGGAATTTCCATTTTAACTGCTGTCATTACTTTCGCTACTTAACCGCTTGAAACTGAGATTCTTGGATCATGTAACGTGATGAGATTGCTCATTAACTGCTTCAATAATCGTTGCTTACAATAACAATTTGCCCTGGTCTTGGACGTCTCACAACCTTGAGCGATGATGGCACTGTCGCCATGAATAAAGCATCATAATCGTCCAAGCTTGGATGTTTAGTAGGCTTGAGCAATGATTGTGCCTTTGCTACATTACCCCGTCCTAGGCCCTTTACATGATCCATTTTAGGTCTATCCTTCAACATTCTTAATTGGGTTTCATTCCTTGGGCTATTTAATTGGACCGCATTTTTAGCATATCCTCTATGGATATCGGAAGATAAATAACAATAGATCAAGAGAATCTAGATGGTATTTTTTTATTTTTTTCAAATCGGTAAATGAAATTACAGTAGCATATAATGTTACAGACACCTGCAACAAATCATCCGATACATGGACCAAACTCACATCTTAATACCTTAATTACACTGTACAAAGATGGATAGAAACTGGCAGACGATTAGAGATTTGCAACAAATAAAATATCAATTCTAGTCCCATTAATATATCCCAGTGAAAAATGTGCAATTTTGGCACTTTAAGAAATATTATAGTAAAAGATGACAAAGACACACAGAGCTTACTTCTGATTTTGTTCTACCTTCGATCGTATCTTCTGTTCCAACACAGAAATCTCTGTCTCCAGACTGAACATTCTATTAAGAGAATGCATATTCTCAAGTGTCTCGCTCAATGTCCGGCTATCACTCCCATCACATCTTAGATGCTGCATTGGGCCATGAAGGATCTTGTTTATGATCCCTCGACTAAGATCATCCACCGCCTTCCTCATCTTCTTCGGAATGTCGTCATCCAATTTTGACAAGCATTTTTCAAGCTCAGCAGTTCTTATTCTCTCAGCATATGCCCTCAGTTTCTTGATAGTTGGGACAGTCTCTAGTGAATCCCGCCAGGCTTCAAATTGTTTTGACTCCTCCCCAATAATTGCCTGAGCTTCCATTGCCTTCCTGAGGCGATCCTCTTTATTAGCAGCCACAACCTCCTTAAGATCATCAACATTGTATACTCGTGCAGTCTCGAGATCATTAACACACGACCCCACATTCCTTGGAACAGATATATCAATGAAAAGTCTCAATCCCCTAACATTTTCACAAACAGGTGGTAGGTCTGTCACGTGCTCTTTCAAAAACAATGGAGTTTCTGATGCAGTGCTGGTAAAAACTACATCTGCTTCAGCCGCACAGCTTAGCATTTCTTCCAGGGGTTTGTAGATTATTTCGACATCCTTAATCTCCTCACGAATGGCAGCAACTCGTTCTTCACTTCTATTTACAACAACCATTTTTGTGCACCCTTTGGCCACCAAGTGTTTGATCACAAGCTTTCCCATCTTTCCCGCACCAATCACTAACATCCTCGCAGTGGCATGGGAGGATTCGGGAAGCTTCATCAAAGCCAATTCTACTGCAGCTGAACTTACAGAAACTGCCCCAGCTGCAATATTCGTTTCAGTTCTAACCCTCTTCCCAACTGTGATAGCGTGCTTAAAGAGGCCACTTATGTTCCTCCCGAATCCCACAACCCCTTGTCCAACTTTGACAACTTGTTTCACTTGAGCAAGGATTTGTCCTTCTCCCAATACTAAGGAATCTAGTCCAGCTGACACTTCAAAGAGGTGTTGTGTTGCATCATTGTCATACAGCAAGAACCTGTGCTGACAAATCTCTGAAACAGGAATTCCACTAGCCTGGCAAACCATAAAAATTCAATTATGAGAACACAAAATTCATACTATATCTTCGTAAAAATGAATATAATGAGAATCAGTTCATTCTTAATATGTCACAACACATAGGATAAGAATACAGGCTAGAGAATCTTTATTCTCATTCCTTCTAAAATCTAGTTCTGCCGCTGCTAAAAAGAAAGGAGATAGCATATATGGAGACATGAATAAGCCTAAAGCGAAGAAATAGCATCGTATATAACATGCAGGAAAGCTATGAAAGTTTAGGTTATTTCATCATTTGCTATGTTAATGAGAATATGCGAACAATAGGGTGGTGCCCGATTGGGAGAAGAACGACTTAAATGGTTGAGAAATGTTTTTCATAGGCCTTCAGAGATTGTTGCGTAAGAGTGACATGATCTTGGTTGAACAAGTCTGAAGAGAGAGGATATAACCAGAACTAACACAACCTGTTGTAGTCGCATCTTCTAGAAAATCTAGCAAAGTCACGAAAGATGATTCGCATAGCATACTCCAAATCTATTAGGAAAGAGACCTAGTTAGTTGTTCTTGTCGTCTGCTGTGTTAAAGTTGAGCAAGGTGAACTATATGCTAGATTTCTAAATTTGAGATAATAGAATTTAATTTACCTTTGAATAAGAGAACTCCAATGTTTTCGATAAAACACAAAAGCAAAAATAATCTAAAAATTATTACCTTTGACATCCACTCAGTAACTTCTTTAATGCCTCGATGGCGAGAAAGAGCTACAACGTAGATTTCCATTCGGTTACATGTACTAAGAACAGCTGCTTCTTCGATATGATTCAGACCGCATAGTTCCCCAATAGCTCTTGGCCACTCTGCTTCAGGAATAGCAAGTTTCTCCCGCATTTCAACTGGTGTAGTATGAATACTGAGTCCAATCACAACGATACTGCTCCTTTCCTTTGTATATCCTTAAATTGCATCAAATACATAGCTTTAGGAACATCAAATACACAGAGATACTCGTGAAAAATGCTAAAATGAAGAAAAATTATAACGTGAATTATAGTGTCGACGAAGACACCAATCAAACATAAGCAATGGGAAAAACTCAAATGGAATGTTTGTTACATAGTGCAGAGCACTACAGAAAATTGCATACGAACAACTGATGATATTTGAACTTCATTTCCTTATTTAAGAACTTAGAACATACTTTTTCTTAAAAAAATATAAATTACGTTAAGATGTACGTCCAAGAAAAAGTAGGTTTTAAGCACAACCAAACAATCTATAAAGACAACTACAATAGTTATAAAACAAACATAAGTGCAAGCATTGAGTATCACAAGAAGCTTTTTATTTTAGTAAATATAAAACTTAGCATTATGAAGTTATTTAGAACGAAGACTTTAAATTGACCAAAACAAAGAAAGAATGCTATTTTGTGAGGTTCCAACAATTAATCAAATATGTTAAGGGAATGTTTGGGCCGGATTAAAATTTGATTTTAATCTAAGTCAAAGTCAAACAATTAATATTAACCGCATCTTTCGTGGGTCACATCTTCTCTTTCGTGGATCCACGTCTTTTCAACCGCACATTTCAAAAACTTCTATCACAATTCACTAAAAATCTAATTTTAATCACCACCAATCACCGTCTAAATATATGATAATTCCAAAATATCGAAAATTGTTTGTCTTGAAATTACACAGAAGAAAGGCAGCTTATCATGATTTATCTTGAAAAAGCAACAACATGATTGATTGGTCATGCTTAAAAGCTGCTTTTAAGCAGGACCAAACATCTTCTAATTCATCAATGCCTTCATAAGTTAATTGCAAACTTTTACTCTAAAAGCTTGAAATTAACTCACATTAAAAAAAAATTGAGAATGAATAAAGAATTTAAAAGGTTAAAATAAAAATGCAACCAAAAATCATCAAGAGCAAATGAATTAATCCAGATTATCCAAAAAAAGGTTGCATATAAGGAAAAAAAAAAAAATCCTTACTGTCAGCAGCAGAGGTTTTGAGCTGCTCGAGAGCCGAGAGACTGGAAGCCGAAGCCGCATTATTGGAACCCACTTTCTCGCTAACGGTCTGAACAAAAGCATCTGACGCAACCTCACAGCTGATGATCCTTGAATTACTCCTTTTATTCTTAATCAAATGACATCGCTTGACTCGAGACACAGCCGTAACCGGCTTGCTGAGCAGGCCAATCGTCGCCGGAGAAGCCGAGGCGGACATCGACATTGAAGACGATGTCGTGTTGCTGACCAGCAAAGTCTCAATCTTAGCTCCTGCAAACGTGCTCGAAACTCCCATAGCCAGCAATTCCAAATCAAAATTCGAAGGAAAAAAAAGAAATAATTAAAATTTAAAAAAAAATACCAAAACCGTAAATTCCAAAATTATCAAGAACAGAGAATTATGGGGTTCATAGATTTTGTGGGCTTGTGGTGTTCGAATGCTGCTCTTTGGATCCTCGGGAAGGAGGGATGCTTCCAACGTTTACTTTATTGGATTTCTTCGAATTCTGATTGGTCGATAAAGAGCACGTTTTATCCTCACCCACCAACGCCATCTAACTCCACAAGTGGGATCCAACCCAAGTACAAATTAGTGGAGTTCCATTACTTTTTTTTTAAATTCCAAGAATGTATACCTAAAAATAAAATTATAAAATATTTAATACATTTGTACTTTTATTTAGAAACTAAGCATTGTGTTTCGTAAATCGCAATCTTGTAATTATTTATGTTTTGCATACATTTAATTAATATTTGTTCTTTAATTTATAAGATTTGTGAATACAATAAATTGAAAATAACACTTGACTTCTACGTTACATTTTATTATTTTGAAATTTATGTTTATGGTTTCTTAAAGTTTCAATTTTATGATTTTCGCTTTCCAAATTTTAGTTTGTACTAACTTTGAAGATCTTCCTCGTACTCTTTCTTGTGTGGATTGAAAGTTTGAGATTCTTACACAAAAATTGTTTATATTTTGAGATGTAAATGTTCTATGTATTTTGAAAATTCAACACAAGCATGCAACATGAAGAATCAACTTCTTAGCTATTTTTAATATTCCTAGGTTTGCCAATTTAACCTTTATGCAAGGGAATCTAAGGGTTGTTGATGCCTCACTTTGGCATTGCATTGCGCTTATTGATTAAGATAATCCGGCTAAAAAAAATATTGATTAATGTAATCTCTCTTTCGATTTACTTATCATCATCATCCAATTACATCGGAAATTTGACTATTTAACAAATTCATGGGACAATAATAACAATTCAAGTTTATATCTGAAAAATTTAAAGCTGGTTATATAAATCATTTTTTGTAATTCTTTTTGGGTCATTGCTTTCAAATGAAAGTATTTTGAAAATTGACTTGACTAGTTCAAGTAAGGAAATAAAATCAACCCGAATATCAGTTCGATTAGCTTAAAAACTGCGTGTTAAAACATTAGGATATATCTAAGTTAATTACTCAGGTGATTGATAGTAGCTTAACAGAATTTTTATGTCTTAAATTTTTTCAGATATTATATATTTACTTTCGGTTTAACTTTGATTCAATTATTATTCCACTTTTGACTGTGACCGAGGTTAATAAAGATTGGAAAAAAAAAAAAAAATTGATGGAACGAATTAAGATGAGAGTAACAAGGGTGATGGTTTGAAAAAGTAATTATAATTGAGAGAATGCGATAGGAGGAGAAAAAGATAAGATGAGAAGAGGTGAAGAAGTGAAGAAGTGTGAAGACTAGAGATGGAGATTGCATGCTAAGATTTTGGGGTCTTTTTCAACCACAACTTATTTGAAAAGATTTCGATATGGGCCCATATTTCTATTTCATGACAAACTATTAAGATTTTTTGACAATCTTCTTAGTTATACCTCATATTAGTATGCAAGGACCATGCATTTACACGAAATCATAATCTATACCTCTTATACAATTTATGTTGAACTATTTTATTTTTAAGTTTAAACAATTAAAGTGATGATAATAATTTGAATTAATCTTTCTAAAGGCGTGAGATGGGCATAATATTCCAATAAATTTCAATAACGTGTAACAAATATTATCTCAACCCTTTTATGAACGTTCTTGTTTAATATAATTATTTGGACAATGCCATCTGTACAATGTTTTTGTGTATTATTTTTTATATTACAAGTGTTGTTAATAATTGATTGGGTGAAAAACTGTCCAATTTTTAAAATTTGCATGGTGTACTATCACGTGACAAAGTGTAAAATATTGTGTGAAGAATGACGTACATGTTGCATTTATATGAGTATTTTTTGTTTCCCAAACTCTTTTTAAGGTTCGCAAAAAGATCCACGAGGCACATTGTGCCACTTGCATCAGGCCATGTGATTAATCATAACGTCCATGTTTTACTCTCTCTCGTATACAACTTTTTGTACGAATTGCAAATATATATATATAGTTATATAAATACTAATATGATTGATGGTTAACTAGCACCTTCAGTTTCTGAATCATAGGTCTTGATGAGTTAAATGTTTCCTTGGCCACTAAACTTTACATCATGTCACGACTTACTCATCAAACTTCATCAATTAATTCATTAGCCACTGAACTTCACACCTTAACACTTCGTTACACACCGAATGAATTCCGTCATTGTATTTGTACAGGTGGACAACGAAAAATCTACGTGGACTATTAAATATTTAAATGGATCCTCCACGTCATCCAAACGCGCCTTATCATTTTCGAACCCATTTCATCTCATCTCATTTCTAAATCTACCTATGAGTCCTTGGTTAATGATGAATTCGACGAGCTATCCAGATCTTCTTTTTCTCTTTTTCTATCCAACTTCTCCCTTTCTATATCTTCTTAGATCAAAATAAGACATTTGTCATATAGTAATAAAATCAGAATCTGGGTTTTTAAAGAATGAAGTTTAAAAAATTGATTTTATCCGATCAATTGGAAAGCAAGAGTTTTGCAATAATGCTTGTACTGGTAAAAATTATTCCACCAGCCCAAACGGCCCAAGTCAGAAAAATAAGGCTCACTGATGCTTAACAAAAACGTCATTTTTGGCCCAATTCGTTATGTCGATCGAGCTGAATGCATGGTCCAAGACTCATGTGTCAATTCAAAACCCCTGACAATTTATCTTCAAGATAAATCACGCTATGATAGGAGCTATCTATAAACAACTTGAGTATATCAACCAAATATCTTATCGGATTCAACTCCAACCAACCATAAAATCTCGCAAAGTCCTCGTTAATCCTGTCTAGACAGTTATCCCACTTCTATAAATTTCAAGGTCGATCTAACGTTCAGGTATATCAAAAACTATTCTATTATAAATTACTTCTTCTTTCTTTTCGCCTAACATTCGTATAATCTTTGGCAAGCTTTACTGACTTGATCATCGGAGGGTCTTTGACGGCATCACACCGGTGTCCTCTTAAGATATTTTGTGGTCCTTCTTCCTCGTTCTACTTTTCTAAAGTTCCGCATGATTGCTGGTGGCTTGATCGATTCGATTTTCTCAATTACATAATTTATCGCCTACAATTTGGCGCCCACCATAGGGCCCTAGCAATCATTTTTACGAATGGAGCTCTTACCATTATTATTCATCAATCACCATCACCATGTCAGAAACTTCTGAAATCCATCGTACAGATGGCTCTACTAATTATGCTTTGAATGAAATAACTCATCAAGGAGCGGAATGAATGGGTAGCCAGAAGGTTGAAGCACCAAGGCAACAAGGAGACAACTCAAGCCATATCACAGCTCTGCCAACCATTACACTACTAGCCCGTCTTGTCCATCCAACCATCGTCCTATTGACATCCAGCCAGTCCGCCAACAATTGTACAGCAGAATGTTGTTTATCCTGCCTCCACACACTCTCAACCTACGGTATGTCTAGCGAATTAGAGAATGTTTGCATCCGTATAGAGAATCAAGACCTTCAAAAAAGGGTGAAATCATTAGCATCCGATCCAACTTTGGTACACCCATCCCGTTCCCAAACTTTATTCAAGCCAACGCCCTCACTCGACCAAAATGGACTTAGGACCATTGGTTTAAACATCCAATTCACCACACTACTAAACGGGGGGTCGGAAGATGTACAACCATAGCCTACCAATGGATAAGATCGAGAGTTGCACAAAAGTTAGCGGCTATTGAAGCCATAGTTCAACGTATCCATGGGATGCCCGCACCAATAAAAAAGAGTGCAAATAGTCACTTAGCCGACTCTCCCTTTATTGACGAAATTGCCCTGGTGGAAATGTCAAAAAAGTTTGACTTCCCTAACATGAAACTTTATGATAGGACGGCTAATCCAGACAATCACATAGCTCAATACAAACAAAGAATGTTTATTGCTGATATACTGAGAGACACCGTATAGTAGTACACAAACCTTCTTTATAATTCTATATTATCATTTGCACAACTAATTGATAATTTTGTTGAACAGTTTGCAAGCAACAGAAAACTTGATAAGTGGTTTAAAGTCCTATTTTCGGCCATGATTTCTTCTCCTTCAAAATCAAAATCACTTGCAAATAGGATGTTGGGATTGAGATTGCTTTCTTCAAGATTCTGTCGAATTTCATTCCTTAACATGCACAAAGTTCTTTCTAATTTCGAATCGTACTGCAAATCACATTAATTAGAAGATCGAGTTGCGAACATAAATAAATAGAACAAATTAAAAAGAAGTTAGAGTAAGAAAACACATAAAATTCTATGCTAAAATTCCTAAAACCTAGAAAATTATAAATTTTTTTTTTCAAAAATAAAATAAACAACTAAAGAAGTATAAAAATAAATTAGCATCACTCCCAGACAAAAGTAATACATTAACCTCTAAAACTAATGTAGTAGTGGAAGTAAGGGTCGATCCCACGAAAAGTATGTATTAAATATTTTATGCTTCATTCAATTATTGAAGAGTTTTGTATACAAACAATTGTAAATAACACAATTAATAACAATAAAAATTAAATTAACAAAAATAATCAAAAGACTAACATTGGTCTAAGTCTATATCCACCGTCGGAAATCTACAATTAATCATAGATGCAATGATAATTCAATTCATATTTTGAATATTCACTGTTAGAATTATTTTCTTATCTCTCCTTAATTTTAGTTAGTTAGAAACCAGCGTTCTAATTAACCATAATTATTAAATAACCCCAAACCAGAACTCAAGATTCAATTTAATAACAGCTTTACACAATAGAAAACTCGATGAACTAAATAATACAAATATCAGCGGTTGCATTCAATCTATTTAAAAAAATTTCTTAAGATTCAATAACATCTATCACAGAAAATCATAATATCATAGTGATTCACAAGTTAAAGAAATCAAACAATTACGAATTTGAACTTGGCTATAGATTGCAATGAATAACAGACCAGTAGGCCTCCTAACAATTAAACATAACAATTAAGGAAATAAGTGCAGAAGAATATTCAATACTCAAAAACATGAATTAAATTAAGAAATACCATTTAGATCTCACAATTTTGGTTCTAAGGCTTCATTCTCCTTCGACTAAGTATAAAAGTTTATTTACAATTCATGATTCTAATAGAAAAATAATAAAGAATGAAGATGGGAGGCGTTCTCTCCGTTCTAAGGTTGTAAATCACGTATTTATAGTTGTTTCCATAAGTGGTTGACTTAAATTCGAGAACCAAAAAAATTTCCTCGAATTGACCAGGGCGGGCGCCAAGTATAAAATGGGGCGACCGCCCATGCATAAAAATTTACTTCTATTAATGTAGTCTAGGGTCGGGCGGAACTAGGAGGCTTTCAGTATTTTGACCATATCTTTGTTTCTCGATATCTGATCGTAGTGATTCAAGATGGGTTGGAAAGAAAACTCAAAGGGCTACAACTTTGGTTTAGATATTATCTTCCAAATCGATCATTTGACATGTCAAAAAAATGAGTCTCAAATTGAGACTGAAAATCTAATGCATAACCTTTTTGGCTAGGAGTTGATATATGATAATACTTTGATTGTACTTCCTTCATTTGACTTATTTCTTCATCCAATTGATATCTAACACTCTCAAGTCTTCATTGTGAGGTTCCACATAACTTTTGAGTATTTGCATTTCAGTTCCCAAACTTCATTTTCTTTTCTTTTGGCCATTGTTCGCTTACTTCTTCCAAATTATGTCATATCCATAGAATTGGCACCTAAATCAAAATATGAACGTAATGAGTACATTTTGGCACTAATTAATCGTACGAGTACATATAATAAAGAAATAAAAATATGCATTTTACATTCCTATCAGGGTGAAAGGGTTGTTGTATATCGAACAAACAAAAAGTAAAGTTTAGTTGCAGGAGCGTGATTAAACACTATAAATATGGGTTGAAAATGTAGTATGTAAACTACAAACGAAAACCAAAAATTAAAACCAAGAAGGGAAGAAGAAGAAAAATTTGAGGCAAGTGATTTTCACTCTTTCCTTAAGATGAAATTGTCCTGCAATGGTGCTCACGGTTCACGACACTTGTCTTCTAAGATACAATGGATTTAATTTGTGGTAGAAGTACTTCAAACCACAAGTTACTGCGAACTTTCGACGGAGTTTTTCACTACAAAGAAGAAAACGGTTTTGAATGAATTTGGAAGTAATTTGCAAGAGTTTTATGCAATGCTCAGTTGAAATATGGTATGGGATGCCTAATGGACATACAAGAGGTCCTATATATAGATGATGAATGGTTGTGAATGAAGTATCGCGCCCCAAACTTAGCAACTCTTGCCAAATGTAGCATCATTCAATGTCGCTAGCCTGTTGTCATTGCCTTACTCGAGCAATAAAAATAGTAATTTCGTCACTAGCTTATCGCTCAAGCAACAGTCCAACGTCAGGCGAGCAACACACTTAGGTAAATTTTCGACAGTTTCTTCTATTTTCTTCCCAACTTTGGACCGCGACGATCTACTCGATAAGTAGAACAAATTGGTCTATTTAGCCGACACGAAAGTTACTTTTCCAAGTTTTTGGTTTATATATTTAACCAAATTTTCAATCTTTTAAACCAATTTCCAACAAATAGTGTACATCGAAAACATTTGGTACTTTGGATTGGGTATGACTATTCAAAAATGTATATAATAAGAAGTCATGACCTTTTGATATAGTGTGATCTAAATCACTAGATTATGATCCAATCTGAAAAGGTGTGATCTTATGGTCCACATTAATTTATGTAAAAATGTACACCTATTTGGGAAAGACACATTTAATATATGAACAGGGATTCCTAATTCCAATTTTTCTACTCCAAATCAATTCAAGAAAATTTGTTTGCTAAATTTTATCATCTCTTCAAAATATTATGTTGTTTTTATTTTGTTGAAATAAAATTTTGCCCGAATTATTTTCAGAAATACAATTATGTCCGAACAATTTTAGTTCGAGTCTAATCATCCGAGAAGAATACTGTCAACACCTCAGTTAAATTGGCAAGATTTGGTATAGTGCAAATGAAACTTTACTGGAAGCATTGTATCTTGGGAGACAAGCATTCGATAATCATGTTGGCACCAGGGACGAAATTTGTGTTAAGGAGATTTGCTATGGAATATCTTACTTCATCTCCATTTTTACTTTTTCTTTCTTTTAATTATACAAGTCATTAAAATTGACAACAATCTTAAGACAAATTTTCTTCCTTCTATATTTCTTTTTGTTACATAATTTTATTACATGTTTTTAACATTTTAATATTGATCGAGTTTTGTGATTGTGTTTCTACGAAAAAAAATAACTAGTTCAATTGAGCAAACTAGTGAACTGAATTGACAAAATTTTCTGTCTAATTCGTTTGTCATTCCATCAACATAAAAGGTGGAGAAATTCAACGATATGGATTCGAAATGTTGGCAATTGAAGATACTGCTCTATCTGATTACGCTGAATTTGATTAAATTATGCTTGAATATTGCCCTACATAAACAAAGCAAATGCTACTGATGAAAATACCAATTGACAAAGCATAGAAGCTTCCTTAAATCCTTGTGATGGAATTACATTCTCGAAAAGTTGGATAACACATTTTGCAATTTGTATTGTTCTTATAAGATAGCTAAGAAAATGGGGTGTCTCTTGACAAAAAATACATGACAGAAGATGTCAGGACAAGGAAATTCATCATTGATAAATTTTTGAATTTAAATAGGCTGATTCAAAGATGGTTATGAGTCAAGTTCAAGAGATATAGATACTTCTTCATGATATTGAGGTCGAAGAAATTAATTGAGTGAATCTTTCCAAATTGCTTCTATGATCCAGTAACTACATTTAGTATGGAAAGATTATAAAACTATCTCAAGCACGAGCATAAAGAGATGACGATGGAGGATATATTGCTCAACTTTGCATTGAAGAAGACTTCACATTAAAGAATACAACTTGGCCACTGAAATAAAAAGTTATGTAAGGAACATGGAAGGAAAAGCTAACATGATTGAAGAATATAGATTTAAAAGTAAAAAAAGAAAGCATTGTGGCTCGTCCAAAGATAATGGAAAGGAAAATGATCCAAAATGTTTCAAAGGAGATTGTGGCTCGTCCAAAGATAATGGACACTAAGCTAAAGACTGTCGCAACAAGAAAAATGATATACAGAAGAAGAAACCTCTCTAGGCAAACATTACTGAAGTAGACAACATGTCCATAGACATTGTCGATATTATACTATCTACAGTTGTATTAAGTTAATTTGGTATCAAATGTCAAGGATTAGTGGGTGCATACATGAGCCACTTGTCACATTTGTGCATATAAGAGTTTATTTGGTAAATGAAAAAAGATGGATCATGACGGACATCTATATATGGGAAACTAGGCTTCATCTAAAATTGAACGAACTAGAAAAGTCATTCTAAAATTCACATCTTATAGGAATTGACGCTGAACAATATTGTGCATATCCCAAAAATTAGGAAGTATCTGATTTCAGGCTAGGGATGACAACGGTTCGGTTCGAGGTCAGTTTGGCCAAAACCATAACTGCACCACCAAATTTTTTGACATACCATAACCATGTAAGTCGGTTCGGTTCGGTTCGGTTAATAACCACAAAAATAAATTATTTTTTATAAGTCCAAACTCCAAATGTCAAAGTGAAAAAAAAAATTATGAAGAAAAGTCAATAAAAACAAAAAACAATACTAAGCCAAATTAGCAAACAATATCCCAACTTCCAAATGCAAAATTCAAATTTAACAAACAACATTATCAACATAGGTCAAAACTCTTACTAGGATAGGTCAATCTTTATTCTTCCCCACGACTCTTACTAGCATGGTCAAGAGTCAATGCTCAAAGTTGATTCCTATATAGTAAATAAGAAATGTAATTAGAGTAATAATATAACCATACTACCTAATAAAAAACGATCTTAACTGAAGATTTAAACAAAAAAAGTACATCTTCATCAATGTCCTTCTCACTAAACCTTGCACAAGCTCCGGAGTATGATGGAGGAGCAGAATTTTCTACACACAATAGAGAAAAGATTAGTAATAAAAGAAAGTGCACAAATAACAAATATAAGACAATAAATCATATCATGAATATCAGTTCAAAGCTAATCCCGAGCACACATTAAAGCTTCTAAAATCTTTGAGTGAAGCCTATTTCTACGTGGACTCACAAATCTACCACTTGTACTAAACGCCAACTCAGATGCCACAGTAGATACTGGAATGGCTAATAAATCTCTAGCAACCTTCTGTAAAGTCGGATATTTTATTGAACTTGTTTTCCACCATGTCAATAAATCAAAACCATCCACCCTTGGGAAACGGCTCGTCTAGAAAAACATCAAACTCTATTTTTACATGATCGGCGGTAACAGAATGGCTAACAAATTTATCAAAACTAGCCATGCGAGAATGTTTTCCAACAGTAGTAGCGGCATCTCCAACTTCAACTGAAGCACTTCCAACCGAAGTGGGAGGAGTATGCCAACCAATCAATATATTTTTATTAAATAAATCTATAAGCCAGAAAAAATCTAGATAGAGAAAGTAAAGGTGTAGGGGGAATATGGAATAGTTTCTTCTTTCAATGGGTAGGCATTGGGGAGAATCACAAAGTAAAAATTAATTTTCTTATCTCTCCTCTAAAAATCCCATAAAGCAGTACTATACACATCGACCCAGGACGTAAAAAAGGAAGGAAAACTTTGAATCCATTCGTTCAGGTTGTAGAAAACATATTCCTTGCAAATGCTAGAATTTTCGCCCCATTTCAAATCCAAGTTTAAATAGCTTGCAACACACCTCAAAAATCCAATGGCCAATGCAATAAAATCTATCAACTCGAAATCTACAGGGCATAGCTTAACATGTGCCAAATTAAAATGCAGCAGATTAAACGAAAGAAAACTTAAGTTCAAAATAAACTTCACATCAAACAAAAGTTTTGACTATAAAGTTCAACTCTTCTGCTTTGCTTGAGCTGAGTTTCTAATCAACAACCATATATCAACATATTGGCGCATTTTGAATGAGAAATATCCAAAATCTAATAGAAAAAAATGTTGGTAATCAGGTTTTACCTCCGATGAGAACAGAACAGGTAAGGAAAATGATTTTCCAATGGTTTGGAGGTAAAAATCTGTTAGCACCAATTTGAGTTGAAATCTATGCGAAAATGAGGATTTCGGGTTTGGAGGTAGGAATCGGCAGCTTTGGAGGACTTCCAATTTTAAGTTTTAACGTGGTGAATGATTTGATATATGAGTTAGGGTATAAATGAATTGGGTTGGACTTGTGGGTAATGGGCTCAATTTTTTAATTGGGTTTTGTCCAAAAAACAAAAACTAAAATTGTCCAATTAAATTTATTTTTTTAGCGGGTAATCGGTTTGGGGCAAGGCACTGTTGTTAAATACCATACCCGCCCCACCATGAATCGGGTCATTAAAATCAAAACCATAACCTCCCCATTGCACCATCGTTTCAGTTTTTTCGCCACATTCGGTTCGGTTAACCATGATTTTAGATTTTCACAGTTCGAATTGCCATCCCTGTTTCAGGCCCTATACTGAGTAAGAAAGGATTGAACACGATGTTTCAGTCTGATAAATTTGTACTCACTAAAAGTGGGAAATATGTTGGAAGGGATATTTACTTGATAGCCTTTTAAAGGTTAGTATTTTTGTAGTGGACAATAAGTCCCCATATTATCTCGTAATAGCAGATTGTGACATGTTAATTGCAGTTCATTAAGAAAGTAGATAGGGTTAGGACTTATACCTAAACTTGAATTAGAAAATGAAAATAAATGTGAATTTGTGTTGAAACAAAATTAGCTAAAAATCAATTTAAATAAAAAAAAATAAAGTAATGAACCGTTAGGATTGATAAATAGTGATATATCAGGTTTAAAATATGTTCAGACTCAAGGTGGTAAAAAGTATTTTATAACATTAATGGTGATATAGTAGATATTGCTATATATCTTCGTCGCCTTCCTTGTTCTTATCGCCAACTTTTTAAATTCATATGGGAGATTGTTTGAAATGGTTTGATTCAAAAAATTTAATAGGTGTGATTTGGAGGTCTCCAATTGGTACGATGATTAGTTACAACTTTTCAAATGTAAAGGGTGTATATCGAAAAGTCATGGTGTTTCGGATTGGGTATGACTATACAAAAAGGTACATAATGAAAAATCATGATCCAATATAAAAAGGTGTGATCTAATAATCCAAAAATTATATAAAATGGTGTACTTATATTCGGAAAAGACACATTGAATCTATAAATAGGGAGCTAAATTCCAAATTTTATATACCAAATCAATTCAGGAAAAGTCCATTTCAAAATTCTCTTTTATCTTCAAAATATTCGATTCTTTTTATTTTGATAAAATAAAATTCCATCTTAGCAATTTTAGGTCGCTTCTTGAGAAGAATATGTCAACACTTTGGTTTTGTAGTATCGATTTTGGCATAAGCACAGTATTTCTGAAGATAGACGTTTGATAATCTTGTTGGTGCATATGCACGAGGCGAAATCTATCTTAATGAGAATTGCTATGGCATACCTTGCTTATTTATGTATCTAATTTTTTTTATTGTACAAGTCATTAAAATTGACAACAATTTCGACACCCAGGGGTAGGCCCTTAATTCGAGGAACAACAACAAATTGAAATTTTATTAGATCTAGATACAATTTGTTGTTGCAGAAGGTAGTGGTCGATAGAAGGTGATGATGGTGGTGGAGTCAGGGGGGGAGAACAAAGTGGTTCCAGAAGGATGTTGGACATGGATGGGATAAATTTTGAAGAAAAAGAGACTTCTTACAAAACAGAGAGAAAAATGAATAAGTCAATAGACTTGTATATATTTTATTAAGAACTAAAGCCCCATATTTACATAGAAGAATTAGGGCTATAAAGAATGCAATAGTCTTTCATAAATACTCTTTTATTTACAACACTCTTTCTTTCTTGATTGAAGAACATATAAGAACAAAGTGAACGTCATTCTGCTGTTCGGCACTTGCTCTTCTAAAATAGTAATGGAAAAAGTAAAAATAAGTCTGTTGCTCTAAATTTTCTAGCACTGAAGTATGGATTTTTGTTCTGAATTAAAGGGGAGAGAGGGTGAGAGAGAAAGTGACGGGTTGCTGGAAAAAATTAATGCAATTTTATTGAGTAATCCCCTACTTATTTATTGACGCAACATTTTGATGTGTCTTTTCATGTTGTTTTATAGGATATGTGAATTGGTGGAAAAGGATTTTGAAATAAGCAAAAAGTTGTGACAATTTGAATCAAGGAGTGTAATGACTTGGAAATAGGCAAAGAATGCTAGGAACGAGCCAAAGTGGTATGAAAATAAAGTGGGTTGCATTCAAAGCTAGCGCACACGCGCCACCATCCAAACCCCTAGGTGTCCATTAACATGGCAGACAGGAGAAAGAACTGCAAGGAACTGGCACCCAGTCACTAGCCAAAGATCCATCGCGACGCCTCAACACCACACACTCAGCGCCGTTTCAACTAGGGTTCATTTTCTTAGACTTTTAAAAGCCCACGACGACTCTTAATTCGAGAGAGATTTAGAGAAGTCATAAATTCAACTTAAGAGGCATTTTTCAACTACACTTCGACGAGGGAAAATCAAGAGACCATGCAATTGAGTGAGAGGAACGGCGAGAAGAAGATTGTTCCAAACTCCAAAAATAGTTTTTATCTCTTTTTCTTCTTTATGTTTATGATTATGAATTCTAGATTTTCTTAATTCTCGAATCTTGAACTAAATCTCTCATCTAGGGTTTGATGTAATATAAACTTGAGATTACGTAAGTTTCAATAAATATTTATTTGAGATTTTCTTTAAGTTTATTTGTATTATTTATATTTAATGCTTTCAATTAACAAACCATTAATTGATTGATTTGGCATTTAAGATTCGGCACTCAAGAGAGGGAATTTTGAATTGATCATAAAATAACACAATCAAGATTCTAATGGTTTTAAGAGAGTATAAATCTTTTAAAGCGTTTCCACAATGAACCATAGAACTTATGAATTTTTAGATTTTTTATTCGGAATATAAATATTGGAATTAAAATTTAGGAATGATTTTTCCCCGGTACTCGAGAGAAGGAGTAAGAATATATTAGGGCTCTTGCTTATAAACTTTGAAAACTAATTGGAGATAATTAGAGAATTAAGAAATATAGATGATAGTTGGATGAAATCAAAACCCTTGGCTTGTCTCAAATTGCTTTAATCCCTACAAACTTGCTTTCAAACACTAATTTATTCAAACTCTCACATTAGATTTAGTTAATAACATTGATACAATAAAACTCGATTGTCTGGATGAAATAAGGGCTAGTTCCATTATGGTACTTAGTAGAAATTTGATTATCAATCTGTGTGGATTCAACATCCTAACTTTACCATTATATTATAAAACTTGACATTGTACTTGCAGTATAGTTTGCACCTAACACTCATCTGTGTGGATTCAACATCCTAACTTTACCGCTATATTATAAAACTTGACACATTGTACTTGCAGTATAGTTTGCACCTAACACTCATCCGTGTGGATTCAACATCCTAACTTTACCGCTATATTATAAAACTTCACACATTGTACTTGCAGTATAGTTTGCACCTAACACTCATTCTATAAGTATAAAAAAATTGTACCGAGACCTTCGAGTTTTGTTGAGAATTACGAAAAGAATAATACTAATTCTTGTAGAAAGATGCATAATCTATCAGAAAGTCAAAGCAAAACATCAAAGGCCATAAGGGCTGTCAGACTCATTAGATATTCTTGAGTGGAAATGGGACCACATATTTGTAGTTGGATTCCAAAAGTCGGCAAGAGGTCACAACGCCATTTGGGAAGTGTTTGAATATTGACTAAGACAACTTACATTATGTCATTGAGAATGAATTTTAGCAAGGAACGGTTGGCACCGTTGTATATGATGGAGATTATCAGGCCTCGTGGAGTTCTAATAACATTTTTATCTGATAGAGATACAAGATTTAAGTCCAAATTTTGGAAGAGTTTATAGGACACTATAGATTTTAAACTAATCTTCAACATGGCAAATCATCAACAAACGACTGGTCAATCAAAAAGAACCATTCAGATTCTGGAAGATATTTTGAAGGGATGCTTGTTGGATCATGGCGGCAGCTAGGAATCACACATACCATTAGAAGAGTATGCTCATAAAAATGATTTAAAACTATAAGCATGGCTCGATATCATTCTCTCTACGGTAGGAAATGTTGATCACCACCCATTCATTGGGCATTGGGATGAAGTAGGAGAAAAGAGATTCTTAGATCCTGAGATTGTTGTGTAGATAGTTCAAGCTGTTGATAAGATACGAGCATGAAAAAGGCAGTTTAAGACCGGCACAAAAATTATGTTGACAAGAGAAAAAATATTTAGAATTTCAAATAGAGGATAAAGTCTTCTTGTAAGTAGCACTCTTGAAAGGCGTGCACCATTTTGGCAAAAAGGGAAAGTCCTTGATTCATAGGACCATTAGAAACTCTAGAAAATGTTGACAATATAGCATGTTGTAAAACAAATAAGATACGAAAATAACTCTGATACCACTTGTTGTGAAACAAACCACTGGATTGAGATGTTGAGTTATATGAAAAATAATAATGAAGTATATGATCAAGCAAATAATAATAAAGACAAGAATATGGTAGAGGAATTAGAGATTTTATTGACTCAAAAATAATGAAAAAGAGAGAAAAAGTACAATAGATCCTATGATTTTAGTAATCTATTTTCTCACACTTTTTTTTTTCAAATTGTTTTCTTCATCCCAAACTTTTTTTCAAGTCCAATACCAATTTCCAACTCCCATTGAGCTTCTAAAATAGAACTTCAACTGGGCATAGGACTCCAATAGTATTCCAAACCGAATTCTCCTTGACGTGCACTTCAATTAGAATTCTTCAATTACTTCAAATAAGGAATTCAGGTCACACCCAAATTCTAACAATCTCTACCTTGACACGAATTCCACCAAGGAATGAACTGCCTTCTTCAACAATAATCAAAAATTAATTTCTCCAATAAAACACAATACTCCACTTATTCCAATTAATCCAAGCACTACTCTTGTAGAATTATCTCAGATTCCCAAAAATCATAATAATTTCATAATTTACCAAATTGGGTTGTAACACATCCCCGAAGCAGAATCAAGTCCAAATGCTTTTAAAGAATGCCCTTGCTAGATTGTACACATTCTACTCCACTTAAAGCATGCTCAACAAAATCAACATCCATATACATTTACCAATAGCTCCTTCCCTATCAATTGAATACAATGGCACCGCAGGTGATGGTGGTAAATCGGCATTATTCATATCTTCTAAACTCCATTGAGCAATATTCTTCAAATATCGACTCTTTACGAGCTCCTAAAGGTATTGTACCAAACTGATGTCCACCACGATATTGAACCTATGCCGATTGACTCTTCTAGATTCTGCACGACCCTACAAAATGTATAACTTAGACCTTTTCCATCTCTCCAATACAACTTGGACACCCTTACAAACTTTCAAACTCCGCCTTCACCAAAGAACTCATAACCCTTTGAATCAAGGATAAACAACGAGATGAGATTCTTTTTCAAATCTGGAATATGTCGAATCTGGTCAAGTATTCTAATTGTCCCATCCAAAAGCTTCAATGTGACTGTACCAATTCCAGCAACCCGACAAGATGAGTTGTTTGACATAACCACGACACCTTTGGAAACAGTTTCATATGTAGTAAACAAGTCCTTATTAGGACACATATGAAACACACATGTTGAATCAAGAATCTAATCATTTTATGGTCTAGACTCAATATCAGAAATAGCTAAGAGATCTCCATCACTTACAACGTTCTCTGCGAGGTCTGCTTCGCCTGAAGTATATGAATATTTACTTGTAGCCATCCTTTCTTTATTATGAAATTTGTAGCAATTCTTCTTCAAGTGCCCATTTTTCTTGCAGTAATTACAAATCTGATTACTGAACTTAGATTTCGATCTGTCCCCTACAGAACCACCATGAGCAACTAGGTCTTCTCCATCTCTGATCTCATAAACCAAATGTTTCATCTTCTCTTTTGAATATAAATCATCATACACCTCCTCCATGGTGAGAGCATCACGACTATACACGATCGTGTCTCTAAATGAAGAAAAAGAAGAGGGCAACAAACATAATAGCATGAAAGTCAAATCTTTTAAATCATACTTTACTTCCAAAGTTTCCAAATCAACGATGATCACTTTAAATACAGCCAGGTGATCTTTTAATAATTCTTCTTCTGCTATTCGATGATAGTATAAACGTTGCTTGATGTTCAACTTGCTTGTCAGACTTTTAGTCATGCAATATTGCTCCACTTAACCATAAATGAATTGTTGAATTCTTCTTCAAAATATCCTGAAGAATGGTATTTGATAGATGAAGATGAATGTGAGAAATTACATTCTTATCCTTCCGTGATTTCTACTCGGCTGTCAAAGTTGCTGACATTTTGCCAATTCCCAACAAGACATCATCCAAATACAATTGTGCGAGTATTGCACGCATCTTAACCTGTCATAGCAAAAATATAGTGCTCCGATTCAAAAGCGAAATGTCATACTTCATGGAAGTCATCATGAACAAAAAACTTTGAACAAATCAAACATTGTGCTCTACGGAACTACTGATTGACTCTAATACCACTTATTGTAAAACAAACAAGATACCAGAATAGCTCTTATACCATTTATTGTGAAACAAACCACCTGATTGAGATATTGAAGTTGTATGACAAATAATAATGAAGTATATGATCAAGCAAATAATAATTAAGGCAAGAATATGACAGAAGAATTAAGAGATTTTATTGACTCAAAAATAATGAAAAGAAAAAAATTACAGTAGATCATATAATTCTAGTAATCTATTTTCTCATACTTATTAAATTCTATAGAAGAGCCTAATATTTATAGGAAACATGTAGGGGACGTCAAAACCCTTTTAGTAGAGTTGTTGATGAAATAGGATATCAAAAGCCGAGTCAAAAACGAAGTATGAGAGAAAAACGCGGAAAACCCAAACACATGCGAGGTATCGGCACCGAGTGTTCTGTCTGGAATTTTTTTTTTTTCAAATTATTTCCTCCATCACAAACTCTTTTTTAAGTCCAATATCAATTTTCAACTAATGGGCTTCCAAAATAGAACTTCAACTTGACATAGGATTTCAATAGCATTCCAAACTAAATTCTCCTTGACGTGCATTTTAATTAGAATTCTTCAATTACTTCAAATAAAGAATTCGAGCCACACCCAAATTGTAACATATCCTATCAAATTACATTGTCACCTCAAATTTTAGCATTGCATAATGTATTTCACATTACCACGTTAGGAAATCATGTTCACGATCTAATGATCATACAAAAGTGCACATAAAGATCATACATATAAAGAAGTCTCATCAGTAATACTCAATAGGAAAGTGCACATATTGAGGAACAAAGAAATTTATCTAATGAAGGTATCATGCATAATCATGGAATGGACTATACAACTTAAGAAAAAAGAGGTTATCAAATTCGAATATACAAAACTCTTTAACTATGATAATTTTGAAGATTAAATTCTCTTAAGGGAGAAGGAATGTAATACTCCAAAAACGTTTAAACATATTATGTGGTAAAATGATTTATATGCGTTGTTGTTTTTGTTGCATGACACAAAATCAATTAGGTTTAGATTTTAATTTTCAATTTAAAGTTAAGGACTAAAATGAACTTTTTTAAGTTCGATGATTGAAGTGAAATTATAGGAAACATTCCTTTTTAAGGAAAATAGTTATTATTATATGAATTATTTTTGGTACATTAGACTTATAGACGCTAGTAAGAAGTTTTTAGAAAATTGAGACGAATTAGGCTACAAGGACAAAATCATCATTTTACATGTTTCACAAATTTCGAAGTGTGATTAATAAAGTTTTATTTCAAAAATAATGTTTATAATGATGAGTGTAACGGTTAGAAATTACTTTGAATTTTTCAAGAACTGTTCGGGGATTTACAGTCTGATTCAAGCTGAGATTTTGGGCATAAAGATGTAAAACAATGAAGGAGAAAAACATAAGGAATTTGAAAATTACGAATTACCGAATTAATGATTACTAAATTACCGAATGGTTATTAATTATCCCTTTTTAGTTTTGACCTTGCGTGCGGAATTAATCTATTAAAAGCAACAAGTCACTTTTTAATAGTTTCTAAATTATTAAGCATAAAATTCAATTATCATATGTTTTAATACCACAATTTGTAATATAGAAAGTAATAAATAGTGAACACCGATATGATGACGGAGAAACCCAATGAGCAAAAATTTTAGAATCAAGCCAGTTACCTCCATTATAGACAATATAGATTACAATCCGTTTCCAGCATAGCAAATTCCCTAGTTCTCGCTGTTGTAATTCCTATAATTTTCAAGATCTGTTGTTCCTCCTGACTCACGATATGCTACCGTAGATACTATCTAACTAACCTTCTAGATTTTCTGATCTACCTCCTAAAACTTCCAAAATCTGCTGTAAATTCCAGATTCACAATCTTCTGCAATTGTTTCTTCCAAGTAGATACCCAAGAATCACCTATTATTGTTCTTCTTTATGCGCTTGTAGTCCAACCCCTTTCAACATACAGAAACTTATGAAGTTCAACTGATAAAGTACATTTCTCAAAGTGTAAAGGAAGTCGGTGTTTTGAATTCACGAACCTTAATATTTTCTCAAAACTAGGTTGCTGGATCTCAAGAATAATATGGATGAATCACCAAATAATTATGCTCTTGGATCTCTCAATGAAAGCACAGTAATGCAACCTTATAAAATTCGTGCAAGACTCTCTGTATTTTTAGTTGGAGGTGTATAAGTAGTATGAGCTGTGTAAAACTCTCCAAAATCGCAAATAGGATTTTTCCGGATAGACCTGTCGCTCGAGCGAAGAGCTAGTGACAGTTGAGCGACGACTTCTCGCTCGAGCGAGAATCGGGCAACAGGCGAGCGACGACGATTCTATTTTTGTCGCTCGAGCAGTGTCCAAGCGATAAGCTAGCAAAAATCTGGCGCCGCTTCTTCCTTATTTCCAAACTCGAACTCAAACCCTAAATTACCTAACTCAACTATACAATATTACACTTCACTCCTTGACTTTTACGCATATTCAATTAAGTCTTTTTTTGTTCACAAAATTGTCAATTACACCATTGAACCTAACATAATTGAATTGTATAATTTCGTAGTTTTTTTTTTAATTACGGAAAGATGTTTAAAAGTCAATTTAATTGTATTTTGCTTAACTTGGAATTTGAGCTTCAAAATCGAATTTCTATATTCATTAAAACTAAATAAATAAAGTGGTTAGTGGGGTAGTTGAATAGATGAGAGTTTGGAGACTTTCTTTTGTACCATTAAGACCAAAACTTAGTTTTTTCATCATCCTTAATAGGGCTTCTCCACATATCCGAAAATTCATAGTTTGTCCTTCACTAATCGTTGTTATTAACGCTAATCATGTGTACTAGATTGAATGTCAAGTTCCCACGTCACTGCGGCATAAGTCCGGACAAATATGATTTATTTAATTTGTTATTTGGACAAATAACCTCTTCCATTTGATACTATTCGATTCAATTATTTATACAACGTAAAAAATTTCCATTTGACATGGTTGAGTCTGTTTATTTTGAAATATTATAAAGAAATTTATAAAGTTTTCCATTCAATATGATTCGGTTGCTCATTATAAAATGTGTTATGGATTGTTTAGTATTATGATTAATATTATTTTGAGATTAATCCGCACATGTCTTATCACATTTTTTTTTTTTTTTTTTTTATCATTTCTGAGATTCTTTTTACCAATCAATGCAAATTGGATGGATGAGTGGCAAATCGGTGGTGTCAATGTGCCTTGGATCGATGGAAATGTTTGAAAAGTAAAATTGGAGTTCCTTTTACTTTTAAGCATTTTATAGTTCAGAGTTTTAAACTTATTTTAATTTGATTCAATATAACAATGTACTTTGAAAATTATGATTTACTTCCTATACGTCATCATGTTTGAAGTTTTTTTAGTTATAAAAAATGCATTAGTTCATATTGAACACTATTTGGATAAATTTTATTGAAGTTTGTGCACAAAATTATATAAATATCAATAAGATTCGGATTAGAAATTCGTGACGTTATAAGAATAGTGTAAAGCTATGCAAAATTCTGATAACATTTGGAATTTTTTGGAAGTCTGTAATAATTGTTATATATTTAAAAACAGACTCGAGGATGAAAATATAGTTTTTGAAAATAATATTTACATAGTGGTCCTTAATCCTCCTTTGTAAATAGGGAAGGGACATTCTTCATTTCTTTTGGACTCAGGAGTTGGAAGTGGAGGTGAGCCGCTCGGCCGACTCGACTCTTTCCCAGGCGTGTTGTGGGCGAGAACCAGCTCGTGAGTAAGCCCTCGAGCGGCTTGCTTACTAACTCATTAGCCAAGATCACTTTTGGCTAGTGAGCGGGCATAGGAGAACCGACTAGGCTATCTAGGTAAAAGTCTCCATGCATGGAAGTTATTTTAGGTAAATTAGTGAATACAAATTTGGAAATATAGAGCCGTAAATGTAGTTTTAACCTTAATTTTTCTCATATTCCCCAAAATATTATTAGTGGAAATTCAATTCATTTTTCTCTATATGGATTTGGAATGAAATTATAATAGTCTAAAATCTTTGATCCATTATTAAAAACGAGATAAATATTTTTAGTAATCCATTTTGAAATGACGCAATTTCAACTAAAGACGAGTGGAGCATATGTAGATTGTGTTTATAATTTATTAATTATATTTTTCGTCTTCAATGAAATGTGAATCTCGTTTTCTCAATTTAAATTCTGTTATACCATCTTTGTTAAATATTTCTTTATTGTTATACAATGCTAGGACGAGGATTCTCTATTATTGAGATTATGTTTTGCGATGAAAAGCACATTTAGATTTTTTTTACTTTTAAAAAATTACTACAAAAAAAGTGAATTGGGCTGAGCGGACCCCCTAAATCCGCGAATGGGCTGATCATTGCTTTCAGCTACTTTAAAATTATTTAAATTTCATGTTCTATAAAAATATATCATTGATATGAGAAAGAATTATAGAATTGTATAATTTGTACTCTGATTTAGATTACATAATTTAACTTTTCCCGAGTTCTAAATGTTTGAAAACAATGTGTTAGATCACCAACATGGGATGAGACATTAATAGCTTCTTCAATATATTTCAATTGTAGAATGCACAACGTTATCAATATACAGTAGTTGAAACTATACACGTTATCATTATCAATACAAATAGATATAAGATCTCTCACAGGAGATCATATGTTGGATGGAGATGCTTCTCGTGACCTACGTGGATAGAAGAACATGTGTGTACCCGTCAATGGCTTCAAGAAGATAAAGGTAGACTTCCTTTTTTCTTTTTAGATGTACGATTGCAGACTTCTAAGTTAGAATTGGAATATGTTTCATTTTCTAACCATTATTATATTGTATACATTTCATTTTCTATTTTAAACTATTCACACGTGTATAGTTTCAACTACTATGTACGTATCGTAGCAATTCTCAAGTCATATAAAGTAGGAGGGTTTTTACAAGTATATAATTTCTTTACACATTCCTTAAAAATTTATGTATTCTTTATATTACGAGTGAAAAAAAAAGTACAATTTTTTGAAAAAAAAAAAAACAAACAAACAACTCAATTTGTGGGCTTCGAGTAGCTCACAAGCAAACTTGGCTTGCCCCACCAAAAGGCGATATCACGGAGCATGCCAAGCCTAGGCCTATTCGGGCGAGCTAGTGTGCACTTGACATGCCCTATGGGTGAGCTTGCCCGACAAGTTGAGCCTATCAGTAGACGAATCAAATAGCTATGTTCGTTCCACTTAACACTTTAGGAACATATTTCTAGACTCCTTCACGAACTGTTTTTGTTTAAAAACAAAAATGTCATGAAGTGGACGGAAACTCACGTACAAGTGGATTATACTGCCCTGTGGTAGATAATAATACCATACTTGTCTTGTTAAACTGAAGAGTATAGGTGTTCAATTTTCCATCATGCATAACCTATCTATCATACTTCAATGGCTTACCTAACAAGATATCACATGCATCCATAGGTATAACATTATACCAAATGCTACTCTTCTAAGTAGACTCAATTGATAAATTAATCAAAATACAACTATCAACATTATCTTGTTACGCCACCTATTATAAGGCTCCAGAAATCCTACATGGTAAGCAAGCATAGGGCCCATACTCTACGTCGAACTGCCACGAGGGAATTTGACTAAATAAATCGTGAATAGGCCGAGCCTATGTGTAGATGCAGAATCCATTGGATCATGTCAACCTTCATGGAAAAGAATAGAACTTACATCAAGGGGAAAATTGTTAAAGGAGCTCGGCACAAAATCTTTTCAGGCAATCCATGGTATGTGATTGATGTAACAATCTCCTGCTTCCGCCTTCCTTTCCAGCTAAACAGGTCAAGTCTAAAGCCGCAAGTTAGGTATTATGGATAATAAAATAGTATTAGCATTTAATATTCATGATTGATTGAATGCTATGACAAGAGGCCCTAGCCCTTAGGATGATCCCACATGTCCCTTCATCTAGCGACTCTTAATCATCATCTTCTACTATAAAAACTCACGTTTAGTGTCATTCAAAAGGTAATGCAAGTATAAACTCCAAAGCTATAATTTAACTCTATCACCGTTTAATCTATCATACCCCAAAGTAGACCCCTTTTACATTGAAAGTTTACATTTAAAGCTTTATCACACTCATATACACCTCTTCTTGACTGACTTGACCGTCAAAGTGCGTGCGACTTACTCCACCACCACCGGAGGAGGCCACATGCTGCTAACAGTTTCTCCAAGTGTGCAGAAATTCGGCTTGCGGGAACGTAAGAAGCTTTGGGATCTATTGGCCACATTGGAAGTGCAAAATTTAAGGCCAATAGATTGGCGTGTCTGCGAGAAACCGCATCATAACTACGAATTCCCTTGTGTTGGAAGTCATTAGGACTAAAGCCTTAAAGAAAGAAAAGTGAAAAATACTAAAAGACAAGCCATTTGGAGTACTTCTTGGTGTACCATTTCCTATTGCACAATGAGCTCTAGCAACTACGGCTCACATGTCAGAAATCAAAAACATGAGGCTGCTTCAGAAGAAGAATTTATTCGGACAAATGTTAATGTTCATCGACCACACCACCAGTACCGTTGAGGCAGTGGCACAACTGCACGTTTAGCAAGAGAGGTAAGAGGGATAGCTATAAATATGAGGAATATAGCCCAACAAAATGTTGTCATACAACAATTACTTGTGTGAATATAAAAGCAGCTGGATATCAAATGCCTCATGAGGGTGCATGTTCGCTAAGAAATGCAAACTGCAAGTGCACTGGTCGCGTTCAAGTAATAAATTGGACTTTTTGAGTTCGATTTGTCGATTCCTCAAAGAATGTTTACTTTCAACTACACAATTTTAATTAATTTAATTCTAACTATAAAAAGAAACACACAATTAAAATTATGATTTTGAAAATGAGAAAATAACTAAGAACTGTAAGAAAATAATAAAACAAAAAAATCTTGGAAATTTCGGAGGAAAATGTGGTTAGGATTCATGGCTCGTTTAACCGTAGCCTAATTAATTTCTCCATAAGCCAATTAACAAATTATTCATTTACAATGTTAGACCCGATTTTTTAATTTTAGTTAGTTATCTCTCTCTAGCGAAATTAACTTTAATTGATTGATTTAACTTACTATTTCTTTATGTTGATTAAAACGAAATGACCGTATTAAATCTTTATGAAAATGGATTGATGGGTCACTCAAGGTTAGGGTATATCTCTATCCCCTACACAAATTTAGGGTATTTATTATTTAGTCTAAAATGCACAATCTTCTCTCGAATGATGTACAAATTTCTAAACCAAATCATTTAATGGCCAAATAAATAAAAGACATTCAACATAATAATAAATACACATGATAATAAGCATTCTAATATTAAAGAGTAAATATTAAAATTAATTAAAGCTAGTTCTAGCTACTACCATAAATCCCAACACGCAAATGATTAAAAAAAAAAAAGAATATTTCATACAATACATTGTAAGTTTGACAAAATAATGGAGAAAATACAAGGTTATAGATAAAATTCATTTCTGTTAATTTTTTTAAGATAAAAATGCTTTCTCTTGATATCCCCAAAGCCTTACCAAATCCTTTGATTGCTCTTCCTTGTGCTCTAGATTTTACTCCCAAAATTCCAAGAAAAAAAGAAAATAAAAGGAAAATAAAATGTAAGGACAAAGAAAGAAAAATAAAAAGAAAAGGAAGAGGAAAGGAAGTAGCAGATAAGCTCTTCTAGGCGGCACGTTCCCCTTTTTTAAAATCCTAACCAGAAATTGCAACTTTGGTCCCCAGAATTACAAAAAAATAAAAAAACATTTAAAACGGTTTCAATTTTTTTTTTCTTCAATTAAAAGTGGCACCTAGGCGCAATGATTCTTTTTTCTTTTTGCACACAAGTCTTCTAGGAATTTGCTCTCAATGTCTCCTAGACTTTAATCTTGTACAATTTGGTCCTCAAATTTTGATTTTTCTTTCAATTATGCTATCCATAAATTGCATCAAAGGTCCTTCAACTTTCCGCACCTATGCATTTTGGTCCCAAACTTCAAAATTTTGTGCCTTTTTGTCCATTTGCACTTCATTTTGCCTTGTTATCTTTCCTTTTGGGGTTTCGACATACAAAAGCCATAGTTACACAATTGTGAATAGAAATTCGTTCAATTTAATTAATAATTAACTTGTTAAAGTATCTAACAAATATGCAAAAATGCATTTATCAAATATGCTCAAACTTAAACTATTGCCCGTCCCAAGCAAGATTATCAACTATCACAATCATGCAAAATGAAATAAAGATCAACACATTAGATAACTTGCCAAAAATATCAACTAATGTAAAATTGTGTAATTGATTCATGAGCATGCAACAAATAATGCTAGTAAAAATAATTTAAACTTATCCAATGTTCGATCAGTGCAAGTATGTGTATAGTCACTTTCAATCATCATCTAAATTGGGAAACAATTATCAAGACAAAAAAATTTCAAATTAGCTTTAACCCAACACTTTGTCGTCATATATTTCCTTTCCCGCTTGTGAGATTTACACTCATCAAATAGATATTCATTTTCTTTCCTCGAGTATAAATCTAAAAGTTGCTCTCAATTCTTTCATTTCTTTTTTTAATTTTTTTTGCTCTAGTTCGGTTGGGTCTAACCGGTAATATCAACCTCTAGTCATGTAACAATTCTTCACTAGATGAGTGTTTCAACATTTAAAGGCTCAAATATTAAAATTCAATTGCACTAAATCAATTTTTTTCAATTAAAGCTCATAACCTCACACCCTTAAACTTTCTTTTTTTACCTTTGTAGCGAGCTTCAGGTCGATCGCTTCCCAATTGTTTAGACCAAAGGGTATCGAATTTTGAAATACCCCAACGAACTTAATAACTCGAGTAAAAAAGGCTATGAAGTGAGGCCTAAGATTCAACAAGAGCAAAATCATTCTTTCAAGCACAACAAAACTAATATAGTTTAGATCCCTAGCATATATGGTCATTACTCAACTTATACTTGATAAAAGATACTCTACACAATTCTTTTTTCAACATACATGGAATCAACACACATCTAGATAGTATTCTTCACCAACTCAACCATCTTCAAACTTATCTTGCAATATGATGAAGTGAAAGAGAAGTGAATATACGATTGATAGAAATTTATGCATAACTCACAACCTAGTTCAACTAATTCAAAAAACTCTCCATCAACAAAAATTTTCACATCTAGATAACAATTAAGCATGACTATTGTGCTCCAAGTAACTTGAAATCTCAAGTGGACAAGCAAATTTTTCAAAAACAATTAGGTACAAATATCATATTGGGTCATATCTCATGAATCAATAACAATTTTAAAAATAAAACCATCATAAGCCAGCAAAGCTACCTAACATATCAACACAATCTCAACAATTTAAGCATAATCACCCACAAATTTAAACCACACATTGTCCTCAATGTGGAAAAGAACAAGATAAAAGAGATGAGAGGACACAAAATTTTCTCGATTGGACATTTGGTGAAGATGTACCGTGCTCTATTTGGAGTTGTGATGCCATTAATGAATTTGGGCAAGTGAACTTCTTGTACACTATTGACCTCAAACTTGGCTTGGAACCATGTATATATTGGAGTTCAAAAATCTCCTACAAAAAGAGATAGATAATCAAATAAAAATAAGAAAGTACATAAAAGTTGTTATGTTTTAGTTGATTTTGTAATTGTCAAATTCTGTAAACAAAAGGACTTAAATTAATAGAGTGTAAAAGTTCAAGGAGTAATGTGCAATTTGTTTAAAAGTTAGTTAAATATGTCTAAGGTTTCAAATTTGGAACAATGAGGAAAATGGAGCGGATTTTCGCTAGACTGTCGTCAAGGGTTGGCTCGAGCTACAAAAACAGAAACTGTATTGCCAGACTATCGTCCCTCCTTCTCTCGAGTGATAGGCTGTTGCTCGACTGTCGCTGAGCTCTCGCTCGAGCGACAAGGTTATACGGGAATATTTTATTTCGTATTTTAAAAGTTTTTTTACCGACCTGTCTATTTTTTACCCTACCTATAAATATTCTAAAGCCACAGAACGAGATTTTTTTAGGTTGAACATTGAGGAAATATTGTCATATCATATTCTCTTTATCTTTGAAACTTTCAACCTTCATGTTTCTTTGATATAATGTTCTTGGTGGCGAAAAATATCAGATTCTTAATCCAAATACCAAACCACTTCTTCCCACATATCTATCGGAGTTGCTGAAGATCGAGGAAGGTAACTGGAGTTCCAGTTGGTGAAGAACGAGCTGTTATTCGGGTCTCACAGGAGATAAACGATTCCACAAAGTTAGGAGTTGTTGCATGAGGGCAGAATCTAGAAGGGTTTTGGAAATTGCAGCTGGAATTGGTGCGGAGCATAGAATCTAGGAGAGCTGTCAAAATTGCAGTCAGAAGATCAGTTAGTACGCGAGTCATCTAGTCTGATGGACTGTAAGTCACCAATTGTTTATAGTGGATTGTTGACTGGCAAAGTGCTCGAAGTTTTACCCGATTGAGATTTCTCCGTGATCATTCTTGTGTTTTTACTGCTTTACTTAATGATTATACGAATTACGATATTTAAATATAGGATTAAATTGACTAGATTGAATAACCATTTAGAAATAATTAATTGATGATTTGTTTCTAATTAATTAATTTTTTTAATTCTGCATATAATACATATTCACCCTCCTCTAGGTATTGTTAGGATCGAACTACTTAAATTTCAAAAGTAAATAAAAAGATTAAAATTTAAAAAATTGTGTTGTCTCTCAACAAGCGTTTTTTTATAATCTTTAGCTCGACTTTAAAGATTGAATCATGGACACCTAAAGAAGGTTTTGGATGCCTTGTCCATTTTTTTCTTCAGTTGGCTTTGATCCACATTTTATTTAGCCTCCAAATCTCTACCTTGCCATTTTCGATGAAATGTGACTTTTTTTATTTCATTCGATTCAATTTCAACTATATAGACTTCCACCCCTGCATCAGGTTTAATCACAAAATCAATTTTTGGATAATCAATAAGGTTGAAAAAATGTGAGTTGATTTTATCCTCATTGATTGCCACATCTTCATTTGATTCTGTTGGGGTCAATTTGTCATTATCTCTAATCCCTTCTTCTATAGTCGATATATCATTGGGTTGAATGATCGGCCTAGAATCAAGATTCACGGGCATTGAGAAGTCGGTCCCATCGATTCAAGGGGATTGTACCCCCATTGTTGAAATCCTTCCTAGTACATGTAAGCATATCACTTTCATCCAATTTGGCAAGTTCTTTGAAGCACTTTGCAATTACCTTTTCGTTCAATAGGGAGGACCATCTCCTACAAGCTTAATGCCATCATCCTAGTTGTTAGACACTTGATCTCCCACGAGCATGTACTTCTCATTTGACTTGTCAATTGCTTGTTTTTTACACTTTAAGTATTTTCTAAATCTAAGAAGTTTTAACGTGTGCAAATTAGCGTATGAAAACAAGCATTGTTCTGTATAATGCCTCGCGTAACAAATATCACAACTTGGATGTCTTCCAAGTATATCTTTGGAGTCCATGTTGATATTACTCATTGCACAAGTTTTGTTACATTACAAACAATAAAATCATGCATAGAAAGCTCAAAAATACATAGAGAGAATACACCATACAAGATAGATTAAAACTGGGGGTTAACCAAAAAATACATAAAGAAAGTAAATAAAAAATAGTTAAAACAAAAATTAATTAAAGTAGTAATCAAAATAAAAACATTCATCGACAAGGGTGCCAAAAACTTGTTAGCTAAGAAGTGCAAACTGTAAGTTCATGAGTCGCGTTCAAGTAATAAAGTGGACTTTTTGAGTTTGAGTTGTCGATTCCTTGAGGAATGTATACTTTTGCTTACAAAAATTTAATTAATTTAATTCTAATAATAAAAATAAACATACACAATTAAAATTATGAATTTGAAGAGCAGAGCCTTCCACCTCACACTTACATGGGCTGCTAAGATATGGTATAACTCTATATTAGCTGGAAGTATAAGGAGCGGCTGCACCTGAAGAAGGCTTTTTTAAACCAATAATTTTCCAATAAAGAAGGAGAGGCTCCCATTTAAAGGCTGCAAGATATGAGGCAGCAAGTAGGCCCAATTCACGAATGAGATGTCTTATTGTAAACAAGTCACTGACAAAAAGGCTCTCTCTCAGCTATGAAGGGAGGTATTAACATGGACGCCCCTTTTTGGATGGATGGATGTATGAAACGAGATGATGAGAAACGAGATTGTCAATGAGGAATTGATAGACCACGACAATCAAACTTTGATGGGTTTCCCACCACCTCAGAGGTAAAGAGAGGCCCCATCTCATATTTGGTAAACTAACAGTGGAACTAGGCTGGGCATATCAACGTCCCTACTTTAGGATAGGCATTAGCAACTATCACCTAAAATATAGTACCTTCTTTAGCATATGAAGAATTTGGACCTATTTAGAGGATGCCAACCATAAAAAAGGTAGACAATGATCAAGAATAACGAGCTAGAAATAGGCTCTTCTGCTCTTATCATCAAACTTAAAATCACAACACCAATGATTGCATGTCTATGCCATATTGCTCAGAACAAACTGGTTCATACTTAGATATGAGGGGCATCCAACGAGCCCAACAGAGTGTGCCTCCTTCTGGGCGCATTCAGGAGCCTTGGAGGGATGAGACGAAGCGACATCCTAGAGAAGAATTTCCCAGGCATAGGAGGGATGAAGATAGGACGGGCCAAGAAGTGGCCAATGGCACAGCAGAAAGCCCCTAGAAGATGTTGAAAATGCCCCCATTAGGAAGATTGATACTATTATTGGAGGCCCCATGTTGAGAAAAATCAAGAAATGATCAAAGGAACTACACTATAGAGGCCAAGATTCTTCTCTTAACCAGGTATTTAGTTAACAGCACTTCCCATGGAGTGGCAACATCCCACCTATTACTTTTACATAAGAAGATGTCGAGGGTGTACACTATCATCATTGCGACATATCAGTAGTAAGAGCTATTATAGCAAAGAACTGTTTGAAATGTTTGTTAATGGATAACAGGAGATCTATCAACATCCTACTCGTAGACATTTACGACAAAATATTGATAGACCAAGAACTTACTCCTATGACGATCCTTTATATAGCTTCATACATAGGTGATGAATTACACTGACCATAGAGATGGGGTCGTCCCCATTGATGGCTCATCATTTCATGGAGTTCCTTGTTGTAGACCATAGGTCACCATATCATGGTGTTTTGGGATGACCCGCATTAAGGGAAATTTGGGTTGTCACATCTATCTACCATTAGTACATGAAGTTTCTCACTGAACAAGACATCGCCTCCGTCAAAGGTTATTAAATGAGATCAAGATATGCTATATTAATTCCTTGAGGAAGGCTGAACCTCAAAATGTTAACATGATATCGACAGATATCGAAATACCAGATGCACCTAAAGAAAGGCTGACTCCTAAGCAATTAGAAGACATCGAAATGGTAGATACCCTTATAGATGGGACGACCCTTGAAGAAGGGGCTATGGATAAGGTGTTGGATCCTTGAATCATGGATTTCAATTCTCAAGCAGCTCCAATTGAAGAATTGGAGCTCTTCCCAATAGACCCCAAGATTTTATGAAGATGTTCTAAGTATGAATGGAGTTAAATTTGGAAGACAAATAGAAGCTCAATAGCTTCTTACTAAAAAAACCTAAACATGTTCGCTAAGGAGCATGAAAATGTGGTGGGCATCGACCCCAGCATTAGTTGTCACCACTTCAATATTGATCCAAATTCCACCTTGATAGAGAAAAAGAAGGACCCTTAACCCAAAAAAATACAGGGTTTTGAAAAAAGAAGTGAAAAAGATGATATCTAATGGGTCCATCGGAGAGGCTATCTATCCGAAGTGGATTTTCAATCTGTTCCTAGTGAAAAAGCACAAGGCAAATGGAGGGTATACGAAGACTTTTCTAACCTTAAGCTAGCCTACCCCCAAAAGATAATTTTCCACTTCCATGGATAGATCAACTTGTGGACTCTTGGTGTGTTGTCGTAGGCACCCAAAAATAGTCCTTAAACCTCTAAAACTAATGTAGTAGTGGAAGTAAGGGTCGATCCCACGAAGAGTGTGTAATTCAATAGTTTATGCTCCGTATAATGATTGGGGGGTTTTTGTATGCGAACAATTGTAAATAATGCAATTAATAACAATGAAAACTAAATTAACGAAAATAATCAAGAGACTAACCTTGGTCCAAGTCGATATCCACCTTCGGAAATCCACAACTGATCATAGATGCAAGGATAATTGAATTCATATCTTGAATATTCACCGTTGGAATAATTTTCCTATTTCTCCTTAATTTTAGTTAGTTAGAAACCAGCGTTCTAATTAACCATAATTATTAAATAACCTCAGACCAGCGCTCAAGATTCAATTTAATAACAGCTTTAAACAATAGAGAAATCGATGAACTAGATAACACAAACACCAGCGGTTGCATTCAATCCATTTAAACATTCTTCTTAAGATTCAATAACCTCTATCGCAGAAAATCATCAAATCCTAGTGCTTCACAAGTTAAAGGGATCAAACAATTACGGATTTCATATTTAACTCAGCAGTAGATTACAACGAATAATAAACTAGTAGGCCTCCTAGCAATTAAACATAACAATCATAGAAATAAGTGCAGAAAAATATTCAATACTCAAAAACATGAATTAAATTAAGAAAAACCATTTAGATCTCACAATATGTGGTTCCAAGGCTTCAATCTCCTTCGACCAAGTGTAAAAGTTTAGTTACAATTCATGAATCTAAAAGAAAAATAGAGAAGAATAAAATTGGAGAGGTTCCCCTTTGTTTTGGTCTCCTTAGGTCTATTTATACTTCCCTACACGTTCTTGGCCAATTTGGAGTCTTTTTCTCGAGTTTTCGCGGCCCAAACAATAAAAACCTAAAATCTGTGGCGGCGCGCGGCGCTTGAGCGCTAGAAATCTGTCCACTTTGCGTCAGGTTCAGTATTTTCATCATAACTTTCTCTTCCGATGTTCGATTGAGACGATTCGAGATGCGTTAGAAATATAACTCAAAGGGCTACAACTGTTATTCAGAGACCATCTTCAAATTCGATCGTTTACCATGTCCAAAATTGGTCTCAATATGAGGTTAAAAACCGATGCAAAACTTTTCAGCTTGAAAGTTGATATGTGAAAATGTTTTAGCCATATTTCATCCCTTTGAATCCTTTATTCATCCAATTGGCCTCTAACACTCTCAAGTCTTCATAATGGGGTTTGATACAACTTTTAAATATTTGCACCTTAGTCCCTGAACTTTCACTTTCTTCCATTTTGATCTCTTTTCATCCATTTCTTCCAAATTATGCAATATCCATAGAATTGCCACATAAACCAAAATATGAGAATACTAAGTACATTTAGGTACAAAACAAACATACGAGAGCATAAAATAAGGAGGGAAAAATATGCATTTTACATTCCTATCAACTCTACTCGGGGCATGAGCTATTAAGCTTCTTGGATGCCTCTTCAAGGTATAATCAGATTCCCATGCATCCATCCGATGAGGAAAACAACTCATTTATCACATATAGGGGACTATATTGTTATAAAATCATGATGTTTGGCCTGAAGAATGTCGGGGCGACTTATCAAAGGCTTGTCAACAGAATGTTCACTGACCTCATTGGCAAAACAATGGAGGTTTATGTGGATGATACGCTAGTAAAGTGCTTTAGAGCTGCGAACCATGTTGAGCACCTTGATATAGTTTTCAGAATTTTGATGAGGTACGAGATAAGGCTAAACCCACTCAAATGTGCTTTTAGTGTTACTTCTGGAATTTGGGCTACATGGTCAACTAACGAGACATAGAGGCTAACCCTGAAAAGGTCAAGCTTTATTAGGCATGAGGTCTCCTAGCTAACCTAAAAAGATGCAAAGTCTTATAGGTTGCTTGGCAACATTGAGCCGATTCGTCTCAATGGCCACCAACAAATGCCTTCCATTCTTTAAATTCATCAATGGAGGAAAGAGGTTCCAATAGAACAGGGAATATGATGAGGCTTTCCAAGAGTTGAAGATCCAATTGGGACAATCCTCATTTTCTCAAAGCTAAAAGAAGGAAAGTCTTTATTACTTTACCTAGCTATTTCTGCAAAGGCTGTGAGTTCTGTATTTACGAAGGAAGAAGGCAGCACACAACTACCCATTTGCTATGTAAACAAAGCCTTTTTACATGTTGAAACTCACTAGTCAAATATGGAAAAGCTCTTCACTGTTTCTAGAAAGCTAAGGCCATATTTCCAACCACATATCATACACGTGTTGACCAACTTTCCACTTAAATATGTACTACAGAAGCCTAATGCATCTAGAATGATGATAAAATGAGCCATAAAATTAAGCCCCCGTTTGGTCCCTATTATTCCTCATTAAATTACAATTCAGTTTTCTCTCTTCTTATTAACTACACATTCTTCAATAAAATAATATTACACATAAATCCAAAAAAATCATTCTTTTTAACCACATATTCTCCAAAAAATCTCTATTTTTCTCATTATAATTTGGAATAATGGGGGGGCCAAACGAGCGCTAAGTGAATTTGATATTGTGTGCAAGCCAATGACCTTTATAAAAGGTCGGACACATGTAGATTTCATAGCAGAGTTTTCCAATGTCCGAATGTCAAGATGGCGATGGAGTTGATAGATTCTTCCACTTAGACTTTTTCGTAGATGGATCCTCCAGATAAACAAGGTCAAGAGCTAGAGTAGCATTGGTCATCCCAAATAGACACAAGCTCAATTGTACGGTAAGATTTAGGTTTAACACTTCCAACAATGCAGTTGAGTATGTCGTATTGTTAGTAGGCATTAGATTATCCAAGAGATGCACGTAAATAGTCTAATGGTTAACAGGGACTTGCAATTGGTGGTGAGCCAAGTGAATGGTAACTTTGCTACAAGGGACAAAAATATAGCGTCATACATCAAGAAGGTCATGGATCTCTTACCAGCTTTTGAGAAGTTTAAGCTGACTCAAATCCTATGAGCTGAAAATATCCATGCCAATGCTTTATCTAAACTAGCCAGTATCAAAGACTCGGAACTACTCAAGGTGGTACGATGGAACACCGTCCCCAAACCCTTCATTTATAAAGAAAACGAAGTTATGTAGATTGAAGGATCCCCATTTTAGATACATCAAACTATTGCCTTCCATGAGGATCAAGTCTTACTAGAAGTTAAGGAAGAAGCCAATAAACTCAAAAGAAAGGCTATTTATTTCATGTTTCAAAATGGGGTTCTATATAAAAGATGATTTTCATTACCTCTTCTCCGATGTAATAGAGGAGATGAGGCTAATTATGTACTCTACAAGGTGCATGAAGGAGTGTGTGATAATCACATTGGTGGTCCGACTCTCACACATAAAGTTCTAAGGCAAGATATTATTAGCCAACACTCAAGTATGATGCCCTTCAGTTTGTAAGGAAATGTCACAAGTGTCAATGCTTCTCCATCATTAAAAGGCATCCTCATAGGAATTAATTGTTGTTTCAAGCACCTAGCTATTTGCTAAATAGGGAGTCGACCTCACGTTCCCTGCCTAAAAGAAGATGTAGTGTTAGTTACGCTATTGTCGCCATTGATTACTTCACCAAATAGGTAAAAGTTGAACCCCTAACAAAGATCACCGAGGCTAATACTTCCAAATTTATTTGGAAAAATATCATATGCCTATTAAAAATTCTCCATTCACTTGTATCAAATATTGGGAGGCAGTTTGACAAAAAAAAGTCAGGGACTTGTGTGAAGAATTGGGGAACAAAAAGCACTTCTCATTGCTCCATCACCTCAAGCAAATAGTCGGCCGTGACAGTCAACAAAACCATCAAGCACAACTTAAAAAAGAAATTTGATGCATTAAAAGAGGCCTGGATAGACGAGTTATCCCCAAGTGTTATAGGCAATTCGTCCACAAGTCGAACTACAAAACGAGAGATCCCATTTTCCATGACCTATGGTGCTGAGACTATGAGTCATGTCTATCTTCACCTTATTGCATTCATTTTAATGAGATGTCTAACGACGAGTTGGTGGAGTGCGATTGGATCTTCTTGAAGAAATGATAAATGATTCCCAAATGAGGCTTACCTCTTGCCAGAGGCAGATGGCTCAGTGTTACAAAGGAGAATTTTCCTTTTTTTAAAGAACAAGGTGTTGAGACACAACTATGAAGGTCCCTACCGTATATCTGATGAACTAAGGCCCAAGACTTACAAGATTGAGGATTTGGGTTGAAAAACGTAGGTCCACCCCTAACACAACAAGCACTTTAGAGCGTACTACTAATAGGCTTATATTGTCAACTTTGTCGGATGGTCTTCTTCAACTTATGTTATTATACAATCAATAAAAATGTTTTTTACACTCATAAATACGAGGCAAATTCCTTCCATCTATGGTTCAAATATCATGGCAGAAGTCCTTGCACAGAAGAGCCACCGTCTTTCAAAGATTATCTCCCACCTCAAAAGGAAAGGTACGAAACACCCTAGTAAGGCCGACCTTAAAACTTGCGAGGCGAAAATAAACAAACAACATACAAATTTGCAAAGTTATCAACGGACAAGATCCTATCATTTTTACGACCCTTATAAGACAAACTCACTACTCTAAGCTAATGATCGTTTTTTGTTGTAGGTCGGAGTGTACGTTGACAAAAAAACTTATTCAAGAGTAATTGTGAAGATTTGTTAAAGAGTGACCCACCTTTAATACACGTGCTTAGCCAGATGGTGACCGTATTGATCCAATCAATTGTTGCAAAATTGTCTCAAGTCATCACATCATCTTATTTTGAAGAACCAATGCATATGTTCAATTTTTAACGAGTGTTGTATTGTTAAGTTAAGTGTGAGCCAACTATTAAATCTAGGTTGATCAGTTTATGTTATCCTTTGAGGCTCCAAAACTTGTAAAAATCCATAAAATTTAAGATAATCACATGGAACGAAGAACTTTTTCAAATACATGGAATGAGCTGATTACAAGATAGTAAATGCCAAAAAAGAAAACGTAGAAACAAAGAAATAACCAAACAGAATAAAAAGCCTAGGTCTGTGTGGTGGCATCATCCTGCTGAGGGTCCACCAGACTTTCTTCCATTCTTCAACAGAATCTTTAGCGTCATCTATAGGGGTTGATGGCTCCATTGGAAGTAACTCTTCGTTTACAGCAGCCAAGTCCACTTGAGGATATAGCATGGCCATCATCTTTAAAACTTCATCATATGCAATCTTCTTCCGGTACAAGTCGAGGTCATCATACTCTGCAGTTTCATGAAAATGTGCCACATAATCATTCACGGCTACCTCATCCGTCCCCACTCAGCTGTTGCTTCAAACTGATAACCTCTGCAGTCAACTCACCTACTGAGACTTCAACTGCCCCTTCTTTTTATTTGCAGACTCTAAAGCCGATGAAGCATTCTCTATAAGTTGTCAAAGTTCTCGACTCGCTTCACCAAAGCATTCACTTTAGCTCTGTATAGATGGACCTCCTTCTTTAACTGATCATTTTCCTTAGAAAGAGCATTCACCCTCGACTCTGTCTCAGCCTACTTTACCTTGAAGGTTTCAATGGCCTCACTGGCAGCAGATGTTTATGCCTTGACCTTATTCAATCCAGTCTTTGCAACAAAATCCTTCTGAAAAAGTTCTTTGCTAAGCCCTATAGTCTCATCATGTCTATCTGGGCATTTAGAAAAAAGCCTTATGAACGAACCTATAGGGAAATGCTAGCTTCTATTATATCCACGGAGTCATAGGTTTCGACTTATGAAGAATACTTATCAGTCCAGTATTTATGATAAACTCTCGTAGGTGCTTAGACCTCGATAGGAAACATTTTCATGATTGTAGGGGCAATCTCATTTGACCTCATTCCCGAAAAATTATGATCTTTTCCCCAAGAAGGGCACCCTATACTGACCCTCCTCACCATTTTCCTCTTTATGAGGACACTCTCATCCTCACCTTAATCTTCAACATCAACTATTTTTATAGCAGATAAGGGAACAAGTGTAATGAGCTTCTTTACAAACTCATCTATGGTAGTTTGGCGCTTAGGAGAAGGCGGAGGTTCAGTATTCTTCTTTATTGTAAGCCTCATCTTATGAGGCTTCTTTCCCTGGGGCTCCACCTTTTCCTTACCTCTATATTTTAGGAGAGGCTGAGGGTTCAACTTCGACAAGCGAGACAACTCGTCTCTTTGATGTTTGTATGATGGAGTGCTTGTACTTGAGGATTCTTTTTTTGCCTCGTCGAGCCACCTCATAAAAAACATATTCGGTTTGACATACTCCTTCTTCTCATATTTCTCTGCAAAAAGAAAGATGTATTGAGTGTCCGTTTAAAATATAAGGCTAAAGCACACATGAATTACGAAGCTACTTACCCTTAGTGGCCATCAGCAAATGAGTAACGAAGAGGGTTCTTTTGCCAACTACGTTTTTGAAATGCATATTCTCAGTGGGCAACTCGTAAATACCTTTGACAATAGCCCACTAAGATAGCTCGAGCTCGAAGCGTTTGACTATACCTCTATAAAAAATAAGTTAATAATACAGCTCGCCAAAATATAGAGATAAACATACTCATAGAAAACAAAAACTCACTATACTTATGGTACTGAGTCGGTATGGTTATTTTTGGGACCACATCACCCTCTACCATCTATCAATGACCTCTTACCTAGAACCAAGATGACTTTTAGTTCTTTATTGAGGTTCATGAGCCTAAAATGAAAGCGAATGCGAACCAGGAGTTCGTGCAATACCACATCTTACAATCATGCCCCCACTAGAGGCCCAGGGTTGGAAGGGGCTCTAGAAAATATGGAGAGGCATATTCTTACAAAGAGTGGCCTCCTTCCAAAAGCCTCTGCCAGTTGGCTTCATGCGTTGGGCACAAGTTGCGTAGGGATTAGGTTATATTGTTTAAGTATATACCTGAAGAAAGAGTGTAAGGGCAATTTCATCCCAGCACTCAGAATCGACTCGCTCACAGTAATACAACCCTTCCTAGGAAAACATCTTTATTGTGCCTGGGATCCTATAATGTTCTCTAATGGTCTGTAGTTCACTATCTTTTACGCAAGTCTACCTTAAGAGACCCTACCTCACATTATAGTCTATAAGACCCTTTTGAATCATCCACGCACAATGCCGGCCTCCCATTACTTCCATTATCCTTTCAGTAAGGATCCATGGAAGCAAGCTAGCCTCGGGGCAAATGATCGCCGATCAGCTTTATCAGAAGACCTCACATTGGTGCTCAGTTTCGATGAAAAAGCCATTGTATAGTTTTTTCTTAGGCAAGCAACAAGAAAAATATAGGAGTTTGTTGCTTATGTAACTCATAAACACGCACAAAAGGAGGATTGAATACAGTGGTCGTCAAAAAAGCTGTAAAGATGGCATAAAATAGCAAATGATCTTTTAGGTATTTGAGAATTTTTTACAACGTAAAAAGGTGAGAAATAGCTAAGTTTTTCCTTTATAAGCAACAAAGACGAAGCTCCACCATTAGATAAGCTTCAATGAAGTCATGCTTTACATGTAACCCCATCACATACGTTAAAACCAAAAGGAGCCGGCTAAAATTTGAATCAATGACTCAGTTTGTCTCATGCTAAGCACGCTCTCAACGATAGCGTAGTATCTACCATTATAACAGACCATAATCATGATGCAATAAATGCAACGTATTGAAATTCCCAAACTGCTCCGCTACCGTACCTTGGAAACGGGAGATGTTTTCAAATCATTACATCACGCATCTCATCAGCTTCAACCTCTCAGTAAGGGCCTCGCCTTTTCTTCCAGGCTTCGATTACATTAACAGGCTCGCCCACTTATCAAAGGCATCGCCTTTGCTTTAGTCAACCTTATCCAGCTTTGCGAACATCAAATCTTCTCCATCATGCAATATCAAACATCAACTTTAAAGTTCACACATTGTATGAATATTCATCCATGGACTATGAGATCATTGTGTGTAGTATTTGATCCATAGCCCGTGTGTAATTGAATGGGAAAATGGATGTATGCATATGTTTTTTAAACTTCTCTTATGAAATAATTTTAGTTTTTACTATTTTACTTTATTTGTTGCCGCCAAGCTATAGCCTATCCCCAAAATCAAGCAGCCACCAACACTACCCATTTGTCATGCATGACCTCTTTGAACTCTAAATTTCTTCTACAGTCCATAATGAATCTATAAACACATCTGAATCTAACCTACTTTGAAATTCTAGAATATCAATTTTGAAACTTGCTTCTTATTGTCAAAAACCATCACCACCTAGTGGCATCCACCGACGAGGGCATAGCTTACCTATCAGGTCATGGACAAACTATGTTTCTTTTTAAAAATGACATCTAACTCTTCTAGATTAAGAGGATGGGTAGCATATGTCTAGTTAGTACACATATCCTTCACGCCCAATGGCAGCTTCCACCATCATCAGTCAATGTTTGTACATCATGGTTAGCATTTCAAGGTTCACAACCCCACACAAAAAAGACGACAATACTCATCAAGTTGGTGATATGCTCCGCAAATATCTCCTCATGCTGACGCAACCGGTCAATCTCCTTAACACGCTCATCCTCATTCACCCTTCATAAGATATACCCTCTAACCATTTTTAGGAGTATAGACTCTCTGATACTAACTGGTATAGGCAAAAGATTTAATATACAAACGTAATTACTAAAAAATTTAAGAAACACTCGAGCAAACAAGGGGTTGTCTATAAATAAAATGAAAAGATGAATAGAAGAAGAAGAAGAAGAAATCTGCTGGAGTAATATATTATTAATGTTACAGATGAAAATATATATACACAGCAACCTAACTTTCTATACAAGGTAATCACCATAATTAAGGATTACATAAGGAAAACTAATATTTGCTATCAATACAAATCAAATGACATATTCGACTTTCCAACACTCCCCCTCAAGTTTGAGAGTAGATGTCTTGCACTCCCAACTTGCGAACCATAGGTATAAAGAACTCATTTCCCAAAGCTTTGGTCAAGACATCAGCTAGTTGATTTGTAGAACTCACAAATCTTGTCTCCACAGAACCATCTTGAATCTTGTCTCTTATAAAATGACAATCCATCTCTATGTGTCTTGTACGTTAATGAAAAATAGGATTTGCTTCTATGTGTAATGCAGCTTTATTGTTACAATACAGTAAGGCAGTCTATTGATGTAGAACCTCCAAGTCTCTGAGCAAATAACAAAGCCATGTCAATTCACAATAAGCTCCTATCATTGCATAGGACTCTGCTTCGGCTGAAGAAATGGAGACTATTTTCTTCGATCTCCACGAAATTAACGAGGGGCCTAGAAATACACAGTACCCTATAGTAGACCTCCTCATAAGTGGACAACCTGCCCAATTCGAGTCACAGTAGGCCCGTAGTTGAAGATCACTGGTTGAGGAGAAGAAAGACCTTGGCCATGGGCAGATTTCAAATATCGCACAACTCGCAAAGCTGCTTCCCAATGATCCTTTTGAGGTTGATGCATAAACTTGCTCAATATATGGATAGAATACATAATATCTGGCCATGAAACTATGAGATATATTAATCTCCCAACTAATTGCCTATATCGCTCTGGATCTTTAAGTGGCTCACCTTTATCAGACAGTTTTAAATCACCGTCCATAAGAGTGTCGATGGGAGCTACTCCCAATAACCCTGCATCCTTAATGATTTCCAATACATACTTTCGTTAAGAAATAAAAAAGCCATTCTTAGTTGTAGAAATCTCAATTCCAAGAAAGTACTTCAAGTTACCAAGATCTTTAAGGTTAAATTTATTATATAGGAACTTCTTGATATCGGTTATACTCACGGGATCATTGCCAGTAATTAAAATGACATCAACATATATCAAGAGATTAGTAAAGGACTTGCCTTGCTTCTGGATAAATAGAGAGTAATCAACTTTTGATTGTACAAACCCAGCTGAACGGATGGCCTCAGAGAATTTAGCAAACCATTGGTGGGATGCTTGTTTCAAACCATATAATGACTTGTGGAAACGACAAACCAAGTGTTCATCCCCCTGTCGACGAACCCTTGGCGATGGAGACATGTAGATTTCTTCGTAGAGGTCCCCATGGAGAAAATCATTATTAACATCAAGTTGATGAAGGGACCAGCTACGGGTACTAAAGCCAACAAACAACGAACAAAGATGATCTTGGCTGTTGGAGAAAAGTATCATGATAATCAATTCCCTCCAACTGAGTGAAACCTTTTGCCACAAATCACATTTTGTATCACTCAATGGATCTATCAGACTTAAGCTTGATCTTGTAAACCTAATGACAACCAATGGGAGACTTACCAGCCGGAAGAGGGATGAGAGACCAAGTGCCATTGGCCTGAAGGGCCTGCAATTCGAAGCGTATTGCCTCCTACCACGTCGGATGAGCGGTGGCCTCCGAATAAGATCTGGGTTCTACGAAATTATCGAGTTGAACAACAAATGATCTGTATGTATATGTATATCTATGATAAGAAACATAATTGTCCAATGGATAGTGTGTACCTTTGGTCGGACCTGGAATGGAGGAAGGCGACTGGCGGAGTAAACGTTGGAGCAGACATAATCGTTGAGCTTTATCTACGGAGCGGTGTGGTGACTGGAACGACGGAGTGGCTTATGTTGTAGAGCGGGGTTTTCAGGCGAGGGTACCGGTGCTGGGGATGGTGGACTAGAGGTGACTAGTTCAATGATAGTTTGTGTTGTAGGAAACAGATGAACTGTGTGGTCGAGAAGGGGTGGAAAAGATTTTGGGGGAATTGGATCAAAGGCTGAGTAAGTGAGGAAAATTGAGTCAGGAGTCAATAATGGAATTGGGCTTGGAGAATGGGCCGAATGAGATGAATCAGAAATGGGCTAGACAAAGGAATATGGGAAAATATGTTCATGAAATCTTACATCTCAGCTAGTGAAAACTCTTTTAGACGATATATCGAATAGTTTATAGGCTTTTTGACATATGGGATAGCCAATGAAGACAGAAGTCACAACACGATGATCAAATTTGTGAGAAGTGTGAACGTTAGCGGCGTAAGCAAGACAACCAAACATACGGAGATGAGAGTAGGAAGGCGATTTTGAATAAAGAAGTTCAAAAGGAATTTTGAGGGAGAGAACCAGGGAACGTAACCAATTAATGATGTGGACAGCAGTAAGAGCACATTCTCCCCAAAATTGTATGGGTAGTTGAGCATGAAATTTGAGAGCACATGCCACCTGTAGAATATGATGATGTTTGCATTCCACGATCCCATTTTGTTAAGGGGTGTAAACAGAAGAATGTTGAAAAATGATACAATTATCGTGGAAAAAGGAACGGAGTAAGGTAAACTCCCCATCGTTGTCACTTCGAAGAGTTTTGATGCGAGTTTCAAATTGAGTAAGAACATAGTTGAATAAGCGTTTTAAAAGTGATTGTGCTTCATTCTTGTGACGCATTAAAAATATCCATGTGAAACGTGTATAATCATCAACAATGGTAAAAAAGTATGAGCACCAGAAAGAGAAGAGTGTCGATAACGACCCCAAATATCACAATGTATAATATCAAATGGTTTTGTAGAGGAAATAGTACTAGTACTGAAAGGTAAACGACTCTGCTTAGCAAAAGGACAGATATGGCAAGCATTATTCGACTCAACTGAAAAATTTAAGAAAGTCGTAGCAATGAAACTTAAGCGAGATGGCGATACACGGCCTAAGCGACTATGTCAGAGGTCACTGGATGAAATGGTGATGTTGCAGGCTGGTCAATTTGTGTTTGAGGAAGGTTTGATGGAAGATTTCTTCATTGCCAGTGCCACTAGATAGTATAGTCTGTCATGTTGTTTACCCAAACCAATCGTCCACATCGTATCCAGATCCTGCAAAATACACTAATAAGGGAAAAAGGTCACTGAACAATTTAGACCTCTTGTCAAATGACTAACTGACATCAAATCAACTTTGAATGTAGGCACATATAATACATCATGCAAATAATAGATGGAATTTAAAGGCAAAGACCCTTTGCAACAATATTCGCCTTTTCTCCGCTAGGCAATAGTACGGGTGGTAACGAGCAATTTTTATCTTTGTACAACAATGTAGATAATGAAGCAATGTGATCAGTCGCCCCACTGTCAATGATCCAATTGTGGGAACTTTAGACAAACCTGGCTTGGTGACCGCATTCGCTTTGGAACTAGAAATCTCATCGTGATTGCTAAGATGTGACAAAAGTTGCTTGAGTTGGGCTCCTGATAATGAAACTGCATGTTTTCCTTCATCGTTGTATGACACCTTCGATACCTGGTTAGCCATAGAATACCCCTTATGTGGATTTGAATTTTGTCCTGAATTCATTCTTGCCTTGGGATGACCCAGTGGATATCTATGTAATTGAAAACACTTTTGGATCCAATGGCCTATCTCTCCACAGTAAGTGCACTAAGGTCATCCCTTTCCTAATCCAGAATGACGTCGATCCTGGTTATAGTATTGTTCCCCATGTGCAGAAGAAGAACGGTCCGATCGGACATCCAGAATCTGAGATGAACGAACTCCGGGCGATTTGCTCATGCCGAAAATTGCATTTTTCCACCATTGTTGTGACGCACCACCATAGCAGCGCTTCCACCAAGGTTAGTTGCAATTTATATGGCACTAATGAGTCTTTGTTTCTCTTCTTGAGAAACCAAAGAATATGCTTGGTAGACTGAAGGTAGAGGATTCATCAGAAGGATTTGTCCACGAATTGCACTGTAAGTTTCATTTAAACCCATTAAAAATTGCATCAATTTCTACTGATCTTCCCGAGCTCCATGTACGGTATCTGAATAAGAAGCCAATTCATCCCATAAGCCCTTAAATTTGGTGTAATAAATAGAGACAGAGAGCTATTCTTGTCGAATGTAAGCAATATCTCGCTGAATTTCGAAGATGCGAGGTGCATTGCTTTGGGAGAATCGCTCACGAAGGTCTTCCTAAACTTCATATGCAGTAGAGTAATAAATCACGCTATCTGTGATTTCTGAGATGAGAGTATTGACAATCCAAGAGTGAACCATGTCGTTACATCGCGACCAAGTTGCATAGCTTTAGGGATCTGTCTTTTTTGAGGAGCTTCAATAGAACCATTGACGAATCCAAGTTTGTTCTTGGAGTTCAAGGCTAGGGTCATAGCCATTTTCCAACTTGAATAATTGTCTCCATTCAATGGCTTGGAAACTAAAACCAATCCTGAATGATCCGAGTGGTGAGTGAAGTAAGGATTTGAGATGTCAGCCTTTGAAAAAATGGGTACATATTCTGAATTGGACAAGTCAGGAGAAGCAGCAGTGTTCCCAGAAGTAGGTGTTTCATTGCTGGTCGCCATGTGTATTCGGTGGTGGTGACTTTGAAAACGATTTTAACCCACCAAACGTTGTCGAAAATAGCTCGAAAGACGGCATCGAACTTGTGCAATTCCGAGTTACGGTTTGAAAGATACAACCGTTTTCGTGGAGGTCGCACAAAGCTAAAAAAAATCGAATTGTGAAATTGAAGGCTGGGAAGCACTACTAGAAAATGCGGCTTCAGAGACGGAAATTTCCGTCGCTAAAGCCTTAAATTTTGTCGCTAAAAACTTTCACAAACAAATTTATTAGTCGGTAAATCCATCGGAAAAACGCTTGCCGGTAATTTTACCAACGAAATTCTTTGTCCGTCGGTAATTAGCAACGAACTATTCCATCGGTGTTTAGCGACATACAAAATTGTAGCTTATTAGCAACGATATTAGCTACAATTTTCCCGTCGCAAATTACCTACGGATTTAGGTGCATTGGTAATTAGCTATGGATTTTCCGTCACAAATTTTAAAAAAAAAATTGAATAACTATTTAAATTATTCTTTTCTAGGGAAGTTAATAAATAAAAATTTACAGACACTCAAAATTAATTAAAGTTCAAGAAAAATAAGATAATAGATGGATATTTCAATATAGACCAATTTTCAGCTGTCAAGGACTCTCTGATGATCAAGTGGCCCACTGCAGTAACTTGAAGGCATAGCAGAAAGTTACTGCCTTCCTCTCCACTCCTCACTAGGCTTCAAAGTGATATGTTTTTCTACTGCAACAGCCTCAACACACAGCATGTGCTTGTATTCATCATCTCCAAAATCAATCATTGCATTTGCCTTCTTATTCCAAGGATTCCATATAACTACAAGCAAAAAACAAAAGCTCAATTCCACACGAAATCTAGAAAATTATAGTAAATGCAGACTGATCATAAACAAACAATATAAACCACCTACTCTAAAAATAAGAGAAACTAACAATAACTTAAAGCATGGTAGGAGAATTGATTCATCTATTTTTTTTGGTTATTGATTATAGAAGGACATGGCTTATTAAATATTTGTAATATCATTTACGTTGGAAAATTTTTATATTGTGTCCATTAACAAGTAACAACAAAATTACTAATGTGGCATTCACGAGATAGAGTCCCTTGATCAAGTCTGATTTTAATGGAAACATATACTAAAATATGAGAAAGAAGCAAAAGAGAAACATAAATTACTGGATTTGAAATTTCTAATAATTACTCAAAAAATAAACTAGTCCAATTATACCTCAATCAGTAATACTTTGCACTTAGTGTACCACTCATTTTTTTGTATAAAAGAGAGAAGGAAAATGAAGGGGAAAATGTTGCTTAAAACCAAACAAAGATGGATACATTATAAAGGATATCCATGTGCATGTGAAACCTTTTGGATGAACAATAGAATCACATATGCAAACTAAAGAATGTAACTTGTTATTTCCTAAGAGCTAAAGTTAAAACCCAATACCTGAAAAGCCTAGTTGTTAATTTATGATGTATATCCAAATGTTACTGAACAGTGCCAATGAAACTGTTTTCTTGAACCACCATGATTGCCACTTCAAGTCATGCCATGATCACTTACACCCAGCTAGAAGTTAAAAGCTTATCTAAATAGATCAATCAAAAGCATCAATTTCAAGTTACTGGAAGCAAAAGCAAGTTATTCCCAAATCAAGAATCAAGAAAAATCAAGCCAAATACTCTCATTAAGTTTACTAATCTCTAATGATCCATTCTCATCCCCTCAGCAATTCACAGAGCAATATTGGAAGTAATTCATAGTGTTATTCATAGAGTAATTCACATAGCAATTCACAGAATAACAGATTCATAGAAGCACGGAGCAATACTACAGACAGAGACTACACACTACAATATTCAAGAAATTTCAATTAGTCAGTAGTCACCAAGGCAAACCTAGCTTTCCAAATCAACAATACCCAAAGATTAGTTAGCATCAGACGGAGACCATTAAATGTCTCATCATCAATAGAATGAGTAACCATTCATGTGAAGAAATATAGCCATTTGAACAACACGTACACAAAACACAAAACCAGCAAGCTTCACTGGACAGTGCTTCCAATACTTGACTTCGTCATCCATAAAGCTTTCACTTGCGATTTTATCCACTTTGTGATAGTACGTGTCCATCCTTCATTGTCCAATATGTTCAAATTGTTCACGACGTTCTCGTCATTACAGTCAAGCAACAATGCATGATTCTCATCTTCTACAATATATTTTCCAGAATAGAATAAAAAGGAGTGATGTACAAATGATTAGTATGTGAATAAAAAGTTATTTTACTATGTATAAGATGTGGATAAAAATTTACTTTACTATTTATAAACACTGTATAAACATAATCCAAACAATGGCTAAAGCAGTGATGAATAAAATACTCATAATGAAATTTGTCATAATTGATAATCCCTGATTTAAAGCTCCAGAAATGAATTAAGGTATGGAAAAACTTTTGTCTGTCATTTATCAAACTAATATTTCGAAAAATTACAACTCTAAAAAGATTAAAAAAAAAAAAAAAAACTAAACTGGCCGAACTCCATAACTACCCGATTTAGAACATTTATGAAACTCAACTGCTGTTTGAAGAAATTTTCAGTTTAGATTAGTTGAATGAAAGCTCCAGTTGAAAAACATAGCCATAGCTTCTGGAATTAGCTAATAAATTTAGAACCCAAGAAGGAAATTACCTTTGTTTGCCATTTAGGGTTGAATAAAGCTTTTAGGATTGTTGAAAGAAAATGGCTTTATTGTCGATAACAAGTCCGCCGACCGGATTTCCTATTTGCAAACTAGAGTTAACCGCGTTCGATTAACGAGATTTTGGCCGGAGATGGATTTTGCTTGAGTGGGGGGAAAGTAGGGGAAAATTTGGGGGAAATGGGCCGCTTTCCCGATTTTTGTTTCTTTTGATAGATTTATTCTTTTTTTTAAAAAAGTCTTTGCCATTTCATGAAATTTGAAAACCTGTAATGTTTCTGTTGAATTATCATGTACCCATAGACTTACTTTTGTCAATTTTAGAGGCAAATAAAATTTTAGGTGGGAATTAAATTTTTTTTGAGTTTTCAGACGGAATTTTTTCGTTGGTAACTATATAATACTTTTAAAATTTTACTTACAATGTTTACCAACAGATTTTGACGTTGTCACTAAATTATTTAACTTATTATTTATTATTTTTAAATTTTTATCGACGGATTAATAACAAAAATGTACCAACGAAAGTCTTTCGTTGGTAATTCTGTTATTAATTTAGTATTTAGTTTTTAATAATGAAAAGGTAATAATTTGTTGTTGATTTGTTGTTAATCCGTTGGTATTAGCAACAGAAAACGTTCGTTGCCAACTATCGGTCTCTATTGCCTCACTTTCTAGTAGTGAAGGTTCTGCACGAGAGATTAGAGTGCTTAATGAATCGTGATCTCAACCTTGCTCTGATATCATGAAAAGATGAATAGAAGAAGAAGAAGAAATTTGCTGGAATAATATATAATTAATGTTACAGACGAAAATATATATACACATCAACCTAACTTTCTATACAAGGTAATCACCATAATTAAGGACTACATAAGGAAAACTAATATTTGCTATCAATACAAATCATATGACATATTCGACTTTCCAACATAAAACTCTCTTTAGTTTATTCAAGAACAACAAAAGAATAAAACCATGATCCAAGGTAGTTAAATTGTAGTCTTACGTAGAAAAATAATACTCTTGTTAATGACCATAATACTCCTATTAAATAGTCTTCTTACGTTAAAAAGACTCGTCGAGCAGGGATGCCTGCCCCCAGCTTAGGAACAATTTTTATCATCCCTTTGGCATGCTCAAGGTCAGGGTCCTCCAAATACGCTAAAGTTGTCTCTCTTGCTACATGACTTAGCCTAACTTATGATATTCCAACTGTAGTCTTCTGAGTTGTGTTTAAGTCTCTAATGGACATAAGACAAGGGTATATGAAATACACATTTTTTATTGACCATATTGGTATTTGAGCTCATATGGTACATTGTAGTAAGATTTAGGGCCCAAAAGATAAAAGAAGAATAAGCTGAAATGTTGATACGTAAATTTTGAGAACGAGATTATAACGAAACAAATCATGCATATGTTAATGCATGTCATTATTTGTTGAAAATTTACTCATATGGTTTTGGATTATAGGTACGGTAATGTATGTATTCGAGGTTGGTGCCTACTTCAAGATGATACGATGATTTTGCACTAGTTACCTGACTGGGGTTTAATGGCCAATCATTAAGGAAACCAGAAAAATGTTACAACTTATTCAGAATACTTTATTTAGTTTTTTGGAAATATTGAAATATATTTCAAAATGTTAACTGTCGATGATTTTCGCTTTATATTTTACAAACGCATTATCTATTATTGTTTGTTCTAAACTATATTGCTTTTATCAGCTATGGTTAAATTAAATATTAATAAAATAACATCAAAATAATATAGAATTTTTAAAGTCATGCTTATATTTCATGTACCATACAATATTGTCAAATATTTTAAAGTGTATTTTAAGAACGACAACAAAGCTATTTGGTATATCAATTTTCTATTTAGGGTGTGTTTGAGCCACGTTATATTGGAATAAAGTATTTTTGGAATAATAGATTGATGAAAAATGTGTGATTGGAAAAGAAAGAAAACTTATTGATGTGATGGAAAATATTATCTTATTGAAAAATGTGTAGTTGAAGTATTTATAAACAAATTAAATTATAATAGATAAAAATAAATGGTGAATCGATCATTTGTATTAGTATTAATAAATTATTTAATTTATAAATAGATAGAAATGAACGATAAATAAGTAGGCAACACTAATTAGTCTAACAAAATATATGGATAAATAGTAAGAGTCTGTTTGATTGCAAGACTAAAATTGTTGTTAAGAAAATGAATTTCAGGAAAATTAAATTGCCTATAACTTATTTTACTGAAAATTGTCAATTAATTGTGTTTGACTGATATAATTTTTTGTCGGAAAAATATTGAAATTTTGAATCCTTTGGTGCGTTTAACTTTGTTTTCTATATAAATTGTCCATTAAAGTGATAAAATTTGTTTCCATTGCCAAAAAAATAAATAAAGGTTGCCTAAAAAAGTTTTTCCCACCAAAAACCATGAAAATGTGGAAAATCAATTCCGTGGAAAATTTAGTCAATCAAACATGCAAAAAGGTAGAAATGAAATTTAATTTCCATCTTCCATGAAAAAGAAAGCCAAATCAAACAGAGGCTAATTAGAGTAGTTTCTATTTTAATTTGAAATTTTTATTTTAAGTTTCATTCATTTTATTTTTGTTTTTAACAGCTTCTGTGATCTTGTTTTCAGTTGTTTATGTGAAGGGCAAGAAATATCAACCTATTGCATGTTGATCTTGAACCAGAATGCACTTTTCGCCTTCTAAGAGGTATACAAAGAGAGGAACGGGACGCAATGGCTGAACAGGAAGCAGGAGCAGCTAATGAGAATAATCAACCGATAGCTATTCGGGACTTTTTCAGGCCTGTTGTTAATGAAAACTACTCCAGCATCGTACGCCCCGCTATAGCAGCAAACAACTTTGAACTGAAACCAGGGTTAATACATATGGTACAACAAAATCAATTTAGGGAAGCTTCGACTGAAGATCCAAATGCCCATCTGAGATCTTTTCTGGGAATTTATGATACAGTGAAGATAAATGGAGTTGGCGAAGAGGCAATTAAACTTCGATTTTTTTCCTTCTCCTTGAGAGATAAAGCTAAGGCTTGGTTCCAGTAAGTACCATATGGTTCTATCACAACTTCGGAGGGGTTAGCTCAGAAGTTTCTAACAAAATTTTTTCCACCCCCCAAGGCAGCTCAATTGCGGAGTGAAATTGGTCAATTCAAACAATTTGACTTCGAGCCATTTTATGAGGCATGAGAGAGATTCAAAGATCTACTTAGAAGATGTCCTCGGCATGGTTATCAAAGTTGGGTGCAAATCGAACTCTTCTACAACGGGCTGAATGGTCAAATAGGACAATAGTGGATTCTGTAGCAGGAGGAACTCTGATATCCAAAACCTCGGATGTGGCGTATTCATTGCTAGATGAGATAACTACTAATAGCTATCAATGGCGAAGTGAGCGTTCAAGTGTGAAGAAAGTTGCTGGCATTTATGAGGTGGACCCTATCACAGCTCTTGCGGCTCAGATGTCATCTCTTACTACTCAAATAGCTACATGAACATCACAGGGAACTCCAAAGAAAGCAGAATCTATCATGGCAGCCTCAACTTCATACTATGCGTCAGAAAAGGAGCAAGTCCAGTATGTGAATGGCAGAAACTTCAATCAGAGAGGAAACTACGCGGCAAATTAGTATCATCCAGGACTACGAAACCATGAGAACCTCTCTTATGGTAACAATGTGAAAGCGCTTCAGCCTTCACTTGGATACAATACTCAGCCATCTGAAGGAAAGCCATCACTGGAGGATATATTGGGAACCTTCATTTGTGAGACTAGATCGAGGTTTAATAAAGATGAGGCAAGACTTGATAACATGGAGACTCATATTTCCAACATGGGGGCCACAGTGAAAAGCCTAGAGGTATAGATAGCAACTGCATTACAATTACAACAAAATGGAGACTTTGCCAATGACACAAAGGTTAACCTAATAGAACATTGCAACGTCATCACATTAAGGAGTGGTAAAAAAGTTGAAGAAAAAAGATTGTAGAGCCTACACTAGATCTCATACTTACAAAGGAAGAGTGGATTGAAAAGTAGAAGACCGAAGCAGAAGCAACGAAAGAGATTAATAAACCTTACTCAATCTTGTTTCCAGACAACCCACCTATCTTGAAGCCCTGATTACCATTCCCACAAAGATTCATGAAGAAGAAATTTGATGAGCAGTTCTCAAGGTTTCTGGAAGTCTTCAAGAAAATTCACATCAACATTCCTTTTGCAGATGCCTTGACCCAAATGCCTAACTATGCCAAGTTCTTAAAGGGAGTGATGACAAAGAAGAAAAGTTGGATGAGTTTGAGACGGTTAAGCTAACAGAAGAGTGTAGCCCCATTTTTCAGAAGAAGTTTCCTCAGAAGTTGAAAGACTCGGGCAACTTCAACATTCCTTGCAATATTGGTGATATCACATTTGATAAAGCATTGGGGGACCTTGGAGCTAGCATAACTTGATGCCCCTATCGGTGTCAAAAAGTTGGGCCTGAGAGAAGTAAAGCCCACAACCATCACCTTGCAACTAGCAGACAGATCAATTACATGCCCCAAGGGCATTATTGAAGATGTATTGGTGAAGGTTAATAAGTTCATCTTTCTGGTGGATTTCGTGGTGTTGGACATCGAGGAGGATGAGAAAGTACCGCTGATTCTTGGAAGACCCTTCTTGGCTACTGAAAGAGTGATGATTGATGTACAAGAAGGAAAATTGACACTACGAGTTAATGAGGAGCAGGTCGTGTTCAGCATACATCAACATAAACAATCTTCAGAAAAAAGTTAACACCTGCCATATGGTCCAATCAATTGACGAAATGAAGAGTCAACATTGCAAAAGCACATTGTTCCATGATCCTCTAGAGAAATACATGGCAACTAGTTACTCAAAGTTTCCTGCAGCTGCCAACTGTTTGGACTAGGGTTTCGCTTTTTTTTTTTTTGTATTGTAAAATTCAATGTTATATCTCCTTCATTCTTATTATTTTATTTTCTTTCTAAAATGACATATACTTGAAGTTTGAGCTTTTATTTTTTTTATTGCATAATTTTACCAGATCTCATCCAAATAATTGATTGTTAAGTGTAAAAAAAAAATTATATTATGTATTCAATACTTAAGAAAATGTTACCAAAAAAACGGTGATAAATATATTTTTTTGGAATGCTAACATTATGTCCATAATCACATTGCATGTGCATTAGACTAGTGATAGAAAGAAGGGAAAGAGAAATAATAGGTTAGACACAAGAAATTGGGGTGAAATGGATGTGTCTGTGGGTAGGGCGGGGGTGTAATTTGACTTTATAACATTATTATTATTAATATTAAAAAATTAAATTATTACCTGATTTTTTAATAAAAAAACTTTTAAATTTGATTTTTAAATCGTGAAGTTAAAAATCAGGTCTGAATGTAATTTACACGTGTAAAACCCACTTCACACGGGCGCGACCCGGGAAACAAGTCCAGTACTGCTTGCAGCGGACCAGCCCAAATAAACCCGACCCGGTAACTTGACTATATAATATCCATATTCTCCCACGCACATAACTGAGCAAAACCGCTTATTTACAGACTGCAATTCACCCATTCTCTTTCCATTCGTTACACACCACTTCATCCCTACCGTTTTATAAATTATATAATAATTCCAACTCCTCCAATTCAAAACCCTAGAAAACCCTAAACGAGTACAAAAGCTCAATTAATCAATTTGAAGAATCTTCTCTCCTCCTTCTTGAGTCCTCAATTTTTCCATGGCTGGGCCCGCACAGGAGCAGGCGCTTCCTCTCCTCGCTTCGGCAAACAACCATGGGGATTTGGCTGTAAAGCTGTCGTCCTTGAAGCAAGTCAAGGACATACTATTATCTGCAGAGCCATCTCACGCAGCAGAGCTCTTTCCGTACTTGGTTGAGCTTCAGACTTCCCCAGAAACGCTCGTGCGTAAATACCTCCTCGAGTAAGTTATTGTTACTCGAAATGGAGAATAATATCCGATTTTGGTATTTCTGCGAATTCTTTATTTTTCGGCTCTATTTTATTTGATTTTGTGATTTATTGGTTAATGTTTGAGAGAAAACACGATTTTCTTTCTTAATTTAGTTGGGGAAATTAAGAAATTACTTAAATTGGGTTTATGTCATTTTTCATGATTTTTTGACGAATAAAAGATTTGTCTTTTCAGACAGACTACGGCCTTTATGCGAAATTAAAGGAATGCCTTCTACTTTTTGTGAACAGGATCTTGTAATTGTTGAATGAACAAAACGATTGAACCTTGACAATTGATTTTTCTACTAAATGATAAGCTTAATTGGATAAGAGGTTTTATATTTGTGCTTGAGTTTAGTAGACCATGAGAACCTTCTGGGCTCCCCTTCCCAGAAAAAAGGAAAAATAAAGAAAGAAGGGGAGTAAACATAATTGTTCCACTGTTTGTGATTAAAGTTAGTATGCTGGCGTGTCCTAGTTACACAGTTCATAAGAAGTCTTATACAAATTTGAGTGACTTAAGATGATTTTACTGTGTAACTTGCAACTAAATGACATGAATCTCGAATAAAAACCTCCTTTCCTAAAACAAGACTACAAGAATAAAGGGGAAAAAAGTTCACCCAAAGGCAGGTACTTATTGAGGCAGTCTCATTTCCAACAAGGATTTTTATTTCAATTTAAGTTTTTAATTTCGTTCCCTTACATTAATGTCTAGAGGACAGAGACATTGATGTTGCATTTTCATTCTAGCCCTGCATTAGTCTATTCGTAATAACCTTGTATTGCAAATTTTTAACTGTTCTCCCTGTGTTGAGGATGTCCTTTTTTTTTTGCTTATTTGGAGACTTCTGTATACCGATAAGGAAGTGTTCTATAATATTCTTGTTAAACATGCAGCTGGAAATATTCCTAGAGTTTGTTTGCTAACAATTAAAATCCAATTAAAATTGAAAATATGGCTGTTATTGGATTTCACTTATCTAATAAAAGTCAACAATAACGACTAGTTTTTCAATTTTAATCCGATTTTAATCTCTACCAAACAAGCTCCTAATGCTCTACATGTAAGTTTTAACTTGAAATAGGAGATTTTCTAGTGAGGTTCCAGCTCTCCATGATTAAGTTGTTTCATTTCTATAAGAACACCGTTTTGACTTCAACTGCTTAATGACGAGCTTCCAGGCTCAATAAGACAGAAATCAGGGAAGCCAGGTGATGCTTGGTTCAGATGCTTATAGTCTTTCCTTGTCAATGTAATTTCATCTCTTGAATTATTTTATCAGTAATAGGTCTTTCACAATGAGATCCACCTCTATACTAATGGTATTTAATTAGGAAAGTTCAATGGGTAGCTGACGCTCTTTGTCCGTTCTTGACAGAGTAGGAGCTTCATTTTTATGTTTTCGAAATTGAAATAAGATTATGAATTATTGACTACTTTGTCTGGGAGTTGTTCGAGGTTGATCCTAGTTTGCCGTCTTTGCATTATAAATTTTATGTTCGTAACTGGTACAAGGTTATCTATTTAAACTATTTTAAGAGGAGTAAATTATGTTTGCATGATAATCACATTAATTAGTCTCTCTCAAAATTGTTTTGATGGTGCAACATCATCATCCATCTATGATGCATATTTGATCTTTGGCTTTAGAAACCGTTGCATGCATATTGATGATGCTGATATTGCTTTTTTGCATGCATATTGATGATGCTGATATTGCTTTGTAGTCCCACATTGTCTTGCCATGTAATGAAGGTTATTTTGCGTTCTTCTAATTTCATCGAATGTGTTTGGCAGAGTAATTGATGAGATTGGAGCGAAAAGTATGGAGCATTTATCCATATTGTTGCCTATCTTGTTGACGTTCTTAAAAGATAATAATTCCATGGTTGCAAAGCAATCTATTATCACTGGCACAAAAATCTTCTGTAGCGTTTTGGAGAACTTATTGTTGCAGGTCTCTTTCTATCTTATCTGTTGTGCATTGTGTGATTTCATGTCCACATATCTTCTTTCTTGTGCTTCCTATCAAAATGAAACCACATGAATTGTTTTATTTCATTCTAGTCCAATCGTCTTCTGCTTCCGTTGCTTTACAGTTGTTTTGATCACAATTTTTCTGCATTCTGTTTCATCCCAAGCCCATATGTTGTGTTAAGTTACAAAAGGTTCCTACAATGACATTGCCTTATAAAGTGCAGAAATTTGTATTTATCAAAAAAAAAAAATAAAGTGCAGAAATTTGAAATCTGTGAATTTCTTCTATTCTACTTTTCTATGTTTAATAAGTTTTGATTGAATTACTTTTAAGTGATGCCCCTGCAAATTCTGTAGTTAGGTGTCTGTCCATAAGTTTGAACAAGTCTCTTTTATAGAATCCATTTTTTTTATTTTGTCTTCCTATACTGTTCTTGTTTTCCAAATTTTAGTTTTACTATCCTGTTTGTACATTTGAAACTTTGAACTGTATTTGAAAAATTATAGTCTCAACGGCGTGGTATGGTTGAGAGGTGGCTTGAAGAGCTGTGGATGTGGATGGTCAAGTTCAAGGATGCTGTTTTCAGCATTATCTTTGAGGTGCGCGTTAAGTTGCTTGTGGAATGTAGTTTTACTGCATACCTTCATTTTATGATGCCATTGAATGTTCATATCTAATGGATCTTTTTGTTCTAATAATTTCTCAGCGAGTTATCAGTATTTATCAAATCTGTTCCACGGTTCATATCCTTTCAACTAGTAGTATGTTTTGGCATATTTTGGACCCTCAATGTTCATGATCATGGGAATTTTGTGTGAAAATAAAATACAACTTTTTTTTAACCAATTTTCCATTTTTAAAGATAGGAACAAACATTCTAGAGGGATTGATAAACTTTTCTTTGGCAACTTATTTATACTTTACAATAAAGTCTCTCGTCTTTCTACTAATTAAATCTTCTTTTATATAAAACAAAATAAAAATCACAAAATCAAATTTTTTTTTTTATTGATATTGGCAATGCAATTGTTATTGCCCACATCAGGTGGTGAGAGGGTGATAGGCCGTCAAAGGAATTTAACTGTAACTTTATATATTACTAACTGTTATTGAATTGGATTTGATTATAGGTTTATGCGGCCACGGACATTGACCATGGGTCTTTGTTTATTAGTGCTGTGGTGGAGCTAGAAACTCTGGGGATGAATAGGATGAATGGAACTTTCTCAATTTTAGTTGAAAGAAAATCTTAAATACATGTTACTGCAACAAAAGAATATTTTAGTTGGTTGTAAAAAACAAAAGATTAACCTCTAAAAGATACCAAAAATATTATAGGCTTGATCTAGAATCTGGAATTATAGATTAATGATAAGTTAAAGTTAGTAAGTTCAAATAGTATGCTCAGGTCTGAATCTTCTCCCTCTATGTTCATGCTTCTATTCTCGTTTTTCTTGAGGGCATCATTCTATCAATCCCCACATACCTATTTTCTTCCTAGATTTTAGTCGTGCGAGTTAGAATTTTTGCTGTTATATTTAACATGCAAATTTTAACACAAAACTTTGCATGGATTTTCTGCTGCTGAGTTAAGCTTACATAACTGAGATCCTGAATATATCCTTGTAGGCTGGTTCTGTTGGTCCAAAGTTGCTAGCGATAAAGTTTCTGGAAACATTCATATTACAATTTACACCGGATACAAATGATTCTGAAAAAGTTGTACCAGAAGGTAATGTGATATTGATTATTAAGATAATTGAATTTTGATTGCTGAAGCTGTTTATGATATTGTACCTTTCAATTTAGACATTTTCCCAAACTATTGCTAAATTTGTTTGAGCTTCCAATTTTATACCTTATACTTTGGATGTTGCTCTGGCTATAGTTACTGCAAGGCATGGAAGGACATTTAACATCTCAATGCTGGTTGATCGTCATCCTTTTCTGGATCTACCTGCTCTTGTATCAGATGCAAATAGATATTTTAGCATTTTACTGGATTTGTTGCGATCAGCTAGCAATCTCCCTGGTTCATTGACAATTTCTGTTGTTAATAGGTGAGCATTCACAAGCTAATCTATTATTTCCCTCTTTGTTGGACACAAAAATCTGTCTTCCACATTTGTTACAATCATGCTGTAGCAAGAGCTCTTATGAAGAACTTAAACAAACAGCAATAGCAAATTTAAAATCAGTTGATCTCTTTGTTGGAGGATGTAATTTTACACCTGAGGGAGGAAACAGTTCTAGGATTCGAATTTTAAAAATCACCTCAAGAAATAAGTGACTGGTGATAAAATGTGCTAATTCTACAATTTGGATTAGATATTGTGTTAAAATGTAGTAGATAAATGTTAATCATCACTGCATTGAGCTCTGTAGGAACGTGAGTGTGGGTACAGTGTTTCAAAGCATATAGAATTATGAAGAAATTATTAATTATGCACAATCTCTGCCTTAAGCATCCACCTGATGGCTGTATTGCATCCCATGGTGCCACAAGAGACCTCAAACTCAATTAAAACAAATGCACATGTATTCATTAACAGAAAAATGTACATGTATAAGATCCAACAGAGATCCTATTTAAAGATGGATTTGATTCCTTTCCTAGAAACACAAGTCTACAGAACTTATGTAGATTAGCAATTGACAACATAGGAATGTTGTTCCATACTCTGGGTAGTAACCGTTGGGTTCCATTTGGACCTTGGAAGAAAAGGAAATTTATTTTTACCTTTCTTAAAGTGAAAATCAAATGTGGGCAACTTTTCAGTTTAGTTGAATGCCCTGTAATTGAAAGGAAAAGCATGTCTACATCAGATTGTCTCTGTTAATTTGTAAATACACCCATTGATTAATAAAATTTTGATTACCTTTCAAAAAAAAAAAAAAAAAAAAAAGGATGTATTTTTCCAAGGTCTCAAATGTTTTTGCAATTTTCAATGAACTGCTGCAATGTATCACTTTATATAGTAGAAAAGAATATAATAAATTTTTATGTCCAACATCAGCCCCAGTTTGGGTCTTTTTAGAGTTCAAAGGAAAAAAGGCCAACTGATAATTTCTGGTCATTATCATCCTTCTTCAAAATGATGTGAAAGCTTGTATCTAGCTTCTATAGTCGATTTATGTGAATTGTTTTTAATGAGATATGCATCCTTGCCATTTTCTTTATACAGAGATCTATGTTTATAATTTGTGTAGAGATCTTGATTGGTTATTGCTTCTTCTTTCATATTTGTTTATGGTTTGTATTTCTAGTTTAATCTTGGAGATTGATAATCACTTTGTTTTACATCTGCAAGCAATCTTACATTTCTATGCATTTTTTACATCGTTAGTTGATTTTTATATCCTCAGGTTTTATACCATGTAGTTTGCAAATATCCATCATGGATTTTTTATCCATTTTCAGGACGTTTGGTAGATGCATGATGTTTATGTGCTCTCATGTCTTCCAGTTGTCCTGTATTGATCTGTAGTGAAGTGGTTTTATTTTTCTCGTGTTATTGTTATTGGGTTATACCTCTGACAAGTCCTCATATTTCAATCCGGTGCCTTGTTTATGTAAATCAATATGATCCTCTACTGCTCTACACAATCCATTTTTTGATATGTCATCACTTCTGATATGCCAATTTGCACTTTTGCCTGTTAAATATTATCACTTTGCTTGAGTTTAATTTATCTCAGCACAAGTTTTCACAGGGATTTTCATTGAATTGACCATCTTTCATAGTGATGAATGTGCAATTATACAATCTAAAATGAGTTTGTGGCTTGCTTTTCTAAACTAAGATAATAGCCAAAAACTTATATGCAAAAAAAGCCTCTGGGAAATTCTTTGTACTGGTGAATTGCACATCTTGAATGGTCCAATGCTTTAGAATTTTTGGCGGGATCACTGATGCTTGAATTTGGTTGTATAAGTTCAATTGCCTTTCTGTGCTAATTATTGCAGTATGATGTCCAGCTTTTTTAACACAGAGTTAAATGGCATTTTGCTTGGGATGCTGAATTGGTGGGTCAGATAACATCTGATGTCAACAACATTGGCAGTTCATAGACCGGCTGGTTTGCACTAAAAATTATTGGGGCAAGCAATTTAGTGCATTGTACATTGTTGAGAGGCCATATTACTTGAACCATTTTATTAGAATGTGTTTTTGTATATACACAGTTGTAGCGTGTGGTGCTGTAAATACTGCTTATGAATGTATATCTTTTTAGAAAATCTTGATGCTATAATATATATGGCAATCATTTTCATCATTCGAAGATGGTGTTGCTCAGCTATACTTGTTATAGTTCCGTTGCTCTGAAACTTTATTTCATTGCTGTTTCCCACTGGAAGTTGATTATATTTTTCGGATTTGTTAGTCTTTTCTGATCTAAAGATCAGTTCTTAGACGTATCTTCTGTTTCCCTGTGGAAGCAAGCAGGTTTTGTGGTTTACATTCTTGGGCTTAACATGGACCACGGATGGTTTCATTTTATTTTTCAGCATAATAAGTTGCAACCATTCACTAAGATGAACTCCTTTAGCTGGTGTGTGCCATGCAGTATTATCTAATTTCTGACAAATAAGAGCATCAAACAGCTAGATGTGTTTCTGGTGAAGGCAGTTAACTAATTTCTGACAAATAAGAGCATCACACAGCTAGAGGTGTTTCTGGTGAAGGCAGTTAACTAATTTCTATAAACTCCAATTTTAAATTTGCCATACGCATGCTGTGAGTTACAAAAATTTGGAAAACGAACATTAAAATGATTGATTGATCTGCCCAATAATCTCTACTGCTGAATTTAGTTCTGCTGGTCATGCAAAATGCCATTGAGATGGGAAAGAGTGATGCCATTCGCGTAGAACGAGCAGGATTTAGTGTTTCTTTTTAATTCATGTAACAGTAGATCTTATGAGAAAACCATGATTGTGTACTATTATTTAAGTAAACAATAACAATAACTTCCACTACATGATGACATTAAAATGAAGAAGTATGGGCAACAAAATATATTAAGTTACTCATCAGATGTCAAATTACCAACTTTTATTTTCTTCAGAATGGGCATGGTGGTGGATTGTGTATATATTCCTGATCTGCACTTGAAAAGCATATTCTTGTGTGGTGTGTAGTACTGTTCATGATCTAAATCCCATAGCCAACCTACATCCATTTTGGATTGTGCTTGGTGCATAGATTCTCTAGTGAGTTTATAAATGTTAAGTAATCAGTTCTATATCAAGCAAGGTAATTCAGTTTGCCACTTTGGAAGATGTGGATTTGAGTATCATCATTGTTATCTTTTTGACTAGTAAAGGTAATTTAAGAATCTTCTGATGGGGACCCAACCATCTCTCCCAAAAGTCCAGGCTTGTGGGTGATTGAATCCCACTCCTATTAGACCTTAACAATACCGACTGCCCCAGATTCGACGCAGCTCACTCTGAGACGACCTTTGCATTACCCGCCGGCCCTTCCTTAGTTGCTGGTATTCGGCACTTCACTTGGGTCGCCCCTTCCAGGATTCAAACTTGAGACGTGAACCTGCTCTGATACCAATTGATGGGGTCCCAACCATCTTTCGCAAAAGCCCAGGCTTGTGGGTGATTGAATCCCACACCTATTAGACCCTAACATCTTCCTCCAATGAAATTGACAAATGCGATTACTGGATTTAAAAAAGCAATTATGCGTGTTTAGGTAACAATAAGTGAAGTATGGCCAAAGAAAGGGGTAGTTACACATTATTTTCTTAGGAGGAGGAAGATTCATAGACAAACAACTTTACAGTAACTTATCATACTTTTTGCTCAGGTGCTTGCTGAATGGAAGACACTGATTGCTACTTATTCTTTTGAAAGTTTCATTATGCACTTACAAACTAAGGCTATTTTGTGAATTGATGATTGAATTTTCGATCAGGAATGAATGAACATAACCATTGTCTCTCATTTGTGGATGAGAAAGTAACCTTTGTTAATAATTCTCTATTCCTGTATTGTTTCTTGCTGCTGCAGTTGGTTTTCTATTTTATGTTGATTAGCTGTTGGACCTTTTGTTGATGCTTAATCTACACAGCATTGTGATGAGGCTGGTGCCTATGTTTGAACTGCATAAATTTTCTATATTACTAAAGCAATTTGATATTCAGACTCATGTTTCCTGAGTGACTGGGCTAGCATGACGTAGCGTTGCAGGTCATTCTCGTTGGTTGACTAACAGAAGCTAATTTAAGTATCATGTATAGCTGAAACCTTTGTAGAATATGCTTACCTGTTTGGAATCTTATATCTCATGGATTTGGTGGAGTTGAAGTGGTGGATTAAAGTTTGTTGCATTTGGACTTTGTTTGTTAATAATTCTCTATTCCTGTATTGTTTCTTGCTGCAGCAGTTGGTTTTCTAACTTATGTCGATTAGCTGCTGGACCTTTTGTTGATGCTTAATTCACACAACATTGTGATGAGGCTGGTGCCTATGTTTGAACTGCATAAATTTTCTATATTACTAAAGCAATTTGATATTCAGACTCATGTTTCCTGAGTGACTGGGCTAGCATGACGTAGCGTTGCAGGTCATTCTCGTTGGTTGACTAACAGAAGCTAATTTAAGTACCATGTATAGCTGGACCCTTCGTAGAATATGCTTATCTGTTTGGATTCTTATATCTCATTCTAAAGATTGTGTCTGCGATAACTGATACTTCTTGTTACCAAACAACTACTGTATAAGAGACAATATTTGTTATCCTGTAAATGGATTATATTCCTCATCCGTCTGACTTTTATGTCGAAATTATTTTATCTGTTGATCCATACAAAATTACATCATGTGATGGCTATTATGTACAACAAGAGCTTATAAGTCTTGAGCACATTTTTGGAGTGGAGGTAGGATAGCCTTTTTTGTCGGGTGCTACTTGTAGTAATAGGATTTTAACTCATCAAATTTGTTTTAATTTTTGACAAACATTGTTATAGACAGGGTTTTTTGCAGAGAGAATTTATCAGAAGATAAACTATGATTGTTTTTGCTTCCCTAGAGTTGGCAATGACTCCAGCTTTTTTGCAATTTTGATGTTTATCTTATTTTTTGTGTCTAGGAGAAAAGTATTTCATGTAGTCCGTTGTGATTTAATGTGGGGATTTGATTTTGTGCCAGCCAGCATCTCTTTGAAGCTTACTAATGCACTTAAAGGGGTTTCTCTTCGAATATTTCGATTCCTGATTTTTCTTGTTTACCAAGAAAAAAATAATATACAATGTGCCATGGAGTTTGTCCAAAATTGGCAGGCTTGTGAGCTTTCACATTCTTTAGTACGAGTGATTATAATTGCTCTCTTTCCAAGCCATCTAGGACAATGGATTACAATATTCAACTGAAGAACATGCTAGAGATCTTGAATGATGGTTCTATGCTTGAGTAATTATATTCCTATTTCTGCTCTGATATCCCGAAGAGTGCATCCTGGACAAACTTCTACTGAGACAGAAATCTCAAGTCTAATTTCTTAAAATCTGACATTGCAAGAATGTTTTCACATTTAATCTGTTTTTCTATATTTTTAGAACTGAATTTTTCCAGAAGAAAAATTATTATAGAATTCATAAAAGATCACACGGTGTTTGAACTTTGTTGTTATTTGGCCTTCTTTTTTTTCTTTTTGATTTTCTTCTCTCAATCTCACTTCATTGTTTGCTACTTTTTCATTTTCTTGGTGGTCAAGCTCGATATTCTTTTTGTTTTTCTGTTCACAAATTTGTTATATAATCTCAATAACGTGTTCTTATCATTTCATTAGGTAGTTGGTTTGATTTTGTGTTGCCAACATCTTTTACCTAGTTTATCCATCAATTTTCATCTCGTGTTGTTGATTTTTCGCATACCTTCTTGGATGTTGGTTTTCACTTAGACATGTTCCAACTTGTGAAATTTGTTGAATTAATTCCATCTGTCACTGCAACAGTCTCATCAGAACAAAACTGAACTTAGCTTTTACTTGTTGGGGTTGTGATTTTCTATTGTGGTGGAAATGTTGTAGTTCTCTCCAGTATGATGTATCGAATAATGTATTTATGGGATGTATACGAAGAGAGGGAAAGGGTAGAATCAAACAGAGCTCAAGTTGAGGAAGGGATTTCTTGCATACACTGAGCACGTCTAAACAGTGTAAAGTACTATTTGGGTTGTACTGAACTCTTGGTCTTTTCACCTTGCCATATTAGCCTTAGTTAGTTCTAGGTACAATTCTTTTTTTTTTTTTTGGATACATTTGTATCTAATTTGAATTTTTATGGTTTTGCTTTTATTTTGTGGCATTTCATGTTTTTATAGGGGTTACTTTGCCCCCTTTGTTGAGGATATATGTTAGAAGCTTAGATATATTGGCTTGAGTTCTGGTTTATAATGTGATATTCTTGGACTATTTATTCATGTTTCAGCTCTGTTTATGGCCTAACAATAGATCTTTATTTGCAGTCTTGCAACAATAGCAAGGAAAAGGCCTATGTACTATTCCTCCGTCCTCTCCGCATTGCTTGATTTTAATGTGAACTTTGAGACAGTGAAGGCTCGACATACTATTAGTATTCAGTATTCTCTAAGAACTGCATTTTTAGGATTTATGAGGTGTACTCATCCTGTCATTGTGGAGGTAATGCTTTATGTAAAATATTGTTGATGTTGTATTGTAAGACCACATTAGCTTGCTGTAGTGATGTCGAAGTTTTAGGCTTCAGTCAGAATCTTTTCAATGACATTTCTTAAAAGCAAATTGTTCTCTCTACTTCCATGGTGGTGGAAGCTATGACATTTCCTTAAAAACAAATTGTTCTTTTTCTACTTCCATGAAGCTCTAATTGAACTTGTGGTCCTTCTTTCTCGCAGGGAATGCTTTACATGTGGTTATAACTTCAGTTTCCATAAATATATATTGCAGTTTACTTGAGCCATTATGTTAGAAATTACCAGTTCATTGATATAGTTTCACTTTACTTGTACTATCATAGTTAAATGCCAAATTTAAAGTAATATAAGGTTGACATTTATTCTCTGTAATATCGAAATTTTTTTTTTTCTATTAATATGTTAATGTGTACATGCATATATGCTGGTAGTGATATTGTGTCAGAACCAAAAATAATAAAACAAAAAGGTCAATCTCTAATATTTGACGTATCCTTGAAATCCCTTTGTTCTTTTTCCCCAGTCGAGAGAGAGATTACTTAAGGCATTGCGAGCCATGAATGCAGGGGATGCTGCTGATCAAGTTATTCGACAACTGGATAAAATTATGAGAAGTAATGAGCGTGCTTCACGGGATTTGCGGTTTAGCAAGGTATTTCGCTTTGAAGAAGTCATTGTTTCAAGTATAGCTAGTTCTTTGGAGTCATTCTGATGTAGTCTGGTGGATTGTTGCATCCTGATATTTATTTACAGTAATGACTTAAACCTCTTTTTTTTTTTTTTTCAAGGATGACCAGCAATCAGATCAGCTACCAATGTTAGGAGATCCGATGAAGAAAAGGTCGGCACCAATGGAGAATGAAGATTCAAATAATACTAATGATGTATCTTATAAAAGGTTACATTATGGTAGTCCTCATGGTGTCACAGATTCAAGATTTGACGTGAATGATGCTGGGCAGGATCACGTCAATGGGACATCTCCTATGGTTCCTGTGTTGGATCGGGATCTGACTCCTGTTGAACAAATGATTGCCATGATTGGTGCTTTAATTGCAGAAGGAGAAAGAGGCGTTGAATCTCTCGAAATTCTTATATCCAATATTCATCCAGATTTACTTGCAGATATAGTTATTACTAATATGAAGCACTTGCCAAAGAATCTGCTTCCACTGGCAACATTTGTTAACCTGCCATTAAATCGTCAAAGTGATTCTTCAACTCCATCCCAGAGTGTGGCATCAAATGGTTCCATGTCTATGCAGACTTTGGGACTTGCAGCTCAACTACCTGTATCTTCATCAAGCATGACAAGCATTCCATCATCTGATATACTTTATTCCAGTAATCTTCCTTCAGATTCCAAACGTGATCCACGGAGGGTAATCCTTGCCCACTTGTATAACAGTTTTTTTTTTATTATTATTATTATTATTTATTTTTTTCCCTTCTTTTTTGATTTAGCTAGTTCTTTTTACTCTTCGATTTAATTTCCTTGATATTTTGTGGGGTTAACATGTAAATAAATTGTGCAGGATCCTCGTCGACTTGATCCAAGGCGTATGGTGGCACCTGCTGAAGTTCCACCAACATCTGTTGTGGAAGATAATACAAGTGCCATCCAGGGTCGTGGTTTACAATCTGATTTTGATGATTCTAGTTCTCTCAGTCAAACCCCTGTGCTGCCACCTCTGTCTAGTTCTGAAATTGTTTCAGTCTCTCCTATTCTGAAAACTGGAACTGATTTAAATTTGTTAGAATGTTCTGTAAAATTAGAAGTTGGCCAATCGACTCCCAAAGTGGAAGTTCAGGATATGGAAGACAGAGAGATTATCACAGATACTGAAGGAAATGCTGCTTCGGATATTCCCCTGTCCACCCTCAGCAAAGTTGAGGACACTGTAGCACAAACATTGGATGCCTCAATGCTTGATGAGGCTTATTCGCCATCTTCACAAGAAATGGATGATGAACTTTCGCCACCTATTTCAAATTTGGAGGTCTCTGAAGTTGTGTCTGAGCAGTTGCCCGTGCTTCCTCCTTATGTGGAGCTGACTGCAGATCATCAAAGAACTGTGATCAAACTGGCTCTTGAACGAATATTTGACTCATACCAGAATATACAGAGAACTGATTTGAAGCAGACACAAATGGCATTGCTTGGTCGATTGTTTGCACAGGTAGGATCTAAGCTTCCCACAACTGCTTTAGTAATGAACTAAACAATTGTATATCTTTTGAACTTGGACATCGTTGTTGATTATTTCTGTTGAAACTAGGATTTACCAGACTGGAATAACAATGAACCATCTATTGAAAGAGTGGTCACTAAGGCATGTAATTGAATTAGACCACGAAAGATGGTAATCTGTGCAGGGAAACTTAATAATAAAAAATAAGAATTTGTATCTTTTTCCTAGAATAGATGGAGTTAGATTCACCGGTTACTGTATTTGAGGATAACTCAATACTCTTTGGCAGCACTCTTTCTTCTTCTAGTAGTATCGTCTCGTGACTTCTTACCATAAGAGCAAGATATATCCAAGGAAGGCAAATTTGCATGATTACTTACTCCACACCAAACAGTTGGTCTTTATTTTTTATTTTTCTTTTTCCAGAAATTAGCTTGTTATTTTGCTACTTCCTTGGCTAGTTTATTTTTTAAATGAAAATTCAAAAGCTCTGGTGAGATGAGCCATGAAATTTTGTAGGCCCCGTTTCATCCCCATCCCCCCCCCCCCCCCCCAACACACACACACACAGAGAACAAGGATTCTTTGATATTTAACCCCTTAGAATTTGCAGTGGGAAAGATTTAACCCCTAGAAATTGTTAATCTTGCAAAGTTGTAGTGTCCTACACTTTTGACTGAAGGTAGAACATTTGCAGTGCCCAAAAACTGTGAAATAATCGGTTACCAATGTACCCTTTTTTTTTTTTTTTTGTAGATTGATGCCGATACAGATGTGGTTTTGATGATGCATAAACGAATTGTATCGGACTATCAAGAGCAAAAGGTATCTCTCTTTTTCTCTCCCTGCTCAACAGACTATTGATGATGTCTGTGCGGTTAATGAATACAAGTAAGTTTTAAACTGTCCACCGATACAAAAATATGTTTTCTATAGTTACATGGAGCGAATCTTTCATAATTGTATATAATGTGATAGCTATCAAAATAAAGCGTGGTCCCCTTGGCTTTGGGAATACCATAGGTGTGAAGAGCTCCAATAAATCTTTGAAACATGCTTTAGTAAGATTGTTTTAGCCCATATAATGACTTTCTCAACTGGCATGCTTTATTTCTGCCTGTCTTATATTCAAGACCCAACAGGAGATCCTTGAACTTCCATGGAAAAGAGTAGTTCTGACATCAAACTGTTGAAGATGCAAGTAATTAGCATATATTCTGTATTATTGTAATTGATTATAGTTATTATTTTCCATAAATAGACCTTACAATACATAAAGTTATACAATCTCGTATATAAATACCATTTTAGTTATATGGAATTATTATTCATTCAGCCAATTTATTATTTCAAAGTTAATAGTTGCTGCTCTTGAGTAATTTTTTGATATATTTTTGCAACTAGAGTGTCTAATAGTAATCAACCCCTTAGGTCAAGTGTGTTGCTAACACCTGGGCTTTATACTTTTCAATAGATCCATTAACTTTACATTTAATAGCAAGCACTGTTTACGGCCACCACCATCTTTTTTCTCTTGGTATTTTAATCCCATCTCTCATTCTCCTTGAAGTCTTCATATTTCCCAAGATAGCTTGTCCACCTAAAATCTTATAGACCTCCTTTACATAATTTGGAACAAGTTCAGAACTCAGCTTAGGGGAACAGCATTGTTAAGAGGTTTTAAGAGGTGAAATGACACCAAATGAGGAATAGGAATTTTCGTACATGTTCATTCAGACCCACATTTTTTAAATGCAATTTGATTGTCCACATAAGACTCGGGAATGCTATTTTCAGAAAGTTCTTTGGGAGCTGTGAACAAATTAGGATTATCGCTTTTTTGGGGTCAAGAATTTGTATTGTGTGTGAGAGAGAAAGAGGAACTGTAGGAACTGTTTTTGTGCCTCTTTCCCTTCTTGAATACACCCTAGGACTAGCTATTTATCCAGGTTTTTGTTTCAGTTGCACAGGTTTCCCACTTTCCAACCTTCTCACATTCCACTTGGTTTCCTACCATGTCTGCTTGCTGGCTGGTGTCAAATTTGGTGGCAAAAAATGTTGCTTATCTTTCTATTTAAGAACATCACTATTAGAATTTTTAAATGGAGGGAAGGAATCTGTAATACCTCTTTTCCAAGGCCGAAATAGGAAGACGTACTTCCTACTATCAGAGGACGGGAGCTTGATTCTAGCCATTTTTGTATTCTTATTCCTTTCCTTCACATGTTGCATTTCTTTAATTTCGGGAGGTCAGGTTTATGTCTCCCTTCCTCTTCCTCTTCCTCTTGTTCTTGTGAGTTTGTTTTTATATATACGGTTAGGGAATCCAAACCTCCATCAGCCTTCGTGGTGGAGCTTGAAAATCCACTGAGGTTGTGTGGGTGTTTTGCTAAATAAAACAAAAAATAGGCATGCGAGTGGGAGAGAGAAGACAGTTGCATCTTTTTTTCCTTCTTGAATACACTAAAGGAGATATGTCTCTAGGTTTCTATTTCAATTACATAGATGTTCCAATTTCATATCTTCTCAGCAGCTTCCACACAGAATGTACCCACATTGTTTTCCTTGTTTTCTCTCGGTAGTAGCACAAATTTTTATCCTTTTTGAGTAGTGAGTAGCCCAAAAAATACAACATAGAGCTCCTGGATGTCTCTTGACTTTGAACCTGAACAAGGGCTGAATCATCAAAGACTTCAGTTTGCAGCAAGCTAAATAGATTCACTGTGTGAAACGAGTCTTTTATTGGGTGGGAGTTCTTAAATTAAGATTTTTATGGCATTCCTTGATAAAAAACTTATCAGTGAAAACTTTAGAAAAACTTGGGAACATTGCAAAGAAACATCAGTGCCGAACTATCTCCAACCAGTGTCTATTTTTTTCTCTTGGAACTCTAATCTGTTTCTGCACTATTTGTTGTTCTTAGGTCTCTCTTCGTCACCGTTTTCCATAGATGGTTATCACTGTCGCTAGTTCATGATTGCACAATTTGAGGGGGGATGTCAATTAGATTAAGATTACGGAGATCTTCGAAGATTATGGCTTGACATCTATACTACTATTCTAATTGTACCATGTATAGATAAATTGGTTTTACCATATTTAGATTATATATTGCAACTATATAATTCAATGATGTCGTAAGGGAAGATTATTCAGTCAAAAGATTGACAGTTATAAATCTGTATGTTATACTTCAGACATTGAATTGCTTTGTTTGAGTTTATTTTTTGGCTAAAGTTTTTATGCTGACAACCGTTAAGATTTTGTTCTTGTTGATGCTCCCGTCAATTTTTTCAAGTTTTAGTCTGAAAGTATCAATCTTTGACTGAAGTTAGTACATTGGGCGTGCTCCCTTGGAAAGATATTGAAACTGTCTTTAGTGGATTGCTAAGATGTAATATCAATTTGTCTAATGTGCAAGATCCTGTTGTTTCCGTTTGGCCTTGAATTCTCTTTTGTTGGCCCTAAACTCTCCCCAGTCCATTATTGATTATCTGGAACCATCTTTTTTCTGTGCTGATTTTATCATAAAATTGCTTTTCTACTGAAAACGAGGAGTTATGAGAAATAATAACATTGGATGAAATATTAGTTTTATTTTGACTTTTATACAACTTTAGTAAAGTTTAGGTGCAACTCTTGAATTCTTTTACGAGGTTTTTGTTTTCGTGTAATTACTTGTCAAGGTGGAGCAAGCGATATTTACAAATGTACAAAAGAGAATTGAAAGCGAAGAGCATCTTTTTAGCACCTTATCTGTCATTTCTCCTGCTATAAGTAAGCCATGGAGTGTAATGACTTGGGTATAATAGGAGCAAAGAATGTACAAAAGAGAATTGAAAGCTAAGAGCATCTTTTGAGCACCTTATCTGTCATTTCTCCTGCTATAAGTAAGCCATGGAGTGTAATGACTTGGGTATAATAGGAGCAAAGACACTTAACAAATTTAAAGATAAAAACCTCTCTTTTGGCATTTAAAATCTCATCACTCCTTTTTTGTTGTTGATAATCATTGCATCATAGGGAGCAGCTTTGACTTTACCATACTCTTATCCTTTTCCAAGAATTATCAAACTATTTTAGTATTTCCCTTACTAATTGTTTTCTTCATATAATATTAACACTTTATTGTTCTCATTTAACTTTTTCTCAGGGACATGAGCTTGTGATGCATGTTCTTTATCATCTACACACTCTCATGTTGTCAGATTCGTTTCAGAACTCTTCATCTGCTGCTTCCGTATACGAAAACTTCCTTTTGGGAGTGGTAGGTATTTTTGCACTAGACATGTCACATGTAAGTGCAAAGTTTTTAATGCTGACTTCTCCATTGTAGGCAAAATCTTTGTTAGATGCTTTCCCAGCAACTGAAAAGTCATTTAGTCGACTTCTTGGAGAAGTTCCTTATTTACCTAAGTCTGTATTGAGGCTGCTGGATGATTTATGCTCTGGAAGTTATTCCGGAGTAGATGGTCATGATGGTGACCGTGTCACTCAGGGCCTTGGCGTTGTTTGGAGCTTGATTTTGGGCCAACCACTCAATTGTCAAGCCTGTTTGGATATAGCTTTGAAGGTACTCTGATGATAAAAATTAAAATTTTCAAGTTTTTTGGGTAATTTATTTCAACCCTCTTCATCTACGGTCAAACCTCTTGCAGTTAACAATATGTGGAGTGAAAAATATTTATCAGTGGAGGCATAGATTTTGAATTTTTTTTTAACAATTTTATCAATAGAAATATCTTTTACACCTGAAGGGTATGTGAAGAACTTTAGGGGATGAAATGATTCTCCATGTTTAAAGGAATAGTGATACACACTATAATAGTGTATATCTGAGTTGACTAAAATGCATTAGCATTATATATTCTTGGAGACTTAAGAAAAATGCTTAGCAGATGAAGGTTTATCTTGTGCAGCATGTGGATGGGTGTGCTCGATTTAACACTTATTACTGTTGCTCTTCATATGACCACTGTTGCCATGGTTTTTCCAACTAGAATTTTTTCTGTAACAAACTGCTCGACTTACTTTCCATTCCTTCTATGTAAAATATTGCCATAAAACAGGTGTAGCAACTCTCAAATGTTAGAATTATCAGATAAATCGAACTCCTCAAAATCAAAAAATTCCAGACAGTAGACAATCTTGGTTCCATTTTATTAGAGTGCAAGAATTAATTTGTAATGTGATTGCAAAGGTGACAAATTTAAATAGTACTTACTAAAACAATTTAAGAAAATCAATGGAATGAATAAGCCATAGAATTAAGAGAGTGAGGTTGGGAGTTCTTAAAACTTTGTGAGGGATAGAGAATGTTGTTGGAAATGAAATGGGGACTTGGGGGGATATAAACAGGTTTTTTTTTTAAAATCAAATGTGAGCATGACTTCTCTTTTCTTTTCCATTTTCCTAGGGTACCCTAGGTTAGGCAGTGTGCTTGGATGCAATCTCATGCATAAACTAATTGTATGTCTATAAGTTTGATAACTTTGAAGTTTTGGTTTGTTTACCCAATTTTGATCAATGTAAATTTATTTACCAGATGAAAAATAAAAAATAAAAAATCATTTGTGGTTTGTGTTTTTATATATATGGATGGGGAATCCAAACCCCTATCAGCCTTCTCTGGTGGTGCTTGAAAACTCATTGAGGTTGAGTTGGTGTTTTACTTTAAGCGTCTGTTTGGGCTACATTTTCGCCCAAAAAAGTAGAGAAAATATAGACGTTGCTCTGCCATTTCAGTACTTGTTTGCAGAGCATTAAGTGAAAAAAGATGCATTTTGCCAAATTTACCCTCACCCAATTGTGCACTCACTTTTCCCCTCCAATTCAATTTTCTAGTCAAATAATTGAACAAGTGGGAGGAGGGCAAAAAGGGAATGTGGAGTAAGTTAAAATATGTAATCAATGCATGTGCACTGTGTGAACAGTGCTTGACGTGATGGGAAAATGCATTTTTTTGGGAGAGAATGAGCTCCAAATGGGGGCTAAGTTTACTTTTAAGTTTTGCTGATTGTTATCTTTACTATTGAACAGCAGCTAAGGAGAATCAGATACATTTTTGCTTGGTATAAACAATGCTGTCAAATGTGAATGCTATGTTAACGAGGAAACTTATATTTAATAACATATTATTTTCTTGTCAGTGTAACAATTTCTTCAATTTTATTCTTATATCTTTGCCTCTTTTCTCTGAAAATATCATGTCTATCAGACCCATAAGTTGCAATTAACTTGTTAAAAGCCAAACTTGGAAAAAAATTGACAAATATCATTATACTTTATTATATGTGAAAGACATGGAATAGAAGCAATGCTGGCTTCTATTGTCAGATTTGAGTCTTTTCTCTGTTGCAGCAATGTGCAGTTCCCTTTCTAATATAATTCCACGTGGCAGTGTGCTGTTCACTCACTGGATGATGTTCGAGCAAGAGCTATCCGACTGGTATGGAAATTTTGTACTATTTCACCTTTTTGCATTGTCCACAGGGTTCCAAGTCGCTTAATGGGGTTGCCTCTTTAATGGACCATTTGTCTGTGTAATGAGACTACGGTTTAAAGTTATTGTTTCTGTTCTAAAACCTTTTGACTTGTGTTTCTGTGCTTTTTCCAGGTGGCTAACAAACTTTACGCGATGAGCGACATTGCTGAAAGAATTGAGCAATTTGCCACAAATATGTTCTTGTCAGCTGTAGAACAGCACTCTTCAGAGACAGGGCTTTCACAATCTGTATCCTACAAACAAAGAATAGGACAGGTTAGTGACATTTATTTTTTTGCTGCTTGTCTTGTACTATTCCTTTAACTTCGAGATTATTTCTTCTCTCCATTTCTTCGTTCTTATTTTTCTCCCACATGTTGTTTTTGTGTCCTTAACAATGAAGAGTATTCACGAACTAGGAGATTAATTGCTTAGTTATGATATTATGTCCCTGAGTTCGAGGTTGAGCTGGAGCTTCTTGAGTTTAGAGTTTGATTGGATTGGAAAGGGTCCTTAAAACTCTTCCCTTGTTTGTTCTTAACTCATCTAGTGAAGGCACCAATGGGGTATTGGAGCCAAGCAATATTCCAAAAAAAAAATAAAAAATAAAAAAAATCTAGTTCTAAATTTTCCTACTTGCTTGAAATTGAGGTAGTTAGCCTGCGAAGGTTCTCTCCGTCAATATCGTTTTGATACTTCAAAAGCAATACAATTTGACATATCAATTTTCTTTCATGTTGATTAATTGGTATGATGCACCGACACAGCCATGTGTTGGATGCGTCAACACGCGATTTTTCAAAAAAATTATTGATACGACACGTCGTCGATACTTTGATTAGATTCTTTAAAATTCTTCGTTTATATAATATAAATTTAGTTTTATACTTGTTATTAATTTTTTCTTTGCTAATAAATTTTAGTTAAAAGTAGATAATATTTTAAATAAGAAAAGAAAAATGATCATGGTATAGTGTTCAAGGAGTGTCGGGATTTGACACGTGTAGGACACGGACACGGTATCCTAGTTGAAGCGTATGTGCTATAGAGATTGGTGATGAATTTGATATCACACCTTTTGGGACAAGAGTTCTCTTTTGAAGGTGAAATTATTTGTCTAACCTTGATTGGTACAATTGACATTATTTGGGTCCCACCCCCATACCCTCTCTCTCTCTCTCTCTCTGTGTGGTTTGAGATGGTGGTGGGGAAGATAAGAGATTTTTTTTCTCATGTTATTTTGTAGCGGTTATTGCTTGTACTCGATGAAAAATTGTTGTTCTAAATTGATGGAAGCATATGAATGAATTATCTGCAGTTGATGTGAATTCTTGGATTTGTGGTGTTTACTGGATCATCTATTGCTTATTTACAAGAACGTACTATCTATATAAATCAATTTCATGATGTACACGTTCATTGTATTGCTTTATACTTGTCCCAAACATCCAGTTACTGCATTTAAGGCTGTTATCAACACTATATGATGCATATATTATTGGATTGAATAACGGTTAATGTTTGATCATGAGAGGTCCTCAGATTTCATCAGGTATGGTCAGCACATTTTTCTATGTGAGACGTTACACAGAGGGCTTTCTTATTTAGTATTTGAAATAATTCAAGCTGCTTATTTTCTTGATCAAGGCATTGCAGATAACTCCATCACAAGTTTCATGCATTCACCTATACATGTGAGCTTACTTGGCACATCATACATGTTATGCATAAAACAAGTTGATTACTATTACCTGACTTTGTCTCTTTTTTGGTGCATATTGCTGAACTTCATTAGTTATAACAAGCATTTATTCCTCTGTAAAAATTATCTTTTCAGGTGGGAAGCCAAGAAACATCTGTCAGTGGTTCTCAAATATCAGATCCTGGGATTTCAGAAAATGAGACCATTAAGGTTGCAGAAGATGAATCAACATCTGATTCAGAAATTTCATTTTCACTAGCGCAGCGACTTGTCTCATTGTTTTTTGCATTATGCGCAAAGGTTGGTAGGCACGTGTTCATGTGATAAGTGAAGAAAAGAGATCTGTACCCCCCCCCCCCCCCCCCCCCCCCCCCACCGGTCCCATTTATCACTCACTTCTTTGTCTTGACTTCTTTTTCTCTTGCAGAAACCAAGCCTTCTTCAACTTGTGTTTGATAATTATGCCCGTTCACCGAAGGCTGTTAAGCAGGTCTCTGTCTGTTATTTTGTTTAATCTTAGTACTCTGGATTTTTCATTATTGCTCTAAAGTATTCTCCATAATAGTTACTTTTGTCAAGTGTTGTGATATCTCACACTTTTTTAAAGTGTTATCTTTGCTACTTTTTTCTGCTACACTTCATGAAAGCCACTTAAACCGTTATCACAGGAGGATGCAATGAAACATGTTTTGCATGCTTTTGTGCTCCATTTCTGGCATGATTTGGACTTGAGGTTGCTTGTGTTTGAAGTTCTAAAAATTGATGTTTCCTCTATTGAATCAGAGGCGGACCTAGTAGAAACTCCAACGAGTTACAGATGTGAGCAATCAAAGTTTTACCACTTGATTCTCCATCTGTAATTATCCTTACTTATATAGGAATGATCAACACTAGTCACTAAATTTTCTTTCATACTCGATGCAATTAAAAAATGCTGCAATAAAAAGTTCTACTGTCTCCTGGCTAAGAATGATCTAGTTATAGCATTGTCGAACAATTTTGAGATCATCCATCTTTTTGTTGTAATTTTAGGTCACGGTTTACATTTAGAAACATGCTGAAATACTTGGGCACTACATGACGCAGGTCTTCATGCCAGCCTGCCACTGCTCTCTCTTATCTTCTTGTTGTCCATTGAAGCTACCAAGTTTGACCAATTTTGATATAAAAATCTTGATTTTTCTGGCATAAAAATAAAAATGGCTTACTTTTTTTTTTTTTTTTTGGTTTTTGCTGGAAATTATTTAAGAAATTGTATGTAAGAAGAGTATGCTTAGGTTCTACAAAGATACTGTTAAACAAGGGTCTATAATGGGGACATCTGTTTGATAATCACTTTTCTTATCAGGAAAGAGGCACTTTCATTATAATATACATGTGCTGCTTTTAGTTCGGTTAACTGCTTCTTCCAGCTTTATAAATTTATGTTGCTGCTGTAGGCCGTGCATCGTCATACCCCTGTTCTTATAAGGGCTCTGGGGTCGTCATATTCCGAATTGCTACAGATAATATCTGATCCACCCGAAGGAAGTGAACAGCTATTAACACAGGTAGTTTTCTTTAAGCTTCATGCTTCACATTTCTTTGAACATTTCCAGGACTGGTTTCTTTGTAACTTGACAGTGTATTGTTTTACTTGAAGGTGCTTCATGTGTTATCTGAAGGCAAGACACCTCCACCTGATCTAGTGGCCACTGTCAAACGATTATATGATACCAAACTAAAGGTTCATTACCAGCATATATTTGTGTTCTTTTATCAGATAGTTGACAAGTAAATTTATGATATTTTTGTCATCATGGCGACAAACTTTTGATTGAATCATCTTCCCTTGAGAGATTCGTTTCTTTATAGAGGAAGGGTATTACCTTATACAACTATAGTATCAATCTAAATATGGTAGATGTAATCAACCTAAATGTGGTAAATACAATTATATAGACAATTATGTGAAGTCATAATCTTCGTCAATCTTCATCAATCTACGTCGATCTCATTGATATCCCCCTTAAATTGATGTTGGATAATAAAAAAGCATGATGTTGGATGATAAAAAGCATCTTGTTGATAAGAAACTGATGTAGTTTTAACTCAAAGGCCCAACTCCAATGGACTAGAGATGGCAGCAGGGCGGGTTCGGGGCGGGCCCTGCCACTCCCCCGCCCTGCCTTAGACGGGGTAGGGCAGGGTGCGGGCCTGCTCCGTTTCCTGCCCCATTTTTTTTATTTTTTTATTTTTTTTTTTCAGTTAACTGATTTTATTTTATTTTTTTGTGTAATTTGTAATTAATTTTTTTTTTAATACTTCACGGGGCGGGTTTAGGCCCCACCCCGCCAACCTGTCAGGATGGGTTTTTGCCGGGATGGGTTTTTTTGCATCACTACAATGGACAGCCCAAAAATAACCACACGCACATGCCACAATATATATATATATAAACAACCTAAATATGGTAAATATAGTTATATACATAATTATGTTAAGTCACAATATTCGTGATCTTCATTGATATGTCGATCTCATTGACACATGGGACTATTATTTTTTCTCTGACAGGATGCTTCTATTCTTATACCAATGCTACCATCATTTTCAAGAGATGAGGTATTATCTAAATACTGCTTCTATAAATGCATGATATTCTTACTTGGGTTCAAAATGTGGGATGAAGTCCTGTCTGCTTATCAACAATAAGCAAGAATTATCTGAAGTGTTTAAACATTATATTCTAGCAGAAATTCTTCGCATGGAAAAATGGACAAGAAAATTTGATATACTTGCTATAAATTTGTTTTAGAAAATGGCTTTTTAGTATTCAAGGAAAATTATCAATCTATGAGTATTTTTAACCTTGGTAGAAGATCATGCTTATTTATTGCAGATGTTAAATAATTAAACATCAATTGAACTATATGGCACTCTCCAGTCAGAAACTCAATAAGTTGACAAAACTACTAAATTTTTGAAGTGAGAGGCTGGGGTTCAGGGAAAAGAGTTGAGCCAACCAGGTTTGACATTCTTGCCTTAGGAAATACAAAAAGATGCCAAGTGCTACCTAGACCTACTGGAGCTCAACGAACCACCTATGTCACTATGCATATTCAACAAATAAGAGCTTTCCTCCTATCTCTGTCTTTGGAATTGCATTCTTATTCATTTCCCACCCTTGTCGCCCTTCCTTTAATTTCCAAATGAGGTTTAATGGGACATGGCGGATAGATAAAGAGAGTATAAGCACGTAAAGGTAGATAACATTTTTCTTAATAACATCCAAAAGCTCTGTAGCCCATTGGACTAAGGTGTGACCTTGGGATCTCAGAGTCTAGGAAGAGTTGAAGATGAAATGCGTTATCGAGTCTGGTAAGGAAGATATTACACCCCTACATTTTATCCTTGGCGTATTGCTTTGGTAAATATCATTGCCTTCTCACGAATTAGATTTGAACCGATGTCTCCATGTATTTGTGTAGTACTCCCTTTTTAGACACTCACAAGCAGGTAAAGTAGAATATGTGTTTCGATAAACCTTTTCTAAACCTGATTTTATCAGTTGGGACTTGCATGTGAAAAGGCTGAATTAACGTATTACATGAGAAAAATGACTGCTATATTCACATATGAAACTATGAAAGCAATCTCAATCAAATTCATACATGCTGACCATTCTAATCATACCAAACAAAATAAAATTAAGTAAGCTTGTGGAGATCCTTGTGGGAAGAACACATTACAGTCATTGTAGAGGTGTGAATTATAATTTATTGTGATAATATTTTATAGAAAAGACAACTAATTAATTAAAATGGAGTTGAACCACCCTGGTGATAAGATGAAGAATGACCACAATTATGTGTAGAAAGCAATATCGTTTGACTAATCATGAAAGTAATTGAAGAGGATAGATATTTGCAGGAAAAGAGACTATCTTGCATTATAGTGCGTTCTGAATTCAGATAGTCAAAGTTTAAATTCGTTGTAGTTACATAGTGGCCAAAACATAGGTTTTCTCATATCCAGGAAGATGACATAGGATGACGAAAGCGTTGAATTTTTAGATATCTAGACCATGGGACTGATTTGATGATAAAAGGTTAATATGCATCTTTTTCAAGAGAAAAACTTTGTTGAGTCAGAGCTGGGAAGAATAGGAGATATGATCAGGAAATATGTGTTTTTGGCGATGTTTTTCTATCCTATGGATTTGAAAGAATAGCAAATATTTGAAGAAGAAATCATGTATGTGAAAAGGCCAAGTTTTGGATTTTTTGTCTTCCATTCTTTGTGGTTCTTCTTGATTGTAAAGATTTATTATATCATTAATTGGTTTTTTCTTTATTTAAGAAGAATTCTCATCCTTTTTACATTCTGTTATATTGCAACGGAGTCACGTTTACAAAGACCAGCAATATAATCATTATTCCCAATAACCTTGGGATGGCTATGTGAATCCTTGGGTACCACTCAATTCGATCCTCTGTTGCCTTTATTAGATGTAATGCTATTAAATTCTCTCTAACCATATTAAGCCATGTTGATTTGGCTGTCTTCCTCTTGAAATCTGGTCTTGTAGGGAGCTTCTTTAGGTCTATGATATGTCCCAACCACAGGAAGATTTCACTGGAGATCACCCAAATAATAAGTTTGTTTCATGTTAGTCTCCGAACATTAATTTGTTATAAAATGGTAACCCAACTTATAATTTTGTTTCGGTTTGACCGTTCCCTTGTCTCCGTGATTAAAACTAATGGCTCACCCCCATGTCTGTTAGAATTCATGGATGGAGTTTGCCGTTATTTTCTCAATGTAATTGCCAACATGTTATACTCAGTGTTTTTAAACCAATGTGTACAGGGAGCAAATATTTCCTTAAACAACGTTTTATGCCATTGCTGGAAGGAAAGTAACAGCTTATGGTACCTGCTCCCCATCTGCTTGCCCTTGCAACACAAATCCGTACCTTAAACTTACACCAACTGCAATCACTGTTGTGACTTCACCTCCTTTATCATCCCTAAACCCACCCAAACTAGATGGCTTGTTCATACATCTAAATATGAAGGGAGGGATTCACCTGCATATATGATGGTAGAACCAATATTGTAATAAATTTAAGAATCTAAAATTCCTTGATGAAAAACTCAGAAGTTGTTTTCATAGGTCAGAAGTTTTTTCTCCTATCTTTCTTTCTTGCTTCCATTTTTTTTTAATGTGGGAAATATGTGCTTTCAAAAGCTATAATTGGAAATGGTAAACCCAATCCACATCATGCGTTCCGTTAGGCACATGGAATGATTTTTTTTTTTTTTTAGGGGGGTTGCGAAATAGTAAGTTGGGTGACATTTTAGAACAAATTGAAGTTCATTGCCCAACATGAAACAAACCCATATGTTGGGTTTCCTCCCGTGAAATTTCCATCCCATTCGTCTTATTCTTAATTTCTCCTTAATTAGTGTCAATCTTCACATGTTGACATACATTCTTATTTCTTATTTGTGGTCGTTTTCACGTGTTGCCTTGTATTCTCATTTCTTAATCTTACTATTAGAGTATGCACACAGATATTGTAATTTTAACTTTATAGATATCTTTCTTTTAATAAAACTTAGCCCTTACTTGATCCTCATTATTTTCAAAATATTTTCAAACACACATTCTTCAATAAAATAATATTACACACCCAAAATATTTCCTTTATTTTTTTAACCTCACATTTTTCATTAAAATGCTATTCCAAAAATTGGGGCTCAAACATGCTCTTAAATAACATAAAAAATTACTCTTTGAGACAACATCCTGTATGATGACTTACTGTCCTTTTTCTTACTATTACTAGAAGTATATTCTACATATCTCGTCTTAGTTTGTACTTAATCTAAAACATTTATTTCAAATACTTGGGAATCTTTTCTTTAGTGTGTGGTAATTTCAAATAGCAGAAAGTTAGGACTGATGGTTGCACTGTGAAACAAACATATAGTAATAGAAAATTCACATATCTTAGAAAAAGACAAAGCATCTGGGTAACTTAATAATCTTATCTTTGACTATTGTCCATTAACAAATCAAGTAAAAATTCATTGAAGTTGAGAAAAGTTAAAATCCAATGAGAAAATAGAAAAACCTCTCATTTGCAGTACGGCACATATATTTCCTGTTAACTTGATACCCATGCACATGAAAATATGACTCATCAATTAGAAGATTTTGAAATCTTCTGTGCTGCAAGTTGATGAGGGATAACCATTTCTGATTCTGGATGAACATGGACCCCTTCCTTTCCATTGTTATCCTGGCTTTTTTGGCCCATTCTTTATCAGAAACAAGGTAATTGAGAATGTGTAGTTGGGCTCCTGTTTCCATGTAAATGAGAACATATATTGCATTTTCCAATCAGTAAAAATTACCCCTACTAATAAATGGAAATGAATCAACAAGAATCGTGAAAGTGTAACCGTGATGTTTAAATTATAGACGAAAAATTGATATGCATCATATATCACTTGAATAATTATTTTTTCTATTTACAATTTTTTCCCCAAATCAAGTGAGTAAAGAAAAGAGAAATATTGGAGAAAGAAATGTTCAGTTCTCAATCAATTAGACATTGTGTAGAAATAAGTCAGTAAGGCACGAGTGAGAATTGTGAAAGGGAAAATGAGGTTATATCCAATTTGAATATTTGCAGGACTGGGAATTGGATGATTATGCCCTGTTTTTGACCACGTTATACGAAGTTCATCTCAGGGGTGGAGATAGTGATTGCAGCAGGTAGACGTTGACTCGTGATGGTATTTTCTCCGTTCGCACTTACTTTAGTTCATTGAGACTTATTGAGAGCTCATTCCCGTGGAAGATGGTTTGGAAATGTAAACTACCTCCACGAGTGGCATTTCTCTTATGGACGGTGGTCAGAGGATAGGTGTTAACGGCGGATAATCTTCGTACAAGGGGTTTCTGTAATACAGAGTGGTGTTATATGTGTAAGAGAGATGGGGAGACGATTGATCACTTGTTTCTTCATTGTGATGCTGCTCGTTTTCTGCGGAACGATATTTTGACATCACAACATATGGATTGGGTATTGTTGAGGCGTATGGAAGACACAATAAAAGCATGGAGGAGAAAATTTCGAGACAAAAACAGCAAAATTTAATGCTGCGGCGACTAGGCATATTGACGGACTGTCTGATTTCATGTCGGTTCTTTCTGATTTAAGTTGATAATACACTTCCTGTGTATTATGCTTTTTGATTAATAAAATTTCGATTACCTTTCAAAAAAAAAGATATCCTGGTGAATTTAAAGGGAGTGAAGATGGGGACGTATATTTTAGCTTTCATGAATTCTTTAAAGTTAGGGTATCTGGTTTCTGTGGACGGAACTAAATTAATTGTTTTGGGTTCTTAACATTGCCGAACGGATAGTTGGGAGATCATGATAATCTGAATGTTAAACATAACTGGTTATTCTTTTTGGAGAAAAATAAGGAAGCTATAAATTTGTGGTACATGATCGAAAAGCATATAAAAAAATTATATTCGTTCTAAATTTAGAAGTTGAGAACTAATGCTTGCAATTGTGCAAGGACAAGTACTTTGCCTTCTTATTGAAGTTTCAGATTTTAGAGAAGATGGGAACTTGGAGGCTGATGAGTGAAACTTATGGCTCTCTTAATAGTTATAGATTAAATGACTCTGCTGTCCACCTGTTTCTTCAAATATTCATGTATCGTACGGGATAAAATGCTTTTTATTGTTTCGAGTCTTGCATGTCAGGAGATCCTTATAAACATTTTTTTAGAAAGTTGACAAAAGTGTTTAGAATATGATTCGAGTGAAAATCTTAATATCTTTTCATGATTTTGGGGATTAGTTTTATCTATTTTTCTTCTGCTGTTGTAACTCCAGGAGTTTTGGTATTTTTTTTTCTCTACAGGTTTTACCTATTTTTCCTCGTCTTGTCAACCTTCCATTGGATAAGTTCCAGACAGCGCTGGCTTATATCCTACAGGTACAAATTAGTTCTGCTAAAAAGTTTAGGCTCTTTCTTGGGTACTGAAGGAAATGAGCAAGAAGTTTTTGAGTTCTGGGATACATCTAAGGTTTTATCCTTTGGATTTCTACTGTTGAGGAGTACAAGGGTGTTACTTGAAAAATGTGGTGTTCTTGACTTTCTTTTGTTTGACAGTAGTAGTTATGCTTGTAGCTAATAAATCACGTTTCTTATTCAAAAACATTATGATAGTTTTCATTCGAAGTTAATTCTCTGTGATTGATTGTTTCTTCTATTCCATGAAAATTACATTTATGGTGGCATATCTTTTATTTTATTTTGAACGTTTTTTGGTATATATGGAAGAGCCTGTTTTCAATTCCTAATTTCATAATTTTCTTTGAATCTCGAGCTGTATTGTACGTCTCAAGAGAAACTAAGGACCTTTATTTTTTCTCGAATCTGATTGTAATAAAAATTATGAAGGTCTGGTCTTTTAAATTTCCTTTTCATGCTATGCTGGAGAGGTTGATCAATTGCTGGCAAAAGATTTACGTTAACGTGGAGTTTTTGTCACAGTGCTGACATGCTTATATACATAGGTTTTCACGGGATAATGTTTCTGCTCATACTGATGCTGGCAGATCGGCTGCATCTGTTTATATTTGTCTTGTATCTTGGGATAATGTTTCTGCTCATACTGATGCTGGTAGATCGGCTGCATCTGTTTATATTTGTCTTGTATCTTTTGAGAGTTTATTTTTCCATTTACATCTGACTGGCAGATACTCTCCTTGAAATATGAAATATCTAGTTAATCATTTTAAATGAAGAGTTGGTTGAATTGTTTTTAAATAAGATTCTAACTGTTTTTCTTGCAAGTTTCTACGATTACAGTGTGTAGTTACTTCATTTTATTTTAATTTTTGTGTCAGGGTTCTGCTCATTCAGGTCCAGCATTGACACCAGCAGAAGTCTTGGTAGCAATTCATGACATTATTCCTGAAAGAGATGGTCTTCCACTCAAAAAGGTAGTTATTTAAGCTTATTCTGATAATATGTTTGTTTCTACAAGGTATCACCGGATTTCTGAATCTCCTGTGTACTGAAATCATGGGAACTCTTGTCATTGCTTTAAAGGTCAATACCCCTTATGGATCTATCAAGTAGTCTCGAATGGATTTATGGTGGCTACCTTATGGTAGCTGGGAAATTTGTGCTAAATACCATGTGGTGGCTTTACTGAACACATCTTATATGGGGTTTTGATTCCTGCTGTATTTCTTGTTAGACTTTAAACTATTAATATAGTCATTCCATCTAGTCGTCACTATATTGCCTGCATTGAAGTTTCTCTGGTGGTTGAAGCTTAAATTTGGAACGCATATTAACCTTGTGTTCTATTATAATGCTATAATGTGATTAAATTTCAGATCACAGATGCTTGCTCGGCTTGTTTTGAGCAGCGGACTGTTTTTACACAACAGGTTCTGGCAAAGGCCTTAAACCAGATGGTATGCATAGATTCTCTGTATCAATATTTGAACATCTCTTGATCCACCTTGCTCATTTTGTTTCACTTTCTAGGTTGATCAAACTCCTCTCCCATTACTATTCATGAGAACTGTAATCCAAGCAATTGATGCATTTCCAACGCTGGTAAATGCAATTGGCTCCGCTCCATTTAATTTTGACGCAGCTCTGGAATATTGTTGTGCCTGGTTGCAGTGACTTATTTGTTCATAGTTTTGTCTTCTCTTGGGTCCCACATGGTATATTAAACTGCTAGGTGATACATAACGTACTAAATTGATATCAGGTCGGGAGGTTATTAGTATTTTTCTATTCCTTTATGAAATGTTAGGTTCATCTTGCGTAAGACAATAGTAAAATACCAGATTTTCTTAATTGAGCAACACGTTTAATAGATTTTACTGACAATAATTTCATGCCTTTGGGACTTGTAAGCCACATTCACTTTTATGATTACAAAGATATACAGTTCTGGATTTGATTGAATTATGGATTTCAGATTAGTCTCCTTGTGGCATATATGAAATGTTAGGTTCATCTTGCGTAAGACAATTAAAATACCAGATTTTCTTAATTGCGAAGCATGATGCTTAATAGATTTTACTGACAATAATTTCAAGCCTTTGGGAAATGTAAACCATATTCACTTTTATGACTACAAAGATGCAGTTCCAGATTTGAGTGACTTATGGATTTCAGATTATAGTCTTCGTGTGGCATACCTCAAAATTGTGCTTTTGAAAATTTGTGTGGTATTAGAGACAGAAATATTTTAAATTGGGTTCCTTATTACTGCATCAAAATCTGTCTTTTAAACAAAAATGATTTTAAAACTGATGTTAGCTATGTTTGGAAATATCAACATCAATTAAATGGAACAAGACACTTGAAAGTCATGCAACGGTTGTCAACATAAGTGCTAAATATTTATCTATGTGAAATAATTGAAGACCTGATTATATTTAATATTCCATGAATTTCAAGCTCTCTTAATAAAATTTTAGAACATCTCCTAGGGCCTCTTTATTTTTAAAGAGCATCTTGTACATAATAAAGAGCGTTTTTGAATTTAAAGAGTAAATTTTTTGTGCACCCAAACAAAACTTGTTATTTTGGTTCTTTATTTTACTTTTTTCTATAAACATTTATTTTTCTCTCATATTTTATTGAATATATATTTTTTACTACCAAATAAGTTGCTAATGGCTAAAATATTCAAGTATTATATTATTTAAATAAGAAAGTAGAGTGTTGAAACTTGAAATTCCTTGAATGCATATAAAGTGCAAATAGAGAGTGTGTATGGCTCTCCAAATGTGGAAAGCCAAACCCACAAATAGAGCATGTTGGAGTTTAAAGAGTCTCTTGGAGATACTCATAGTGTGATTTTATTCAATTATGTTAGAATACTATTTTAATGTTCAGTCACTATACGTCACCGCATTGCAAGTGTCTTCTCCACTATAGGCGTGTTTATAGAGCTTTGGTCCTCATATTGCCAATATGAAATATTAGAGAAACAACCAACAATTTTATCTTCTTGCAAGTGGTGCCTAATCTTAAGTAAAATGTTCGGTAGAGTTGCCTTTACAGTTCAAAAATGCTTGTTTGGTTTTGGAAGCATCTATCGTAGAATATGCTATCCTTAGCTGTTTGCTGGCTTTATTTAGTATGAGCACGTCCGTGTTTCATGAGTTCCTTAATTTATTGAATTAATGCCATGCAGACTGTTAGTAACAGTTTTACTTGGATTCCAGGTTGATTTTGTCATGGAAATTCTGTCCAAACTTGTGAACAAACAGGTACCTAAATGAAAACTGAAATCAGGTTTTTTTCCTGTATTGAATTCTTACCCAGTATATCATGGTTCACTGTTATTGCATATTGTGTGAGTTTTGAAAGACAACTCTCTGCTTCTAATATCTTGGCTACAGGTGTGGCGAATGCCAAAATTATGGGTTGGATTCTTGAAATGTATCTCGCAAACGCAGCCACATTCATTCAGTGTATTGTTACAGGTACTGTATGGTCAATGTGCATATGGATGTAATTCCCTTGTCCTTTTGATCTTTCTTTGTTGGCTCTTAACATTTGACTCATGCTTGCAGTTGCCATCACCACAGCTTGAAAGTGCTCTGAACAAATATTCTAATCTTCGTGGTCCATTGTCGGCTTTTGTGAACCAATCTAGTGTTAGATCCTCACTCCCAAGGTAGGTCATCTTGCTTCTCATTGACTTCTGCTCAGTGCGAAGGGAATTAGATGAATTCCAATTTTATTGAATCATTGTGAGAATCTTGGTAAAATTACCGGCATGATTTATATTTTCCCTTGAGGGGACGATAAATAAGTGATAAAGTGTTGCTAATCAACTGAGTTTTACGAAAACACTTGCAGTAAAGGGATAATAACTAGAAGAACATCAGTGCATTGCTGTCATTGAATGTTGAAAATCATGGGTTCTGGAGGTCTACATTGTTTATTCTTCGGTAAATTGTTAGAAGTATGATGTCCCCAAAAATCCACTTGACTGCTGCTCCATGTTGGTTTATTAGCTCTAAGATTCTATTATTTACTGGACTAACTGGCTATATAATGCTTCACAAGTAATCAGTTTATCTATAGAAACATATGCCACGCGACAGGCCTAGCAAATAAGAGCCGGTGACAGTTGGACTGTGGATGTTTTTTTCTTTGTTTTAACTATGGATTTCTGCATCATGTATTAAATTTTACGCTAGAGGTTTTAAGATTGAAAGCCTGTTTGAGCCACAATTTTTTTGATGAAAATATATTTTGGAATAGTATTTTGATGGAGAATGTGTGGTTAAAAATTAAGGAAAAATTTTGGATTTGCGTATAATATTATTTTATTGAAGAATGTGAGGCTGAAAATAAGAGAAAAAAATGTATTTTGGAAATAATGGGTACCAAACAGTGGCTGAAAATGAGCATTGAACTAAGTGGTGAAAATTCTTAGCCCCATAAATTTGGACTTAAATTCTAAATTTCCACCTGTGTCAGCAAACCTGTTAGTTGAGGGGTAAACTTGGGAATCACTATTTTAATTTAAAAGAGACCAATAGATAAAGGGACAGAGGGGGAAAGAGGAGATGGAAAATATTATGAAAAAGTTAAAAAATTTGAACCAACACAAGGAATCTATCCTCTTCTTCACTCAGTATGTACCTACGCCAGCCTTCGCTTTCTCGCAATTAGATGTCATGTCCCAACCCAGCTGCAAATGCAATCTTCCTTTCTCTTCTTTCACAGCCCATGCTGCATCATTTTCTATTTTTCCATTTCGGATCCTTCTCTCAGTGACTCAATCATATCCTAAAAAAAGGACTACCATTCCTAATGGTAACATACAAAATCATGTCCATATCCCATCTTTCCATATGTCAACATTTCCTCCTGCACGATGTTTGTTTTACTGGGATTTGGTGGTGTTAGTAATGGCAGATGTCACCTCTGATGCTTTGCAGGCAGGTAGGGGAGTTTTTAGGACTGGAGTTCTGATTCTGGTGGTTGCGTAAATAATTCTTTCGGTGGTTTGCGACTTACAAATAATGGCAGTAATATGGGTTAGTGGCAGAGTATTTGGAGGGGAAAGGGAAAGCTGGGAAAGAGCTTTGGGGAAGATAACTGCAAGTTTCTTATTTTCTTTCAAATGACACTGTTTCATATTGGTAGGAGGGTGGTGTTCTTTTTGCTGCCATGACTTGTGGTAGTGGCCATATGAGTAGTGGTGTTGGCACCAATGGCTGCTGCATGTGGACAATAATTTTGTTTCTATTATGTTTTATTGTTTTGTTATTCATTTCATTTCCTTTCAGTTGGAATAAGAGATTATTTTCTACTTTAACTAGTTTAATTAAGAATTAATATACTAGTAAGAATATTGTGTTTGTTTTTCTTTTTCATTCCTTAGATTTATTTCCTTCTGTTGATGGGATTGTACCATTATATACAGGAGTAATTGTATATGAATAAAATACAATTCAACCTTAAATTTCTAGTTGGTATCAAAGCTAAGGAAATCTTCCAATTGTTTTTGTTCTCTGGAGCCAAGTTCTTTGGTTGAATCCTCTGTATTGTTCCAATGATCCCTGCCCTTCATTTCACTCCAACCACGCTATAGCCCTCCAAAATTATGGTTTGGAAAATTGGGGTTTTTGAAAATTTAGCCCCAAAATACAAACCCTAATTTAAGAACCAATAGGAGAAGAGAAGGAAAAAAAATTCTAAAAAGTTTTGAAAAAACCAATCTGTAAAAGGAAAATTGATCGGTTTTTTAATTAGGGTTTCGAAGTTAAAAACCCATCCTAATCTTTCGCAGAAAAAACCATTTCAAGTCTTGTTGGAATTCACGCTTCAATTTAAGCTTCCAACAACCCACCCTGACCTCTGGTGACAATGTGTGCGCAACTAATCATATCTATCCTCTATGCAAAGAGACTTTGTGAACCCTTCGCAATCCATGCTTTTCTCTATATATGGTGTGAATTTTCCTCTCCTGTGCACAAATTCTTCTGTTCGTGGTGGTGGTCCAAATTTATGTGGTTTTGGTGCCTTCATTCTCTGCCATGGAAGGTAGAGATTACATGGTTGGTGCCTTCTGTTTTGTGTGGCTCCATTCAGCTTGGTGGTTTCTCCTGAATGTCACATATTTGTCCCTAAGGTTTTAGGTTATTGCATATTAGTCCTTGAACTTTTAGATTGGTGCAACTTGGTTCCTAAACTTTCAGATTATAATAAATTAGTTCACATGTTTGTGGCAAAATGGTCCCTGAACTTTCATATTCTTGCATTTTTGACTCTTTATTTCATCTTCTCATTGGTCCAGTCACAGCTCTCTTCATCATTCCTATTGTTCATGAATGTTTTCATGGGAGGTTGGTTTTTTGTCGAGATTGTTGTCACAATATTTTTGATTTGATCCTTTTTAGTGTGTTCTTGAGTTTTTGAACTCTAGATCTAATAAGCACATATGCTTTTAAATTCACTACATATCCATATTCGATACGTATCCAAGTTCGATACTCTCCGATACGTACCATATAGATGTTTTTCTATTATTTTATATTTTTTTTTACCAAAATTTCGATACGTATTAGTTATGTCTTTCTTAATTGTTTTACATTTTTAAATTATTTTAGATACGTATCGAATACGTTATGATTGGTGAATAAAAAATTTATTTTTTTAAAGTCTTTTAAAACTCGTTATTATTGACAAATATTTTTAAATTAATTATTAACTATTGATATTACTAAAATCTTATTGAAAATAGATAATATTTATTAAAAATACACTTTAATAAGTTGATTTTCATTTATAGTAATCCGTATTTGTTATCAAGAAAATTAAATTTCTATTAAAAAAAATTCAAAATATGGGACATTATCGAAAAATCATTTGATACTTTTGAAGTTATTGGAGTGTTTTGAAGTTGTTAATCATTAGATGAGCCAGATTCGGATAGTGTTGTTTTTAATGATACTTGTGAAGAATATTATAAATTGTATATATAATAAACTTGTTTCTATTACAAAGTAAAAGACCCTATTTATAGGGTTACAAATAACTGTAAAAGGAAATAAATATAAAAGGAAATATCATGTGAAGGGGGGATGTCAAGGATATTTTTCTCTGAGATAAAAAGATACCTTTTTTACTTCTTGTGACTTCAACACCCAAGAAATATTTTAGCATCCCTAAGTCTTTTGTGTGAAACTGAGTATGAAGAAAAGCCTTAAGAGATGAGATTCCCGTAGCATCACTTCCAGTAATGACAATGTCATCCACGTACACAACTAAAAGAATGATACCAGCTTTCGATTGTTTGTAGAACACAGAATGGTCGGACTTGCTTTTCATCATACCAAACTTTTCAACAGCCTAACCAAATTTTCAATCCCATCAACTGGGCCAAACTGCAAACCAAATTTCCAAATGAACTAAACCAAATTCCAGATGAACTGGACATATACTAAACCAAATTCCAGATGAACTGGATCATTTTCCAGATTACCAAAAGCTGAAGAAACTTCAAACAAACTGCAGATTACCAAAAGCCGAAGAAACTCCAAACAAACTGCAGAAACTGAGTTGTGGCCACGGGAATGTGATGTGACTTTGTAGTGATACATCCGAAAAGAAAATAAAAAAGAAAAACAACATTGGTAGCCGGACGAGCGGCTCAAAGCCGCTCGCCGGAATCGAAATTCAAATGTTAATTTGTTTAGGATCGAAACTGCTCTGATACCATGTGAAGAATATTATAAATTGTATATATAATAAACTTGTTTCTATTACAAAGTAAAAGACCCTATTTATAGGGTTACAAATAACTGTAAAAGGAAATAAATATAAAAGGAAATATCATGCAATCTACTACTAAGGAAAGTAATCCTACACTAAAAGGAAATATTATAATTGCAATCTTTGACGATCTTTGGAATCTTATTCAATATCCTTGACAATACTGAAGATGGTGGTGATGCAATAGAAAATGAAATTGGGACAATTAAGGATTGAGATAAAATCCTTTTTTTTTTTATTTAATTTTTATTATCATGATTTTATTTTAATGATTTTTATATTAATTAAATTATCCTGAATTATATGTGTGGGGGTGGGTAGGTGTGTCATTGTATCTTTTTTTTTTTTTTTAAAAAAAAGTTGTATTGACGTACTCGTATCATATCAGATTCGAATTCATGTTTTTTTTAGCTCTAGATTGTTACTTCTAGAGATTTCTTGTTGTAGACACGAATGGTCCTACTACATTAATTGGCTTCTATTACCTCTCATTTTTTGTAGTTCTCATATCCAAGTTTTATTGTGTTGCGACTAGGGTAGCGATGTCAACGAGCCGAGCCGAAACAAAAAACTTGTGCTTGGCTTGAGCTTTTTTGTGCCGAGCTTTTTTTGGCCTAAGTCGAGCCGAGCCCGGTAAAAAAAAATAAGGCTCGGCCCAAGCTTTCGGTCCGAGCCCGGCCCGGCTCGGTTTTTTTGTTTTTTTTTAATGTCAAATCTACATTTTTTACTTAAAAAATTTAAAATTTGTACAGTTTATACGTACTATAAACCCGAGCCGAGCTGATCAAAGCCCGGCCAAAAAATGAGGCTCGGCCCGAGCCCGACTCGAGCTTTTTCTGAGTCGAGCCCGAGCCGTCCTAGCCGGCGAGCTTTTTTGTCATCCTTAGACTAGGGTTGTAAATGGAATGGATATGGACTGATCCGTCTATATCTGATCCGATAATCCAATGGATATTTGATAGTTAAATCCATATTTGATTTGCTATGTTATCGAATATCCAATCCGATAATTTAATCCAAAATTACAGAAATTGGGAAAAAAATCAATGTTGGAATCAACTTTTTTTATTTTAATTCTTGAAGGGGTTTAATAATTATAAATTTTTCAATTTTTTTATGTTTTGAATTTGATGACTTTTTTATTCTGAATTTATTTATTTATTTTAGTGATAAATAACATGCTATAAAATTATTTTACCGACTCAATTATTTATAACAAATCGGATCGGATTGCCCTATATCCATATTCGATCCATTTAGTTAACTGATTATTGGATTCGGATCTTGATTGGATTATCGGATTGAGACGTTAATCTATCTCCTATTAATTTTATCGGATTCGGATCAAAATCAAATCTATTGATAGACCTAATCGCGACCTTTGGCAACCTTCTCAAAGATGTTTGACCCTCTATCTTGGTAGACCTAGCCGTCTGGTATGCCCTTGTATTTTGCGTAATCACTCTATTATTGCAAATATCAGAGGTGGTAATTTTCTTCACGGCCATCTCTATCGATTTATCGTCTCTTACGACAGCCATTTTTTAGGTTGCCAAAAACTAATGGTTGTACCTTCTATCTTTGGCAACTTTCTCTTTTGGCAACAACCTAACCTGACTATTAGATACTCTCCAAGAACATTTCTCAAAGTTGTGCGACCTTGATCTTAGCCGATCCAGCCATTTGGTACTCCCTAGGGTTCTAACAAAATATGGGCTCTATTTTTTAGCTTCATTGATCGGAAATTCCTTTATACCAACGTTGCTAGCCTCTCTTACCATCCAAAGCAAGCACTAGCTCTTTGCTCGTAAACTTAGTCTCTCATGTCAACCTAGGCTTTTGTTGTGTATGTAAGGGTTATTCTCTTTTTTTCTAGGTGCACGACTCTTTTTATTGGCTGTGAATTTGGTGTCGGGTGCGAATGATAATGTTGACAATGTGAGGCGTTGTTTGTGGATGCATGTGACGTTTGTCGTGTTCAGAGATTTCTCTCGTGCGTGCTTTTTGTGCATGTTGTCTATGTTAGGGCATCTTGCGTACCAGTCTTCCTCTTATGTATATCAAGTAACACTACATGGACGTCATTCTAATTGAGATGACAATTGGAGCGGCTAGGAGGAGGGAGGTTTTTACTACTTGGAGTTGAAATAAGGGTTTAGCAACGGTTTTTAAGTAGTTGGTCATTCTATACATCACTATCCAAGTCAAGCATTTATCTATGCATCTACATGAGGGGGAGAATTGGAATAGGATATTATTTTTATTTTAAATTAGGAATTAATACAGTTGTAAGAATATTGTGTTTCCCTTCTGTCCTTAGGTTAGGTTTCTTCCCTTTCATTGATGCGATTGTACCATTGTATATAGGTGTTGTTGTCTATGAATAAAATATTGTATGTAGGTGTCGTTGTCTATGAATAAAATTCAATTAACCTTAATTTCTAGTCTTTCCTTTCGATTTCTGTTGTTTTAATTTTTTATTTGTGATGGGTTTTGAGTGAGGAAGTTTTGATTTACTTGGATGGCTAATTATCTGAATGGGCAACAATTAAATGTGGTAAAACTATCTTTGCTTATTTTACCGACTTCAGTAGTTGTAACTTATTGCTTGTGTGAAAGTGATTTATTTATATATTATTTTGAGAATATGTTGTTAAAAAGTAAGTAAAATTTATGTGGATATTTGAAAGAAGATTTTTTTGGAGAATGTGTGGTTGAAAATGAGTACGAGGGAAAATTGATTTTCAAATAATCACCATCAAACAAGGGCTTAATGTAGCTACAGAAATCTATACCAGAAGTGCCTTGTGCTTATTTTGGACTAAGATTTTTAGAGCGTGTGCACTCCTGGGGTTGATGGGTGGTTTGGAATACAATATATCAAGCTGAATTTGCATGTATTACCAGTCCGCTAAATTTATGTCCATGTTTCTAAACTACTATTTCTATCAAGTTACACAAGGAAATCTCATTTTTATAATTTTTTGCTTAAATGAGTTCATTACAGCATTGTAGCAGCCTAGCTGATTATACTTTTGCCTATTAAAAATAATAAAAATAAATAATAAATAGTTGGGGCCCCTTAGCCAATCATAGCCAGCTTGATTTCCCCCCATGTTGTTTTAATGAACTTAATATGCATGTGGCAGGTCAACTCTCGTACTTCTTGGCATCACAACCTAAGCTTGTCAGCCATGTTGTAGATCTTTGCATACTTGAGATCCTTGTTCTTCAGTTCGTGGTGCCACATTTACTCAATGAGAGTTGAGATATGAAACAGGGATGCAAACGTATTGTCTGCTAATCTGGAGCTTGTCATCCTGTTCTCTCCAAAAGCTTCGGAGAGTGGATGTTCTTACCCAGTTCACATATACCATGCCGAACCCGGAGCCATAGCTTAATTTGGAGTTAGGGTGCACCTCCAAAAACTATGGAGAGCTAATTTTGTAGGGAATGTGATCCAATTGCATCTCAGTGTATAATAGTTCTCTGTTTATTTTGTTCCTTTTTCCTCCGGGTTGAGGTTGGGGCTGCAATTGTTTTTTTTTTTTTTTCCCTTGCATTGAGAAGCAACTTCCCATGATCTGGGGTTTTCGTTTTTCATCTTCAAATGGATAATACAGTTAAATGTTATCGTCTCTACCTTTTGTTTTAGAACATAATGATTTGTGTGCATCTGTCGATTAGGGCACTTTTTTGACTTATTAACTAGTGGCGTATTAGTTAGTTCTATTAGAGAGACTATTACAATGGAATCAGAAATGTTGACTTAAGCCCTTGTTTGTTAAGTTTGAGCCACATTATTTTGAAAGAATGTATTTTGGAATAGTAAATTGATGGAGAATGTGGTTGAAAAAGAGGGAAAAGTTATTGATGTAATAGAAAATATTATTTTATTGAAAAATGTGTAGTTGAAAATGAGTATAAGAATAAGAATAAAAAATTTAATATGTACCAAACAAAGAGCTTATTTTAAATAAGAAATTAGATTTGATAGGAATTGATGAAATGTATGGTGAAAAGTTGATAAAAGTTGTGAATTTAACGAAATGTGTGGCTGAAAATAAATTTGAGAAAAAATGAGTTATAAAAGATGTTAGAGCTTTCGAAAATATACTTTCCAAAATGGGTGGGAGGAAGAGATTTGACATTGAACTCTAAACAGTTGAGGTTAATTCATCTAGGTCAAAACTTGCACTCCCATGGGCTTTTAGTGGGCCATCGAGAAAAAAATGTATCCATTTTCCATCTCGAGAAAATTACACCTAATCCTATATTTTAAGATCCAACTTCAAAAATTATGTCCAAAGTTTGTTTATTCAAAAATCAGATTATAATTAAAAAAAATTAATATTAATAATTATATCACAAATTCAGATTAATTAATTTTCATTTTCGTTACTCTACCCCTCACGCGATCCTTTCATATGCAATGCCCTAATCTTTTTTTTTTTTCATCTTATACTATCTGCACCTGACAATACACAATATCTTAAAAACTCCATTGGCATCTTCCACCATAATACACCCCTGTTTACAATCTCGTGGCTTTTGTCAGTTCCTTTCTCATTTGTGCCATCAATCCAATTCCTAATTTCATTCCTTTTTGCAAATTTATTTGTTTAATTTCATCAGAACCCATTTCATTTGTACCCACGAAATCGTTAAATTTGGCGCAGTCGGACCGATCGTTGCTGGAATTCGACCAAATCTCGTCAAACTCCTTGTTCAGGCACTGAGTCGGGTTCTCATCCAACCCGAGCTTCTTTTTTTTTATTCTATTTTTTTGGCCGATCTTTCTCTCATTTTTTCTCCCTCCTCCCCTTCTTATGTTTTGTTGTGGGTGTGGTGTAAATCTCCATATAGAGAAGGTGGTGCTGGTGGTGGTATGTTTTTAGGTGGCGGCGGTGGATCTATGGTAAGCAATGGTGGCGAATCTGCGATGGATCTATGACAATGGATTTATGGCATTGCCAGTGGGGGATCTATGGTGGATGGATATGTTTTGGTCATTTTTTGTTATTATTGTGGTAGTGGTTGTCGTGGTGTTGCGGCGGGGGGAACGGCGGTGGTGGTGGTTTTTTGGTGTTGCGGTTAGGGCTGGACAAAAGTCCCGAACCGAGCGATTCTTTATAAGTTAAATATCTGAACGAGTACTCGAATCGAGAACCGATAGATTTGGATCGGGTCTAGACCAAGAACCGAAGAACCGAAACTAAATACATTTTTTATTTTTTTTATTGAATTAATTAAATTATTTTATTTTTTTCTAAATAAATTAACAAATCAATTAAATAAATCAGATCATTTCATAATTTTAATTTTAAAGTCCAAATCATTTTAAAGCTCGTTGCCCATTTTAAAGACAAGAAACAGTGGAATTTGGAATCCATTTGCAGTTTTTGTAAAGATTATAGACCTTCGGTCCTCCGCCATAATTATATCTTAATAATTTATATGACTACATGACTGTTTGAATTTGGTCATTAAATTTAAAGCCTTCAAATGAGATAAAATTCTAAGGAAATAAATTATTAATATTGATCACCGACATTTTAGTATTAATATACACTTTTTGGTATTTGTATATATTGAATTAATGTTATTCGATAGCTAGTTATTTATATATATTTGAATTGTGCTACATTAATTTGTAAAAGTTATAAATGAAATGTCATTAGTTATATTTATGTAGTGTTGCTGTAAATGTTAAAAAATTTAATTATGGTATGGAATCGAACGGAACCGGAACTGAACCCGAACGGTTCCATAATTATATTTGGCCCCGATGGTTCTATTTATTAAATATCCGAAAATTTTGGAACTGAACAGAACTGAACCGAATCGACCCACGGCCAGCCCTAGTTGCGGTGCAGGCTGCAATTGGCGTGGATGTTTTTCATTTGTTATTGTGGCGGTAGTTGTGTTAGTATTGTGATGGGGCAATGGTGGTGGTATGGGTGGTGTTGTGGCTAGGGCGGGGTGGGGTAGTATTTGTGACCAATTATTTGGTTGATTTGTGACCAAATATTGGTGGATGATCGGGATGGGGATATGGTGTTTGGTGTATGTGACCGACATTTTAGTTCATTGTGACTCATTATTAGTCTGTGACCTTAAATTTCAATAATTTGTGATCATGGAATTTGGAAATATGTGACCTATCGATAAAATATGATCTAAATTTTTTTGATCTGTAACCAATGAATTAAATTGTGACATAAAATTTTAAATTTGTGACTTCGAAATAATTTGTAATCAATTAAATTGATGTTTTGTGACAGTAAAATAAGTTGTGTGACTTGTAAATTTTGTGATTTGTGATCGATGAATAAATTGTGACTTTAAAATCTTTAATATGACCGATGAACGAACTGTGACCTATAAATTTTTTGAATAGTGACTTTAAAAATTTTGAATTGTGAATATATTACATAGATTTGTGACCATTATATATTTATTAATTAAATATATAATTAATTAATTAAATCATGAATAAATTTTAATGAAAATCTGATTTTTGAAATTTAAAACCTATATCCTTAATTTTGAAATGGTGTATACTAAAAACCTGATTTATGTATTATTCCCTTCCATCTAATCCTGGTTCCAAGGACTGTCTTCATCTCATTTATGGCATCTTAATTGGTGTTATTCATTGTGGTACACCAAAAATACCAAATAGATTATCTACAATTAAATTCATTTTTGGTCATGGAATTGGACACTCCGAGAATATCATATTGAAAAAATAGTTAATGCAAGTAGATAGTTGTATCGTTTTAACATTTCCATACAAAGGTCATTCCCCTCCACAACCACATCCACCATCTAGAAACAACTACCAACCTAGATTCTCAAAAAATCAAGTTGGTTTCTCCCCGGCCATTCCTACCTCATCTTACCCGTTATATCAAAGGTGCAATTGAGTTTCAAGGCTTAGGTCCAAAGTGAAGAGGGCATTTGCAAGGTTACTCTTCTTTGGGCAACACCGACTCTATTTGGGAATTAGAGATAGGTGATTGTGGTTGTTGGGTTTTGATACCCAATAAATTCGGGGCGACAATGTTAAAATCAGTTTTGTTTGTTGGATTATACTGTATAGACCTCGGTCGATGACTGAAGTTGTACATCGGCACCACAATTAGTCAGACGAATCCTATAACCTATTCTGGCCATTTGAAGCAGCCTAATTAAGTTAGTGCTGCTCATAACTCGACCAAACTCTTGGACGGCTTGTTTGGTTGATAACCCATTTGTTTGCTATCATTTGGGCCCTTACCATTGTTTAACCTAAAAGCCCACTTATAGTACATATATATTTGTTGCCCCATTACTATTTTCTTTGAGTGTGAAGTGAGGCAGCTGTTTATTGAAGAGAAAAACCGAGTTCCCTCTTTTGCTTGGTGCTTGACCGAGGCCTTTAGTTTATTCTTCTTCTCTTGCCTTTGTGGTTGTCATTTGTGGCTATTAACCTTCACACTCCTTGTCCTTTGTGGACATTGAGGAGCAACCGAGTTGGGAGTTTTGGTAGTGTGATTGGGTCTTAGTTGTGGTGTCGTTTGGTTTGGTGAAACTGAGCCCGAAGCGAAGAGATTGGAGGCTTAAAAACAACAAATGGTATCGGAGCAGTTGGTATAAATCTCGATAAGAATTGACAGAGAAGAGGAGGCAGGTTCGAGAAGGAGGAGCTCGCAGTTCTTTCATCTAATCCGGACATATCTTGGAGCAATAGAAGAAAATAACTGTCACGCATTTTCTATAACGTGAATTTATACCGCAAGTGTAAGGTGTCAAGTTTTGTAATATAAAGTTAAGTGTCGAACCTACATGGATTGTAATTTAATTCTACTAAGTACTATAATTATGTAACTTTTTATTTTATTTAGACAGTGAGTGTTTGAATGAATTATTTTAAATTAATCTAACGAGATTGGTTGACAAATGCGAGGAATACAAATAATCAAGTTGAGAAAGCCTATGGAATGATTTCATCTAACCTTCAATTATGATTCAATGATATCCAATTATGCCAATTGATTTTCCCATATTCAAAAGCAAGAATCCTAAATTATTTCTCTCTCCTCTCTCGACTCGGCTAGAAATTAACCCTAAAATTTAATCTCAATATCTCTGTTCCGAATTAAAATCTAGAATTTATCAAGTCCCGATTCTTTTGTAAAGTAAGCTTCATAGATTTTACACTTTCTCTCGAAACCTATAAAACCTACGTTGTGTCAATCCTATGATCACGCCTAAATTCTCCACTCTTAAGTGCCGAAATTGATTAGCATCTATTCATTCAATTATTGATCAGGTAATTGAAAGTATTATAATCATGACACAATTAAATATAAGCCAGAAAATCAAATAGAAATAATTATAAAATCATCTATCCATAATCTTAAGTTGGCTACATCAAACTCTAGATAAAGTATTTAGATTATAATGAAATTTATGAAATTAACACAATTTATAATGAAAAATATAAAGAGAAAAGGAAGAAAAACTACTTTGCCCGCTTGAATTCTCCTCTAAATCTTTGTTGTTTTAGCTCTAGATCAATTCTCCTTTGTGTTCTCTTCAAACTTGTATTTATAGCCTCAATAGATAATAACACGGATTGGAGTTAGGCCGGACTGAAAAAAATATAAACATAGGCTTTTTTCTCTTTCTCGGGTACCATGGCACCTCAACGCCCAATATGAGCGCTACCGTGCCACCCTCTCTGTCCTGGTTCAGAGACGTGGGCGCCATGGTGTCCACATCCCAATGCCATGGTACCCGTCTTTGGTGGAGACTACATTGTGCAGCCTTTAGTATTTTTATCATAACTTTTGCTCTTAATGTCCGATCAGGATGATTCAAGATGATTTGGAAAGAGAACTTAAAGAGATACAACTTTTCTTCAAATATCATTTTCCAATTCAAACGTGTCCTATGTCAAAAATGAGTCTCAATATGGGACTACGAATCTAGAGCATAACTTTCTCGGTTGGAAATTGATGTATGCTCATACTTTGATTATATTTGATACATTTGACTTCTTTCTTCATTCAATTGACTCCTAGAATTCTTAAATCTTCATTTTGAGGTGCCACTCAACTCTTGAGTATTTGCACTTTAGTTCTCGAATTTTAGATCTCTTACAATTTAGCATGTTTCTCATTTTTTCCAACTTTTGCTTATTTCCTTCAATTTCATCAATCTATATCACAACATCAAAACACATTAATACGCACATAAGTGCTCAAGAACATGCCAAAAACTACGATTTAAAGGTATTTGTTTAATGAGTTAATTACACTCATCAATAACCAACAAATATTTTCAGAGCTATGGCTGGGGTGATTTTCGGCCAAAAACCCACCAGAATCGTAGCTGAAAAACTGGCAAAAAAGGCATAAATGAATCTACTAAGATTTTTCAACAGAAAAGTACACTTTCATTCTTTATTTCTGGCCAAACCAGTTGACGATCGTCGCAACGCGTGTGGGCACATGAAGCCTCTTCTGACGACGGTTTCTTCAGGCAGTTTGTTATATTTGATTTCCTAAACGTATTGATATTTTTGGTTTAGAGTCTCAGGTTACGCAGTAAAAATTGGACGATTTTGCCCTTGGTGGGTACGACGGTTGAAATTGCAAAACATTTACTGAATTACTTTAGGCCACAAATTGTGGTCCTAAAGTAGTGAATTCGCATATCTCGTAATTTATGGATTCAGATAGGTTCACTATGGTAAATTGGCTTATCCCGTTTAAATTCTAGCATTAGCGCGTCATCGTGTAGGGCGACATTAGGATTGGGGTTACCGTGAAAGGGTAACCATTGCTTGTGCTAGAATTTTAGGAATTAATTGCTCTATTTGAAGTGTTGAATTTTGAATGCAAGTTGGTAATTGAGCTTGTGCTATAATTGTTATTCAGTCGCTGTGTGAAACTGCATTACGTGGAAATTTTGGATTTTTTGTATATATATTTTCGTGTTGCATCGATTATTGATCATCCTATTAGAACACCTAAACTTGACCCATTTGAACATTCCCCTGATCTAAGGTTGTGAACCTTACAAAACTCTAAGAATCTAGAATTGTGTATATTGTTGTTTTAGGATTATTTTGTGTGACCTATTTATACAATTTTGGGTTGTTCTATTTTTCAAAATGTCTTCACATTTCGAAATTGGAATTTTCAATGGAAATGGATTCTTTTATTCGGCAATAAAAGATGAAGGGTATTTTTGTTCAATAAAAAGTTTCAAAGGCCATAGATGGTAAATTTCCGAATTTTTTTACAGAAGTACAAAAAGAAGAATATGATGAACTTGCATGCACTTCTATTATTTTACACGTGTTTGATACTGTTGTGGGAAAAGTTGAAAAACTTAATTCTACGAAAGAACTTTGGCAAAAGTTAGAAGATTTATATTTACTTAAATCTACTCCTAATAAGTTGTACTTGCTTAAAAGATTTTTTAAATTTAAAATGGATCATTCAAATGATCTTGATGACAATCTAGATGTTTTTAACAAATTTGTTCAAGATATTGTAAATTGTGGAGAAAACGTGTCTGAAATGTATAAAGCTATTATTTTGCTTAATTACATGTCTGATTCACATAGAGGGGTTAAGAATGCGAATAAGTATGGTAGGTTCACTTTAACCCCTCGAGATTGTCGTAAATTCCCTTAAGAGTAATGAGATGGAGATTAAGGCTGAAAAAGAACATAAGAGAACTGGTGAGTTACATATGATGATGAATAGAATGAAGTTTAAGCAGATGAGTTTGGGTAGAACTCAAGACTGTGGTGATTCAAGTAGTGACTCGAGTGATGATGGTTGTAAGAAGAAGAGCAAGAGTTGGGACAAGTCTGTTGGTAGACGGTGTTACAGCTGTGGTAAGTTTGGACACTTTATTAGGGACTGTCCTAAGAGAAGAGATAAACAAAATGATAAGATGAGAGGTGAGGCGAATTTGGCTACGGGGTCGAGTGTGTTGCCATATGATTTAATATATCTCCACTTATTTTGATTATAACAAACAATACACTTATGTTTCTAACAAGTTTTGTTTCTTGAGTTTTTCACGAATATATCATTTTAAGCATTCAAAGAGTTAAATCGTCATCCATTGAAGAACAAACAATCAAATGAGACTCGAAGAGAACAAGAACAAGAACTTTGAAGATTAAAGCTTAGAAGTAGTTTATCAGAATTTAAATGTAAAGATATTAACTTTTCGATTCTTAGCAAGTGCATAAAGCTTGAATTATTTTCATAATTCATCACTTGCATAAAAATACTTTTGAATAATAATATGAAATAGATTTTGAAAAAACAATTAAAAAAAATTGGTCAACCGAAAGTCCAGCAGTCAGAATCTTGCAACGACTATATTCAAAAAATTGGTCAACCGAACTTGGTCGAGAGTGTCTCTTTTTGCTCTATAAATTTCCTTTTCTCTTGCATTCAATTCCACCAACTTACAAGAAATTTTTTAAGAGCTTATTTATTGAAAATCATTGAGATTACTTGAGTCTAAATTCTATTTAATTTATTACAAAAAAAATTTCTTGATTGATTCAACATATTTCATTTATCTTATCAAGAATTCTATTTTAAAAAGAACTTTTCATAACTTCATATATTCTTTATTTTTTATAAAAGTTTTCTTTGCTAACACTTTGATTTAAGTGTAGATCTCTCTTCATACTTAACTTGTATTATTTGTTAAGAGAGATTATTGGGTTGAAGACTTGGATGCAAAAACGCAAACTACTTCATTATCAATTATTCATCAAACTTTTCTTCATAGAAACTTGAGCATTATTACTTGCTATTGAAGTGTTATCCTAACTCTCTAAATACTTGACTTGATTATATCATTTGTTAAGATAGTTCTTTCAATTGTAAAATTATCATTTATACTTTTGTGGTTTCGAGAACCTTGTGAAAACTTGATTGTTGTTAAGGATGGATGCTCCTTGTTGTAAGTCGCCTAATGATGAGTGCTCCTTATTGTAAGTCACTTAAGGATAAGTGTTTCTTGTTGTAAGTCACTTAAGGATTAGTACTCCTTGTTTGTAAGTTACCATTATAGTGCATTTGGCTTTACTTGTGATGAAGAGTTTTATAACATGGACGTAGAACACATTGTGTATCGAACCCCATTAAATTGGTTTGCTATCTTTACATTATCACACATTACTTTACATTGTCATTTATATTGCGCTATATCCATACTTGAATTAAGTTATCGAACTTGCATATTTAATTCTAGTATTATACTTTGCAATCATATCTTGTGTATTGAAGTATTTTGAGACTTAGTGTCGAAAAAGTTTCCAAAACCAATTCACCCCCTCTTGCTTAGTTATTCTTAGGTTATCAATTGGTATCAAAGCTTATGTGCACATTTTAAAATATTTATTATCTTGTGTTATGGTTAATCTTAATATTGAAGGGCATTACACAAATCGTCCTCCTTTGTTCGATGGTACACACTATAATTATTGGAAAACTAGAATGATGATTTATATCCAATCAATTTATTATAATGTTTTGGAGGTTATTGAATTTGGTTCTCATAAGCTCACTAAGACGATTAAAGTTGATAGAAAACCGGATCAAATCATTTCAAAAACTAGAGAAGAATATGATGATGATGGTAAAAGAAAGTTGTCTTTGAATGCAAGGGCTAAAAGTCTTCTTTATTGTGGTTTAAATATAAATGAATTTAACCTGATTAGCACTTGTTATTTCGCATATGATATTTGGCATGCATTACAAATCACACACATGCACAAACAAAGTAAAAGAAACTAAGAAAAATTTCTTGTATAAAAACTTTTGAAAATTTATTTATGAAACAAAATGAACCCTTTGCTAGCACGATTACTTGATTCACCGATATTGTTAATGGCTTTAAAGGTTTTGATTGAAAATTTATTGATGGTGAACTTGTGAGCAAAATTCTCAGGTCTCTCTCGGAAGATTGAGATTCATTAAGGATGTTAACAGAGAACACCAAAGATATCAACACATATCCTTTGGAAGAGCTCTATGGAACCATGATAACTTATGAGCTAAATCATGCCAAAACAAAGAAGAAATCAAGAAAAGCAAAAGAGGAAAAAAAGAAGGATTCTCTCAGAAGGCAAATAGCTTTAAAATCATCAAATAATGAAGAAACCTCAAACTCAAACAAGAGTGATGATGAACTTGATGATCTTATTCTCCTTGTCAAAACGTAGAGAGGATTTCACAACAACCGTCGATTCCAAAAGAAAGAAGACAAATGTGAAGAAAAGAACAAGAAGGCTGTATGCTATGATTGTGACAAACTCGGTCATAAAATAACCGAATGTCCGAACAAGAGAAAACTCTTCAAGAAGAAAGCTCTACAAGCCACTTGGGATGATAGTGATGATGAGCAAGAAGAAGATGAAAGTCAAGATAAAGTTACAAACATGTGCTTCATGGCCATGGAGGATGATGTAAACACAAATGACACTCATTATGATGAAATTATTACTGCTTTTGAAAAACTTGCTCTCAAACATTCTACCTTCGAAAAGCAACATATTTTATTGAAAAATGAGACCAAAAAATTTTTAGAAACTCAAAAGGATTTTGAGAAGGAAAATGATGATCATAAACTTCTAATTTAAAAAAAAATATTTCCCTAAAAGAAGGCGTCCTTAATTTAACCAACATTGTGCACAAATTCACCAAATGAAAGAAAAACTTTGAGTTAATTATTGGGAAACAAAAATGTGTCTTTGATAGAAGTGGTATTGGATACAAATCTTCTCTAAAACAAAAATATCTTGAAAACACGTTTGTCAAAACTTCTAACACCACATGTAGTTTTTGTAACAAATTTGGACATGTAACTTTTAATTGCTCAATAAAAAAGAAATTACATTTTCAAAGAAATAAGTGGGTTCAAGGGTCCACTGGCACTAACTATCAAGAACCCAAAGTTAAATGGGTACCAGATCAAAATTTGAATCAACTCTTGTAGGTGCCTTCAAAGATAAAGAGCAATTGATTCTTGGATAGTGGTTGCTCAAAACACATGACTGGAGACAAAATATTTTTGTCAACCTTTAAAAAGAAAGATGGAGGTCATGTCACATTTAGAGATAATGCCAAAGGAAAAATCATGAGCATTGGAAATATTGGTAATCTTTCATCTATATCTATTGAAAGTTTTTTGTTAGTAGATAATCTCAAACATAACTTGCTAAGTATTAGCCAACTATGTGATAAAGGTTATCATATCAAATTTGATTCTTCAAAATGCCTTATTAAGGATGCTACATCAAAAGAGGTGTTGTTCATAGGTAACCGATGTAAAGATGTTTATGTCATCAACATTGAATTTGAAAAGGAATTGAAATGTTTGTCAAGATTTGAAGATGATACTTGGTTATAGCATAAAAGATTAGGTCATGTTAGTATGGATCTAATTTCAAAAATCTCAAAAAATTGTTTTGTCAAAGGTCTACCAAACTAGAAATTTAAAAATGACAAAATTTGTGATGCTTGTCAATTTGGAAAACAAACAAAAAAAAAAACTCTTTCAAAACCAAGCAATTCTCTTCAACTACAAAACCTTTACAACTTATTCACACGGATCTTTTTGGACCATTTAAAACCGCAAGTTTAAGTGGCAAGCACTATACATTTGTTATCGTTGATGACTTCTCAAGATTCACTTCAGTTTTGTTTTTGACCTTGAAAAATGAAGTTTTAAAAGTATTTTAAACACTTTTGTAAAAGGGTTCAAAATGAAAAATGATATTCTATCACAACCATTAGAAGTGACCATGGTGGAGAATTTGATAATATTGCTTTTGATTATTTTTGTAAAAAAAATGGATATGAACATCACTTTTCGACTCCTAGAACTCCTTAACAAAATGGTGTAGTAGAACGAAATAATTGTACATTGCAAGAAATGGCTAGGACCATGTTAAATGAAAATAATTTACCCAAATATTTTTGGGCCAAAGCCGTTAATACCGCTTGCTACATTATGAATAGAGTTTTGGTAAGTCGAAAGAACACCAAAACTCCATATGAGCTTTGGAAAAATAGAGTTCTCAACATTAGCTATTTTAAAGTTTTTGGTTGCAAATATTTTATACTTAATACAAAATAAAATTTGAGAAAATTCGATTCAAAATCCAATGTCGGAATCTTCTTTGGATATTCACTTACTAGCAAAGCTTATAGAGTTTTTAAAAAAAGAACTTTAGTAGTGGACGAATCCATGCATGTTACTTTTGAAGAAATTAATTCTCTTGATCAAGAGAAAGGTGTTGATGTAGATTTGGAACTTCCACTTAAGCAAATGAATATTCAAGATCAAAATATGGAAGATCCCAAAGAAGTTGAAGACAAAGATTTGGAAGAACAAATTCCTCAACAAGGAGAAGAAGAAACTTCCAAGAATAAAAATTGTAGCGCCCTGAGTTCCATTAACCTGGATTGCCACGTCATCGTCTTTTGCCCTAATTTTAATAATCAAATTTTGCGGAAATAACATAATTTTTAAAATCACATCACATTCATAACGGTAATTATCGTCGGCAACAAAACTCATTTAAATAACTTAGAATAATCATTTAAAAATTTAAATATCAAGTTTTTGAAACAAATAAAATAACAAAGTACGTTAATAGTGTTCAAAATGCGGAAATTTCGTAAATAAATAACTACGACTTTCAATTCATGCCACCACTGCCCATCACATTCGACCATCTCCGAAATCTGCAAATATTGTTAAAATAACGAAATGAGTATTTCGAAGAAATACTCAGTTGACTCATCGCCGATAATTAATTTACAGAATAATTGAACACATACTTATGCAATATATAACGTGACATCATCATCATCATCATCATCATAGGCTCATTTTCTTGAAAATCATAGGCTCTTTAAAATCATAGGGTGTGTGTAGTCTCGTCTTATGCATTTAAGCACATAAGTTATGCATAACATTCTCATCTTATCTCATAAGAGATACTCGTCTCTTCTCATGCATTAAAACATACAAATTATGGCAAGCATAACAATATCATATATCTCATATGCCATATTCTCTTCTTATGCATTAAAGTATATAAATCACGTAAATTCACATAAGACATGCAATTATAATTTAAACTAATTAATGGAGGCGAGTCTACCTCAATAATCTTGAGTTACGTGCAAAATGGGATCTTAATTGAAAATTAGTGAAACTCTTAAAATGATAAAATAAAGCTCAAGGGCTTAATCGAAAATTTATTAAAACTGAAAATAAAAATTTGAGGGCTGAAATAGTAACTTTTAGAAGTTAGGGACTAAACTATAAATTTATTAAAGTTGAAAATAAAACTAAAAGCTGAAATAATATCTTTTAGAAGTTTAGGGTGTAGTGGCATGGTAGCTCGACTGGTGGTTCGGTTTTGGAGGTTTTGAGGCATTGTTGCTTGGTTCGGTTTGAGGTGGTGAGCTTGGTGCTTCGTGGGTTGTCTTCGTGGTGGAGTGATTGGTGGTGGTTTTGGGTGGCTGGAGCTTCGGTTTTGAGCTTGGTGTTGAGGAGATGGTGGTGTGGGTGGCGTTGAGCTTCGGTTTCGTGGGTTGGTGTTTCTGGGTATTGGTTTGGAGTTGGTAGAGTTGGCTTGGTGGTGGAGTAGGCTGCTGGGTGTTAGTTTGGTGGTGAAATTGATGGTGTTAGTGGGTTGGAGTGGCTGTGGAGGTGGTGGTCGGTTTGGGTGTTGAGGTGCAGTTTGGTGGTGTTGAGGTTGAGTCTCGATTTTGGGGAGGGGGGGATGGTGGTGTTGGTGGAGGTCTTGTTGGTGATTTCCTGTTGAATGCTAGAAATTGATATTCTAGCATCAATGGTGAAATCACAATGAGATTGAGGGAGAGAGAGAAGCTTACCAAAAATGGCTGCTAGAGTGGTGATGATGGGAGGGAAAATGAGGGTATATGAATAGTAAACAATTAGGGCACAAACTTTTAGGTGGGTAATTGGGCCAAGCAATTGGACTTTTGGAAAAAAATTCTAATTGAAACTTAATTGCATTGGACCCAAATGAATTGGACTAAAAAGAATATAATTTTGATTTTGGGCTTATTTAATTGGACCTATATAAATGGACTTCAAATAATTAATTTACCTAAAATTGGATTTAAAACAAAATTCAATACTTGGAAAAGAATAATAAATAGAAGTGGAATTATCTGTCGTCACCAATGCAAGGATTGAAGTAATTATTACAAGTTGAGAATTGAATGCTAGAGTCACTTAGTGGAATCGGAAATCCAATACTCTCTTTCACATTTAATTTAAAAAACCATAATTTTATTGTTTTCGTAGTTTTAGAACATAGTTAAATAAAACCCACCATATCTTGTTATTGTTTCGAATTTAGATATATCAATTGCACTAGAATTAAGCCGTATTCTCTGTGGGACGACAACTCACTCATCACATTTATTACTTGTACAACGATCTCGTACGCTTGCGAGATTATTTCGCAACAAATTTTTGGTGCCGTTGCCGGGGAATAACGGTGTTAATTTTAGTTATTGATATTCTAGATTCGCATGATTTCTACATCACTTCATTTTCCCTTGTCTTGACTCTATTCAGGTAAACTTGGTTTATGCAAGCTCCTGACGAGGCTGGTCTGGGTCCAATAGATCACGAAATTGAAAGGACATTCAGAAATCGAAGGAGAGGTCAACGTCAAGTAAGGAGAATGGCTGATAATCAGAATCAACAACAAAATCAGGCTCATGTTCCAGTTGACAATCAACTACCGCAACCAAATCAACATAGAGCTATCCAGAATGAAGCTCCCATTTTAGTTGGAGACTATGTCAATCCAATTCATGTTCCAGCGCAACCTGCTGTAGTTTATCCTCCATTCGGACAACCTAATTTTCACCTTAGACCGGATGTCATAAATTTGTTCCAAAATCACCAAGACATCAGGTTTTTTGGAAAAGCCACGGAGAACCCTCATGAACATATTTCGGCTTTTCTCATGTTATGTGAAGTGATCAGTCACGAAGGGGTATCAGCAGACGCTTTTCGAATGCGGTTATTCCCTCATACTTTGAAGGATGTTGCTAGAGAATGGTTTCTTTGCTTACTTCCAGGAAGCATACAATCATGGGCTGATATGGTTCAAAAATTTACGATGAAATTTTTCCCACCTTCTCGAGTCCACCAAATCAGGAATGAAGTCCACACTTTCAAGCAGAAAGATTTAGAAAGCTACCCCTGAAGCATGGGAGAGGTTCAAGAATTTATTCAGGAAATGCCCTAGCCTTGACATTCCTAAGAAAGCTCAGCAATATCTCTTCTACTACGGTCTACAACAAGAGTTCAAGAATATGGTAGATGCTTCAGCGGGAGGATCAGTGATGAAACTCGATATAGATGATGCATATGAACTATATGAGAAGATAGCTGAGAATCAATCGATGTGGCCAACTGATAGGGAAGCTCCAAAGAAAACAGCAGGGGTACACAACGTGGATGCAATGACAGCATTGGCAGCACAGATGGAGGTACTTACACTGAAAATGGATAATCTATCTCAATCAGTCAATATGGTACACCAATCACCGCCTGTATGCAAAGGTTGTGGAGCAGATCACCCGACTGCACGTTGTCCATTGGCATCTACACAAGTCTCGCAGCTCGAAGAGATTAGCTACGCACAGAACTTCCCAAGGCAACAAAACAATCCTTACTCCAATACATACAATCCAGGTTGGAGAAATCATCCTAATTTCTCATGGTCAAACAATCAAGGGCAAGGACAGGGACAAGGAGGAAACAACCAAAACAGGCCACCAGGGTTCCAACATCATCAACAACAAGAGAAGAAGCAATCATTGGAAGATCTTCTTTCTCAGTACATCACGAAAACTGAGACCAACTTTCAGAATCAACAGGCTTCAATCAAGAACTTGGAACAACAGGTGGGACAGATAGCAGCTGCAATAGCCAACAGACCACAAGGTACCTTGCCGAGTGATACAGAGAAGAACCCAAGGAAGCAGGTATTTGCGGTTGAGGCGGTGAATTATGCAACTATTGAGCTCCCATCATTCACTTCCACCACCTCTGTCAAGGCTTATGTGACACCCATTCCATTCCCTCAAAGACTTCTACGGAAACCAACAATCGAGCAGATTCAGGCCATCACGACTAGGAGTGGTGTTCAGTTGCCAGAAATCATCGCAAAGAGGAATGAGACAGAGAACAGTAAACTCTCTACTAAGAGCAAAGAACAGGCGGAGCAGTCCTATAAAGCAACAGAGAAAGATCGACAATCAATTTCAGACAGCCCACAACTTAAGACAACAGTTTTTGGCACAACACTCACATCTCCGATCCTTTCTCTTCAAAGAATGCAAAACACCAAACTAGAAAGGCAATTCACTAAATTTCTGGAAATCCACAAAAAGCTGCATATCAACATCCCATTTATTGATGCGATTCTTCAAATTCCAAATTACTCCAAGTTTTTGAAGGAGATGTTGACCAAAAAGAGGAAGTTGCCTGAATATGAAACGATAGCTCTATCTGAAGAGTGCAGTGCGATCATCCAGTGCAAGATCCCTCCCAAACTTAAAGATCCAGGGAGTTTCACTCTACCTTGCTCTATAGGAAATTTAAATATTATTAATTGCTTAATTGATTCGGGAGCAAGTATTAATCTAATTCCTTTGCCTCTTTACAGGAAACTGGGATTAGGAAACCCTAAAGCTGCGTCTATAATCCTTCAGCTGGCAGACCGATCATTGAAGCACCCCTACGGAATAATCGAAGACATGCTCATTAAAGTGGGGGAATTTATTTTTCCAGCTGACTTCATCATCATGGACATAGAAGAGGCATATCAGATGCCAATAATCTTGGGAAGGCCGTTTTTGTCTACAAGCCGAGCTTTGCTGAATTTTGATACTAATGAGATAGTCCTAAGGGTGGAAGATAAGCAGCAGAGTTTCACCATGGAAAATCCAATCGAACAACTATCCCACTATAAAGATTGCCAACAAGTGGATCATTGAGAGAGCTACAAAAGTAAGCCAGACGCACAAGGAATTATTGGTAGGGACAAAAATGGAGACACAATTGTTTGGAGAGTCAATGATGAACTGAAGAAATGCAACCAGTGTCTAAGATGTAGGACTGAAAACTCTATTTTCAAGCCACCATGAAGAGCTTAAAACAACAGGAGTCTAGCTAAAGACTGTAAACAAAGCGCTGGTTGGGAGGCAACCCAACATTTTTATCCCTTTATTTATTTGTTTTTATTTTTGCTTTTAGAATCATTTAAGATGATTTAGATTAATTTTATTTATTTATTTCAAGGAATCATCATCCATACCCCTTTTTTTCCTTACATCTTCCATATGTTAGTTGGTTTAATAGATGTTAGAGCTAAGTATCACTTGTTCCACGTATTTGATCTTGAATATTTTAATTGACTGTTTTTTGTAGGAACATGATGTCACAGAACATCTAAATCAACATTGACCAATGAGCCAACGGGAGCAGTAGGACAGCTAGCCTTTGGATTCCAAGCCATATCAATGGAGTATTTTCATCTTTTTCTTCCCTACCCCTTTATATGTGAAATTATGATTTATGACATTGAGGACAATGTCTACTTTAAGTTTGGGGGTGGAAAACATGAGTTTTATTTGTTTGTTTGGGTGTGCTTTTGTTACTTAAAAAAAATTTCAGTTTTATTACTTCTTTTTATATATTTTTACATGCTTCTGTGGGTCGGATAATCTGCTAACGATGATGTATATATTGGAACATAGAGTTGGCCTATAAATTATGGATAAGTTATATGCTAAATTAGTCGGTGCCTATTTATGTGGAATTTGATATTTTTGAGTACGAGATTTATGTTTAGCATTGTGAAGAGAAAATTGATTCATATTTTTGAGTAGGATGACAAGAATGGACCATAGATGCTAAATCCATATAACCATTATATCCTACACCCTTAACCATTTCTAAGACCGTTTGGGGTTGATTGAGCTGTTGTAGGGAGACATAGAGATAGATGTGGATTCCATGTGTGCTAATTTTGTGTGGATTGTTTGAAAGCTAATAAGATGAAAATTAGGTTGAAATCTTAAGTTGGGGGTCGATTTTTGAAAATGAGTGTTTATAAGGGGCATTGCACAAAAAAAATGAAAATGAGAAAAAAAAGATGAATATGTAGTGTTACTTTATTATAAAACTTCTCTCCGTAGCCTTAATGACTCGAGTAATTAAGTCTGTAAGGGTCTCTGAAAACCTGGTGCCCTATGGTCATCTGACTTGGGAGTCATCGGCTAAAAGCTCGCTACAAGGGTCATTTAGAAAGCTTAATAGAGAGGAGTCAAAAAAAAAAAAAAAGCTAGATGTCTTGAGGAAGCCCCGAACACTCATTTGAAAGAACTGGATTCTTGATGAAGGATTGTTAGCCTAATTGATTCTTAGAGGTTGAAACTATCAAGACTAAGGAGAATCCGCATTTTTTTGACTTGTTGAACTGGAATTAGCAAAAATCGAACCAAACTAGAGAGGGTGAGAATTAATATTATATCACAAAATCAATCTTAGATTGCACCTTGGGAAAAGAGTGAAAATAAGAAAGTTTGGGGGTGTGTATCTTACGAGCGAAGAAAGGAAATATATGGCCATTAAGGGTCGGGAATTGAATCAATTGATGACATTATGATGCTTGACATGAATCTTCACACACACACCTCGATTTTGCATTGAATAGATAGAGATTGATTTAACATTGTGATTTTGAAATAGTTTATAGTTTCAACTCTAAAAGTCCAATCCTGAGGTTAACAGGCAGATTATCCAACCAAGTTAATTTGAATTTTTTTATTTTGTATAGTTAAGCTTTACTTTGTTTGAGGACAAACAATTGATTAAGTTTGGGGGTGTTTGATAAGTGTATTTTATACACTTATTTGTGCCCTTAAATTAAAGCAATTGTCATTACTTTAGATGATTTGAGGCTTAATTTTATATATATTTTGTTTGCTAGGTATATCTAGATGCAAAACCATGGAATTGAAGAAAATGGGCTGAACATTGCCTAAAGTTGACCTAATCCAAAGTTTGGGGACTAAATCGCAAAGTGTTAATAGATGATTCGGACCTAGTATCGATGATTGGAGAGATGTTGGAGTCAATTACACAAAATTGGAAGATGGAGGGTCAAGAAAATACAAAGAAAGAACCGAAATAAATAAAGAATGCAATTCGGGGACCAAAGTGCAACAATTGAAAGATTTTTTGCCTGCGCGCGCGCACAGGCATAATCTCTCGCACGCGCACGGGCTTACCTTTTATTTACCGAGAGTGAAACATTTACACGGCGCGCGGGCAAGGACTTATACGGCGCCCGCGCACAGGCCATTTCTGGGCCTGAACGGCCCAATTTTCTGGTTTTATCCAAATTTCCATAAAAACCAATTTTAACCTACTTTCTTGAGGGGAAGAACGGCGTGGAACGACCTAGAGCATATCAAATCCATTTTTTCACCAAAAGAGAAGGTTTAGCACAAGATTCAAAGGCGATTATCACAAGATATTGAAGATTCAAAATCCGGATTGAAGAAATTCAAAGAAGAAATTGAGTTTTCATTTTTCATTTATTATTTATCATTCCGGGTGATGTTTTTCCAATCTTATTTTTGTGATTTACATAACACGATGCTAGGCTAAGTTTATTTGTATTGGATGGATGATGAAACTAATTGATTTCTAGTTTTTAATTCAAGACTTGTGATTTTTGGTTTGATTCTCGCATTGTGATTCCATATACATGCTTTTTCATATTGTTTTAATGTTTGCGCACCATTAGGGCAATAAGTTGCTTATTTGTAGTGTTGAAAAACTCACGATAAGTAGAACACTATATGTGTAACACATGAAGAATAAATATTAGGAATAATATTTGTGAAGTGTGCAATCTTGTATGATAATCCTATAATTTAATGCATATTCATCATATGAATGCGGACTAGGAATATGATTGTGTCGTGATCAATATAGGTTTATTATATCTTGGAAAAGAATAATAAATAGAAGTGGAATTATCGGTCGTCACCAATGCAAGGATTGAAGTAATTATTACAAGTTGAGAATTGAATGCTAGAGTCACTTAGTGGAATCGGAAATCCAATACTCTCTTTCACATTTAATTTAAAAAACCATAATTTTATTGTTTTCGTAGTTTTAGAACATAGTTAAATAAAACCCACCATATCTTGTTATTTTTTCGAATTTAGATATATGATTGCACTAGAATTAAGCCGTATTCTCTGTGGAACGACAACTCACTCATCACATTTATTACTTGTACAACGATCCCGTATGCTTACGGGATTATTTCGCAACAGAGTGTTTATTTATAACTTAAATGTCCATTGCTGATCTCAAATTAAGATCAACGGTCCACATCAGCTCAGGTGCCATTTGACACTAAAGCCACACAAACAAAGTGCGAGACAATCTATTTAATTTGTTCGGGTTTGGGTGTCACATAATTCGGAGTGGAATTTACACCAAACCAATGTTTTTAAGTTTCAATTTTCAAGAATCAGATATTTCATTTTAATACAAACCATAATTATACAACCCCTTATTTCACTGTGCGATGAAGCCGTTGTGTGTGCAAACGTCAACGATGAAGCTACTGCGAACTCGCAGTAGCATTGCCCGATAGTGCATCCGTCGCCGCCGTAGAAAATAACCGCCATTTATCATGTCGTAGTGTAGCCGCTTGTAGGACTGTCACGTGCAACGGATGGTCGTTCGCATAGGACCACCATTGTGGCTCCATCAGACCCTCGCCTATTCTGTGGCTCCTTTAGATTGATTAGATCTAAAGCTCAAACCAGAAAACATGAGCTGTCAGTGGCGGAGGAAGATTAGTGGTTTTCCCTTTTTTTTTTTGTTTTTCTGATTTTGTTTTCAAATGGTTATGTTTTAGTGGTGCTGGTTGTGATGTTGGTGGTCATTTAGTGGTGGTTGGATGATAGTCATGTAGGTGGTTGTTGGTGGCAATGGTAGTGATGGGGGCTGTGGCAATGATGACGATGGTTGTGGTGATAGCATAGGTGGTGCGTTTCTGTTGGTGGTGGAGGTAGTTGTTGGTGGTGTGGTGTGACGTTGTGTGTGGTGTTGTGATGGTTGGTGATGAAGGTGGTTGTATTAGTGGTGGTGGTGGTGGTGGTGGTGCGATGGCTGTGGGTGGGTAGTGGTGGTCGTGGTGATGTCAGTATTTTTAGATGATGGTTTGTTGTTGGGAGGTGGTGGTTTTGGTGATGGGGTTCGGTTTTCATGTTGTTGGTGGCAATGGTGACGTGGTGGTCACAAGTGTTGGTAGTGGTCACAGATTATTTGGTCGTTTGTGACCATTATATTCATTAATTTGTGATCGATAAACAATACGTGACCAATGAAAAATATAAATTGACCAAGAAATAATGTGACTTAAAAAATGTTAATTTGTGATCGATAATTTGATAATTTGTAACTGTCTACTAAGTTGTGACTTATAATATTTGTGATTTGTGACCAATAAATAAGTTGTGACGTATAAATCTTTTTATTTGTGACCTATTAAATTTCTAATTTGTGATTAATGAACAAATTGTGATATAAAATTTTTTGGAATTGTAACCGTAAAATAATTTGCGATGTTTCAATTTTTTATTTGTGACTGATGAATAAATTGTGACCTATAAAATTTTAGAATTGTGATCGTAAAATAATTTATGACATGTAAAATTTGTGATTTGTGAGCAATTAATAATATGTGACCAAATTATATGAAATTGTGACCTTAATATATTTAATTAATCAAATATATGTTTAATCAGATAATTTATAAAAAAAAAAAATGTGATTTGAAATTTTAAACCTTACAAAATCTGAAATTTGAAATTTTAAACAATAATCTCTTAAATTTGAAATTGGTGAAACTTAACCTCTTAGTTACGAAATCTTCCCTAATTTGAAATTATCAGACAATAAACACGGATTTGGGCCAAGACTAGTTTTCATCATGGTCCAGTTAAGACTGAATTTTGGTATCACGGCCCAACACGTCTGCTTTGATGTCAATGGTACTACAACCGTAATCTAGACTAATGCTTGATCTAAGTTATGAGCTCCTTAGACCACCAATCAACTTCTATACTTGATAAAGTTACAATAGATTGCAGTTGTGATTTTCAATTAACACAAATTTCGCATAATGTAAACACATAAGTAGTGGTGGATTTTCTATTAGCTTTATTACTTGCAATGTTTGCATCTACATACCCTTTAAGTACAACTCCATTAAGAGCATGTTTGGTACGGATTAAAATCAAATTTTAATATAAATCAAAGTCAAACAATCAATATTAACCACATCCTTCATGGGTCCCACTGCTTTTGAACTACACATTTCAAAATTTTTTATCACAATCTACTAAAAAACTTAATTTCAATCCCCACCAAACACCCTTTAAGAGAATTAAAACATAAACCTAATTATAAAGATTTATTTCTCAATAGTCAATTTAAAGCAATCCAATGTTTAGGGTCATGATTGACCATAAACGAGCTCAAGGTACTAATAGCATGAACCATGTCAAGCCTAGCACAAACCATATTGTACAAAAGCAATCCTACATCATTAGCATAAAGAACTTTTCCATGTTTCTTATATTTGATTCATCAAGTTAACATTGATCCTTACTTTATTTGAAATTACTAGGAAATGGTAAAGTAATAGATTTAGAATCATTCATGACAAATTTTGATAACTTTTTTTTAATATAAGAAGTTTGTTTCAACATGTTATCAGCATATAACAAAAGAGAAACAATTACTCCATTTTTATCATCCTTTTTTGAAATATAAGCTATCTAAACTACTTTTAATAAATCCAACACAAGAAACAAGTGTCAAATCTTTTGTACTATTGACTATGTGATTGTCAAAGATCTTTTAAACAAGCAAGCAAAATCGATTTTTTTCTCATCTATAAAGCATTTTGGCTGACTTTATATAGATAGTTTATTCCAAGTCTCCATGTAAGAAAATAGTTCTTACATCCATTTGTTGAAGTTCTGAATTATAATAAGCAACTAATGCAAGCATCACTTTAGTTATAGCATATTTAACAACAGGTGAGAAAAATCATTACAATAAATTTCCTGCTTTTAATTAAAGCTTTTTGCAACTATTCTAGCTTTAAACTTAAGAGGTTCTTTTTTCAGAATTTCCTTCTTTAACACTATAAATCCACTTAAACTCCACCAAGGATTTATCCTTCGTACTAATTCGAAGTCTTAGTTTTTATTAAAGAATTTATTTCTTAAAACATGAAAAATAACCAATTCTTAGATTGCTGATTACCAATAGTCTCAGCACAAGACTTAGGCTCTTTAAAGATTAAATCTCGATAGGAAACAACACTAAGTGAGAGAGAATCTTTAAACCTGGATAGCTCTCTAATCTCCCTTCTAGCCCTATCTAGATTAACCGATAGTTTGTTGTTCATCCTCATCACCATGAACCTGAACACTTCCTTCCTCTCACTCCTTAGAATCAGACATTTTTTTGCTCAGTCTCCACCTGAAAATTCATCAACACAATTAAGTGTGGACTCAAGCTCCATCTATAGCTTAGTCTCCTACCTTAGAAGCATTTTCAATGTTTTTATCTCTCAAGCAAGGCATTTCTGACTTGTTGAAAGTCACATCCGTACAAATTATCTTGAAACTTGTACTTTTAGCCCACAACTTCTACCCTTTCACCTCTTAAGGATATCCTAGAAACGCATTTTTGGGCTCTTAACTCAATTTTTTCTATAATATGATGAGAATGGGCATCACACCCAAAAGTTCTCGAATGAGAATAATATGGTGGCTTACCAGATCATACCTCTTCAGGTGTTTTATCTTCTAGAGCACTAGGAGTTATGTTCACAATGTAAGGAGTTTTCATTGCAACTTTTCTCAACAAAGCTTTTGGAAGATCAAAACAAACCATAATACACCTAACTTAACCAAAAGGGTGTTGGAAATTAATCAGAAACTAGACAGAACGAAAATAATAAACAAACAACTATTATAGCAATATACAGATAAATAACACCATTAATATAAACGATACTGACTTGAATTTCAGATTGAGGCTAGCGCAATGCTATGTCCTATAGCAGAAATTTGCACCTACTCCTGTGCTTGTAGTTCGATGAGGGTCTGCCACCAGGATTCAACAATCTATTCCCAAAAATCGATCACGCAATTTTTGGTTCTGGCGATTATACTAAGTGTTTTTTTCTCTCAGACAGAATGTTTACGAAGGATTGAAATGCAAGATTATTCTTCCTTGAATCAAACGTTTTCTCTACATATAGAAAACGAACATCCTTATCATTTGTGTCGGTTGTGGTAAGCAGTTGTGTTGATCAGACACAACCATTCAAACAAAACCGAAAAACAAAGAAAATATGAGTGCTAAAACTGACAATTGGAAATCACAAGACCCAAGACCCCCAAGGTCCCAAGGCCTATCTTTTGACTATATCAAGCCCAAATTATATGACTCAGGCCCAAAGCCCATTTGTGTGGTCTTTTATCCAACTTCTTAAGCATATAATTTTCACATTTATAAACAAGTCTTTATTTCTATTCTTATCTTATGTGGGACAAATAACATCCAAGAAACCTCTATTTCTATACAAACTCTCCAACAAAGGGTCCTATTCATATTATCAACCACCCCATTTTGCTGAGAAATATAAGGAACATTTTGTGTCTTAGAAACCTAATTAGTTTGCAAAATAGATCAACTTCAGAATCGCGAAACTATAAACCATTATTAGTTCTAAGAATTTTAATCTTCATCCCCATCTAATTTTCTAATAATGTTTTCCAAACTTAATTTTTTTTCAAAAGTATCTGATTTCTTTTTTAATAAGAAAATTCAGACATTTCTTGAAAATTTATCAGTTACAAAGGGAAAATATTTATTCTCTCCTTAGGTGACATTAGGACACATAAATTAGAATGCATATAATTCTAAAATAGAAATGGACTTGTGTTTTTCTGTGTTAAAATTTACTATATGTTGTTTGCCCAAAGTGTAACATGCACAAAGGGAATTTCTGAAATAGAATCTTGTCCAAACAATCCCCGTTTATGATGAATCTAAAGACCCTGTTCACTAACACTAGTTAAAGCCCGTGTTATGCACGGCTTGTGATACTTTTGAAAGTTATGTTAGTGTCGAAATTAATGAGTATGTTAAACTATTTAGATTGGAAGTATTTTGGCTCCAATACATGTTTCCAATTTGTTGATGTCTTGTTAAAGAGATAATGAAATTCAATATAACCCTCTTTTTTCTACTTATTGAGGTAAGACATTATATCTTATTCATCTCGTGCTCATAGAATCTCCAATTATATGTATCAGTTATACAAGTATTTAATTTCTTTACAAAGACCTATGCAAGGCGTAGGTAGTCAAGACTAATTAATTAATAATAATACAGTACATAATTTAGGACAAATCAATGGTCTCTATCAGTATTAAAGCCACAACACAACGAAAACTTCCATCATAGAGGCAAAAAGAATGACAAACGATCATCTAACTTCATAAATTCCGTTGAATATCTTTTCAGCATGTTCTAATGATACCGTACTTCAATCAATTTTAAAAAAAAATCAAAATAATTCACTTCATAGAAGATGTTTGTCTACTAGTATTGCATGATGTAGGAGGATTCTTCTGAAAATTATTGAGTTCTTTCAATATCCATTTTGACGCCATAAATTTACCATTTTTAACTGTAAAAACTGAAGAAAAACTAAATTTAGAGAAATTGGTGTGAGTATGGGATTGAGGGTGGGTAGCAAAAGAAGAATTAACGATTATGATTTTACGTTTAATAATTTAAGATAAAAAATGAAGAAAAATGAAATTGAGAGAAATTAGTGTGAGTATAGGGGTTGAGAGTGGGTGAAAAAGAAAAATTAACGATTATGATTTTACGTTTAATAATTTGTAAATTTAAACTTAATCGACAATACATTTATTATTATCATATTTTAAGTTTTTTTAAAAAAATTTAAATTGATCCAAATGGATATTCATATCGTAAAATATCGAATCAAACGTTGTAGAAAACATAAAGTTCGAGAAAAAAAGATATTGGAATGTGGTTGAAATTGAAAATAAACATAGACAATCACGACTTTACGTTTCACAATTAATGTAAAAATACTTTTGATATTTAAAATTTATCAACCATATATTTATCAAGGTCGTACTTCAAGATTTCCAACAAATTTTAAATCGCTTAAAATACATATTTATAACTTAAAATACTGAATCAAACGTAATAAAAAAAATCAGCTTAATTTAAGATAAAAACTGAAGAAAAATGAATTTGAGAGAAATTGGTGTGAGTATGGGGGTTGAGGGTGTATAGAAAAGAAAAATTAACGATTATGATTTTATGTTTAATAATTCGATTCAAATGGATATTCATATCGCGAAATATCAAATCAAACGTTGTAAGCAAAATAAAGTTCGAAAAAATGGACATTGGAATGATGTTGAAATTGAAAAGAAATATAAACAATCACGACTTTATGTTTCACAATTAATGTAAAATTATTTTTGATAATTAAAATTTATCGACCATATATTTATCATGACTGCACTTCATAAAAAAAAAAAAAGGCTCTAGCGGCTTAGTCGACCCGACCCATAAAGCCATTCGGCTCGACTCGGCCTATGACTTATGAACAATAACAAAAACCAACTCTTTTATATATAGTTAGATTAGATTAGAGCCTATGTTTGACACCCATTTTGGGAGAAAAAATAGTTTTTGAATGGTGATTGATGGAAGAATGTGTGGTTAAAAAGTAAGGAGAATTTTTGAGTTTATGTGTAATATTATTTTATTGATAGAATGTGTGGTTGAAATAAAAAAAGAAAAAAAGAATGAGAATGGGGAAAAAAAAAAATGGGTGTCAAAGATATGTTAGCTTATTGTATCACTTTAAAGTGGTATCAATTTAAGAATTAGAGTCCTCAACAATGTGATTAAGTACTACATTAGTTTTAGTAACATATATTTCATTGAAATTGACACGTGAACCTTTTACCAATTTTAACATGCCATTTTCAATTCTACCTTATAATTCTATGTCATCTAGATCTTCAATTGAAATATGGAACATATTCAACCAACTCTTTCAAAAGTGTAGATATATCCATTTGCAAATTTAAATGTGACATTGCAAATTCCTTCAACTCTGCAGGCTATATTATTATCCATAACTACCTTCCCACCATTAATTTGTCATCTAGAAATTACAATCTGAATCCAAAATACAATCTTGGACCTGATCACTATTATCCACAACATCTGGAGTATCCAAATAAGGTAAAAGCTTAATAACAACATGTACATCTACAGAGTTAAGACTCTAGGTGTTATACTATATTCCCTTCATCAACCACTTCATCTTTCTGTTCTTTTTTCTTTTATGATAATCCTTTATAAAATGACATGTTTTGTCGTACCAATAGCATTTTGTTTCTTGCCTTACACTTAAGACTTTGATATTTCTCTTTAACTCTTCGCAAACAAAGTTTCAGATTTACTACTTTAAGCTTTCTATGATTACAATTCCATTTCTTTACTTCTTAAAGAGTTAATTACAAATTTAGGCGTAAGAGTGTCTCTTCTATGCTTACTAGCATTCCTGACATCCGTATAAGCTTCAGGAATAACATTAAGGAGTATTATAATTTTATTACCCCTCAAAAACTTTTTCTCCATTATTTGTGATGTCTTGAACCAATTTGTTAAATTATCATCTAATTATTTGAAGGAATAAATATTAAAGAATATTTTTAAAAGAAACAGTTTGTTAGGTAAAGATTTAACCAAGTAAAGTTTTTCTAACTTTTCCCACGAGCTCGCTAGAATCTAATTTTCCCACTTTCCTTAAAACTTGGTCAGATTTATGAAAAATAATAGAAATGTAGGCAAGTTCGTCTGCCTCGGATTTTTGCTCAATAGTCATAGAAGCAGAATAATCTTCAACATAGTTTTAGAAACTTTTTTTGAACAAGAACCCTTTTCATTTTCAGTCAAATAGGAAAACCCCAATTTCCATTAAAAACCCCATTTTGTAAGATGGATCAAGTCATCACACACAGTAATGCAATGATCAATCAAATAAAGCTATACTTGAAAAATTCAACTGCTCAAATTTATCAGGATTCCATAAGAATCATGTTTTAGGTCCATGCTCAATTTAAACAGTGGTACAATCCTGTTTTAGAGAAATAATCGAACAATATATGTCAAAATACATATGCAACATTAGCAAAGTATCTACATAGGTAAAAGATCGAAGAAAACAGTGAAGATCATATGAAACAGGTATCACATAATTGAGTTAGGGTTTAGAAAAAAAAACGCAAATCAAAGTGTTGATTTAGCGTTTTGACCATCATAAGTCCCAACAAGTCAAAGGTGTCAAAAGAAACAGCCAATAGATGATAGAATTTGCAAACATCACCAAGAACCACCATATAAGGCTAAATCTTTAAAATAAATTAATATAAGATCTTGATTTTCAAAATCTAAGATCAAACCATGAAATTAATTTTTCGCAGTAAAATCACAATCGAATCCCTGAGAACAGCCCCCAAATATTGTATAAAACCAACCTGAACAAATCTTTATAGAAAACTTTCCAATGCTCACAACATTTTACCAAATGCATCAAAGTATCACTAAAACATGCTCATATATTGTACCCTTCTATATCAAAATATAAAAGCTCAAAGACAGACTTAAAGATAAACAATCGAAGTAAGTTTTTTGTACCAGAAAAACTCAACCATTAAAAAACCTCTTTTCTCATGATCAAGAATTAGCCGAACTCTTTATTTCACAAAGAAAAAACAGTTATCTTCCAAATAGAGATTGAAGATCATAGAGAAGACAAAGAGAATTCTATAACGTGTTCTATTTATGTCATGTTTGACACTCATTCTCATTCTCATTTTTTTTTCTCTTTCTTCATTTCAACTACACATTCTCCAAATAAAATAATATTACATACAAATCTAAAAATTTTCTTTATTTTTCAACCACACATTCTTCCATCAATCACTATTTCAGAATTCATTTTTTTTTTTTTTTTCCAAAATGGATGTCAAACACAAGCTTATATAACCTAAATGCCCACATTTGATCTCAAATTAAGATTAACGCTCCAGAGAAACTAACAACTTTGCAAAATTAATACGCTACATTTAACACTAAATTGGGGTGAGTTGCGTTTTCACCTCTCTGATTTTGATGCTAGACGTTTTTGTGCAGTAAGAATTGTGCCGGCCATCTAATTTGTGACACATGGCGAGATTCCTCCACCCACTCTCTCATCTCCCTTCCCCAATAGTTAGGGTAGAGTTCTATTTATATTTCTTTCCTTCCATTAAGGGGAAAAATGCGAAACTTTCCATTAAATTAAGGCCTCACTTAATTTGAAATTATTAGGCAATAGACAAGATTTGAGCCAAGCCCATTTTTATTCACAGGGATGGCAACGGGGCGGGTAAGGAACTGGTCGGCCGTTCTCTCCCCCATCCAGTCAGGTATTTTTGTTACCTTACCCAATCCCCATACCCGGTTAAAACGGGACGGGGCATAATCGGGGCCAGGTGGAGGCAAGTCTATTGCCCCATTTATTTATTTTTTATTTATTTTTATTTTTGCTTTTATTTTGTTTATGTCTTTATTTAGTAAATATTATTACTTTTTTACTAATTTGTTAAAAGCAATTTATGTTCTCTTTAAAAATAATGATAAATTTATTATTTTTTTTCGATAAAAAACTTAAATCTGAAATTAATTTTAAACGTGGCAAAGACTATGTTTCCCGTACCCGCTTCGTACCCGCTTCGGGGTAATGATTATCGCCCCGTCCCCGTCCCCGTCCCCGTCCCCGCCCCGTTTACTCGGTTAGGCGGGTAATCCCCACCCCATTTAGGATGGGCCCTACGTGTATCAAGTTGAACGAGTTTTTTTTGCCATCCTTGTTTCTTCATAAACCAATTAAGGCTGAATTTTGACATCAGAGCCAACAAGATCATTAGCCTTTTTCTTCACAACTAGTATTCGAGCATCAAATTATTGGAGACATTTTTGTGTTAATTAAATTGAGGATTTGGAGAACATGACAACTATAATAAACCTCACGACTATAAACTTGGACATTGCAAATAGAAGATATGCTCTGCTACCCAAACTATGAGGATCTCTTTTGGGTGATAACGACAAACCAAAAGATATATTAGAGAAAGAATGGGCAAAGTTTAATAGAAAAATAGTCGAATGAATTAAGAAATGATTGTAAGACTGAAAATCGATTTAAAACAATTATGCGGAAATAAATTAGATCGAAAAAAAGGAAAACTCAAGGATCAAGTTCATACCTCGGTCATTGATGTTGTTCTAGAAGCTCTCCTTTTTGTTCTATGTAATGGCACTTCTAAGCTCTCAACACTATGAGATAGTGTATAATGTGTATTTTCGATAGGGGACCAAACCCCTTTTTATATCCTAGCTCCCATCAAGCCATGGCTTTAATTACCTTCCAATCAATGATTCCATGTATACTGAATTGAAGTTTTATAAATGTTGAAATTGAAGAGTGAATGTAAGTGAATGTTAGACCATCAATTGCCCATGAAGAAAATGAAACGGGAGAAACGGATCTTACATTCTCCCACTTGGTCCATACGTTCAACCTAATGTTTCAACTTAATCCCATTGATTGCCCTTCTTAAGAAATAAACACATGAATCATGACCATGGCTTTAATTACCTTCCAATCAATGAATCCATGAATACTGAATTGAAGTTTTATAAATGTTGAAATTGAAGAGTGAATGTGAGTGAATTTTGGACCATCAATTGCCCGTGAAGAAAATGAAACGGGAAGAAATGGATCTTACATTCTCCCACTTGGTCCATACGTTCAACCTAATGTTTTAGTTTAACCCTAGTGATTGCCCTTCTTAAGAAATAAACACATGAATTATGCCAATGAATCCTCTAATAACAAGTATTATCTTCCATGTATTAAAATGTATTTAGTTCCTCAAGAATTATTCTTTGTGTGGTAACAATACTTAATGAAAAGACCATATGCCTTGTTCTTGGTCCGACATAAATGTATTTTCTCAAATAAATTAAGGTACGCGTGAATATAAGAAAACATCACAATAAATAAAAGTTTCATGCAAAAATTGTATATACCATTACATAGTGGAACCAAGTCCCATTTGTTCTACATGATCTTTGAATTTCAATGGTGGCATGCTTTTACTCAAAGGATCAGCAATCATCAATTCAGTGATTACGTGCTCAATGTCCAATTTTTTTCTTTAATATGTTCCTTTATGGCTAAATACTTAATGTCGATATGTTTATTTCGACTACCATTTTTGTTTTTCTTTGCTATAAACACAGCAGCCGAATTGTCATAGTAAATTCTTAATGGCCTAGATATGGAGTCCATAACTCTAAACTCATATATAAAACTCTTGATCCATACACCACGCAAAGTAGCCTCAAAATAGGAAATGAACTTGACTTTTATAATGGAAGCAGCAATCAAGGTTTGCTTAACACTTCTCCATGATACAGCTTGATAAGCACGTTTTACACACTTATTTTGGGCCGCAAACATTGATCATTGCTAATAAATATGTGGAATATAACTTAATTCTATGAAATTTGTATTTTACAGAAAAATATGATGAATATAAAGGAAACTAGGAGAAAAATGAAAAAGGACTAAAACGAAAGAAAACAAAAGTATAGGGACCAATGTGCAAATAATTGAAAGATGACCCAGAGGAGATTTCAAAGATGTAAAGATGGCGAGATCAAATTGGTCAAAGGAAGGAAATATTGGAAGAAGAAGAAGTTGGAAAAGAGATTGAGAAGTGCAAAAGAAAGTTCAAGGACTAAAAACGCAAAGTTATGGAAGTTTTTAATACTATGTGGTCGCATAGGTTGCTTTAGGAAATTCCATAGCCATTTCAAGTTATGTGATCACATAGAGATGAACTATGGAAACAAATCTTGGGATGGTATTTAAACTCGAGAACCGTCCAAAATGCAAGGGGAGGGAGGACATGGAACAAAGGTTTTGAGCAAGGAAAAAAAGGCACAAAAGAGGAGAACAATACAACGACGCGAAGATTTAATTCAAGAATCAAATTGGTGATGTCGTTCTTCATTGATTTTTCTGATTTCCTTTGTTTCACCATACTAGGCTAGATTAATTCTGTACTAGGGTTAGAAGAACTATGTAATATGATTTTCAATTCTTAGTTTTACATTCTTGACAATCAAAAATAGGTTTTGGGATATTTTAATAATTTATATGAATTTCTTTTCTCCATAATTATTATATACATAATTGTGTGAGTTTGATGGCTTGTTTCATGCATTTGAAAGAAGTGGAATATGTTCAACGTGGTATAAATCATTATAGGGGGATATAAATATACCGCTATACCCTATGTGAATCCTTAAGTGCTCATAAAAACTCGTGCATTTTTGTATGTATGCATCTGTCATAGAAATACAGTCGGGTCACGTAATGAAATATGTTTAACTTTACTCGAGAGAGGTGTTAAATAATTTAGGAGCATTGATTCTTCAATATCTCAATCGTATGTCAAGGTGTAGAACTAGGTTTAGAGAAAACTATTACATAGGGATTCGTGATCCTAGTACATTCATTATATATTAGAAAAAAATTCAACTTGCATTCGACATAAATCTCGTTTAGTTTTGTTAAAGCATTCACAATTGCATTTGTATTATTAATGAAGTTATAAACTCATCAGAACGGACATTCTCATTCTTATTGTTTTGGTTAAGGTCACGGTAATTGGAATTAGGACTAATCAATCCATGTGGAATGATATTCAGACTCAAAAAGTCCACTTAATTACTTGTAACGAACCCTAGACTTGCAGAGATTTTAATTATATATTTTCAAAAATTTATCTAAATACTACTCTTGATTCTTTTTCAGGTCTTGTATACGAAGGTTGCTGACGGTGACTTGATTCCAGCTACTCCAAAAATCAAACGCACCTTCCATCGTAGGTAATGAGAAGCGAGAGCACTATGACAAATGGCCGATGTGAAAAGCCAACAATTGCTTCAAGTCGATGAAGAGAAAATTATTGATGCGGAAAACACACTAGTTAGGATTTCATGATGCCACAAATCATTTAGAGTCAATCCAGCATCGTATATCCTCCGTTTGGGCAACCTAACTTCCAATTGAAGACCAACATCATACATCTATTTCAGAATGAACATCAATTTTATGGAAGAGCAAAAGAAAACCCACATACACACGTCTCTCGATTCTTGGAGATGTGTCAACGCTTCAGAAATTAGGGTATCTCAGATGATGTTATCAGACTACGGTTATTCCTACATACGCTACATGATAAAGCACTAGAGTGGTTGGATTCTCAACCTATTGCCAGTATCAGCACATGGAACGACTTAGCTCATAAATTTTGCACAAAGTTTTTTCCATCGATCAAGATTGCAAAATTGAAGCATGACATCTCAATTTTCTGTCAAGGTGAATCAGAATCATTGGATGAAGCTTGGAATCATTTCAAAAACATGCTAAGGAAATATCCTCATCATGGTATTAGAAAAGGACTCCATGTCCAATATTTTTATGCCGGATTGATTCCATCATTTAAAAGCATTGTAGATTCTTTGTCAAATGGTTCATTATCAACAAGAACCATTGATGATGTCTTGAAACTATTCAAGACAGTGGCGACTACTTCAGTAATGTGGGCTTCTAAACGGGTAGTTCAAAGGAAGGTGCCAGGTGTTTATAAGGTAGATGCTTACTCGGCCTTAATAGCAAAAATAGACTCATTATTCCATAAGGTGGAGAGCATATCACATATAGCTAACGTTGCACAAACTGAAAAGACAAGCTGTGAGAAGTGTGGAGCAAATTACAACACAACGGAGTGCCCAATTTTGGCTCAAGGTATGGAACAAGTGGACTTCGTACAATGGGGACAACGTCAACAAATGAATCCACATTCAGAAACCTACAACCTAAGGTGGAGGAAACACCCTAACTTCTCTTGGGATGGTCAGAATCAGAATAGGCCACAAGGTCAATTTCAGCAGTCGAAGAAGAAGTTGTAGTTGGAAGAGATGTTCGGTAAATTCATGGAGAAAAAAAATCAGTACATGGAAGCCAACATTCAGTTTATGTGAAAAACTGAATCAAGTATCCAAGATTATAGTGCTGCTATTAAAAACTTGGAGACTCAGATGAGGTAGATGGTACTATCTATAAATGGTAGAGTACCAGGTTCACTACCTAGCAATATAGAGATCAATCCAAAGGAACATGCCAAAGTAATAATAACAAGAAGTGGGGTGCAATTGCCGAAAATTCATGTCAAAAGACCTGCTGCCAATAAGGAGAAAATGTCGAGTGAGGGGCAAGTAGAACATAGTGAACAGACACATGAAATACCTGCAAAGGAGAGTTCAAAAACACCAAGGGTTTAGGAGAAGAATCTTATCAATCCTTACAAGCCTCATATTCCATTTTCCCAAAGATTAAAAAAGCATAAGATGGATCAACAATGCAAGAAATTCCTAGAGATCTTCAAGAAACTACACACTAACATTCCATTCGTCGATGCCCTTATTCAAATGCTTAGCTACACCAAGTTTTTTAAAGACATTCTATCTAACAAATACAAGCTAGAAGAGCATAAGAAGGTAATCGTAACTGAGGAATACAGAGCTAGAATCCAGAAAAAGCTACCTCTAAAACTTAAAGACCTATGGAGTTTTACTATACCTTGCACTATTGAAAATTGTCATTTTGATAAAACTTTATGTGATTTAGGTGCAAGTATTAATTTGATGTCACTTTCTATTTTTAGAAAACTCGATTTGGGATAGGCTAAAGTAACAACAATGGCTTTGCAGTTGGCTAATCGATCCTTTACCCACCCAAAGAGGATTGTAGAAAATGTGCTGATCAAGGTGAAGAAATTCATTTTCCAAGCGGATTTCCTTATCTTAGACATGGAGGAAGATGATGATGTACCACTTATACTGTGCAGACCATTCTTAGTTACTGGGAGATCACTCATCAACATATAGAAGGGTTAGTTGATTTTGAGGATTGGCTAGGAACAAGTTGTTTTTAATATCTTCAAGGCCATGAAATACCCCAGTGAGTCAGATAGTTGTTTCCAGATTGATGTAATTGAAAAAGTGGTCCAAGACACATTTCTGCTACACAAATTGTCCGAGGTGTATGAAGCATGCATCGCACATTCCTAATCTACTTACTCTGATTCTCTTGAGATTGAGACATGTGCAAGGTTTTTGGAAACTAACCCACCATACACACGGAAATGTTAGTTTGAGGAATTAGGAACTGGCCTTACATGGCCACTACCATCTGTTCAACAACCTCCAAAGTTGGAGCTTAAGCAACTACTATCTCATCTTCGTTGTGCTTACTCGGGAGAATCTTCTACACTTCCAGTGATTATATCGAGCTCAGTTAGTGAGGTAGAGGAAGAGAGACTACCATAGATACTCAAGAAAAATAAAACAACAATTGGATGGTCTTTCGCGAATATCAAAGAGATCAGCCCTTCACTGTGTATGCACAAGATTCTCATGGAGGAGAGTTTTAAACCCTATATAGATGGTCAGAGAAGGCTAAACCCAAACATGAAAGAGATAGTTAGGGCAGAAGTACTAAAACTCCTAGATGTCGAAATCATTTACCTGATATTAGAAAGTGCATGGATCAGTCCAGTCCAGGTTGTGCCTAAAAAGGGTGGTATTACTATAGTACAAAACAAGAAGAATGAGTTAATTCCCACGTGAACTATTACAGGCTGGAGAGTGTGCATTGATTACCGAAAACTTAATGCCGCCACTAGGAAGGATGACTTTTCTCTTTCATTCATTGATCAGATGCTTGAACGGCTGCATGTCATTCATTAATCAGATCCTAGTAGCACCCGATGATTAAGAGAAGGCCATTTTCACTTGCCCATATGGTACATTTGCTTACCTTAGGATGCCATTCGGGTTATACAATGCTCCTGCTATTTTTCAGCGTTGCAAGATGGTGATTTTCTCTGACATGGTGGAAAAATTCATAGGAGTTTTCATGGATGACTTCTCGGTGTTTGGATTGTTGTTTGAGGAATGCTTGGAGCATCTGAGTTTGAAACTGGGAAAAATACCACTTCATGGTTCAGGAGGGCATTGTGTTAGGACATCGCAATTCAGCTAACGGGATAGAGGTGGACAAAGCAAAAATTTAGGTTATTGAGAAATTATCGCTGCATACATCAATTAAGGGTGTTTGTAGTTTTCTCGGGTATGTCGGGTTTTATAGACGATTCATTAAGGATTTCTCGAAGATTACAAAGCCTTTGTGTAACCTACTGGTTAAGGATGTCACATTTAACTTCTCTGAAAAGTGTCTTGCGGCATTCAACACGTTAAAGGAAAAGCTAACTTCATCACTAGTGATCATCATACCAGATTGGATTTTGCCATTTGAATTAATGCGTGATGCAAATGATTATGCGGTGGGGAAAGTTTTGGGACAGCGGAAGAATAAGATATTTCACGTGATATACTACGCAAACAAAATATTAACTGATGCCCAGCTAAACTATGCTACTATGGAAAAGGAACTGTTAGCGGTGGTCTATGCATTTGACAAATTTCGATTTTATCCGATAGTATCAAAGGTCGTTTACACTGATCATGCTGCCTTAAAGTATTTATTGACAAAGAAGGATGTTAAGCCAAGACTTATCTGTTAGGTGTTACTTCTACAAGAACTCGATCTGGAGATAAGGGACACGAAGGGTAACAAAAATGTGATAGCTGACCATTTGTCTTGACTGGAACCATGAGAGTAGAATGATTCCATTGACATTAATGAAATTTTTTCAGATGAGCAGATTTTCAGCATAGAGGAAGTACCTTGGTATGCAGTCATCGTAAATTACTTGGCCAAGTCTATCACACCACCGGACTATTCGAGTCATCAAAGAAAGAAGTTTTTGCTGACTTGAAGTATTATTTTTGGGAAGATCCTCATTTTTATAGGCGAGGAGCATATCAAATTATTCAAAGATGTGTACCCGAGGGAGAAGTCCCTAAAATATTGCGGCAATGTCATTCATTTGCATATGCATGTCATTTTGGGGCATCCAAAACAATAGCAAAGATTCTATAATTTGGGTTCTATTGGCCGTCCATTTTTCGGGATGCTTTTGAACTTGTGAAACGGTGTGATAGGTGTCAACGCACTGGCAATATCTCGAGAAGAAATGAAATGCCACTGAATAGCATCAGTGAGGTGGAAATTTTTTATATATAGGAAATTGACTTCATGGAACCGTTCCCACCATCATTCTCAAATCAATATATAATGGTTGTTGATGACTTTGTCTCCAAATAGGTAGAAATAGTAGCATTGCCAACAAACGATGCTAAGGTGGTGATTGGGGTTTAAAGAAATATATTTTCACCCGTTATGGCACTCTTCAGGCTATAATCAGTGATGGGGGTAAGCACTTTTGCAATCGTCATTTGGCTAAATATGGCATCTAGCATCGTGTAGCAACTCCATATCATCCTCAAACTAGCGACCAAGTTGAAATCTCTAACAGGGAGTTGAAAATAATACTAGAGGTAACGGTGAGCTATTCTAGGAAAGATTGGAAAAACACCTATAGGCATGTCTCTATACCGGTTGGTTTTTGGGAAAACATGTTATTTGCCAGTTAAGTTGGAGCACCGAGTATACTGGGCAGTCAAGAATTTAAACTTTGATTTGAGGACAACTGGTAAAAAGAGGTTGCTGCAATTGAATGAGATGGATGAATTCCAACTAGAGGCATATGAGAACGCGGAACTCTATAAGGACCGTATCAAAAAGCCGCATGACAAGAATATTCAAAGATAGAAGTTTGTGGTAGGGCAACAAGTTCTCTTATACAATTCGAGACTCGAGCTTTTTTCCTGGGAAGTTGAGGTCAAGATGGTCTAAGCCATATATAGTAAATAAAGTGTTTCCATATGGAGCAGTTGAAATCACTTACGATAGCAATGGAACATTTAAGGTGAATGGACAACGATTGAAACCTTATTGGAGCAGTGATTTTCCTAAAGAAAAGTCCACCGTTTGTCTCAGCACACCAGAGTAAATCAACTGAAGTACAGTCGAGCTATTGACTATAAACCAGCGCTGGTTCAGAGGCAATCCAACATATTCTTCATTTTTATTTATTTCTCGTTACGCATTAATTAAGGAATTTTTCATGTTGTTGCATATTGTAGGTATATTAGGTTATTCATTATCCCTAGAGGCCACTAAGAGTCTATACATGGTCCAAATTGGTTTTAAATGTATTGTGCTTGAGTTTGGGGTGCTGGAATGGTATTTTATTAAGTCGATGTAAAAATCATGCATTTCCAGGCATAACGATCAAAATTGTGATTTTTGGAATCAATAGGTGTTTTCAAGTTTAAAAATATTTTTGGAACCAAGTTCTTGGCATCCACGCACTCCTTATGGTTTAAAATGTGTGGGGGGCGTTGGAATGCCATTTTGCAATGTGGGTTGAAAATCGAGTGTTAAGTGAAAATCCACCACAAACGAGTTTTTGAAGAGTTAAGCATGTTTTAAAATTTTTCCACATTGCATACATTCATTACATGTATTTGAGCTTGTTGGCATAAAAATCGAGGTCTCGGGGGGTGGCGAATGATCTAATGTATTAAATATTGGAACCTGCCAGAAAATCATTCCCTAGTTGTCTATGCGACCACATAGACCACCAGGGAATGCGGTCACAAGCATGTGTTCAGGGCCGAAATTGGCCCTGCCTACTTGTTCTATGTGACCGCAAGACTTTGTTCTATGTGGTCGCATATAACACCCTCCAGCACGTTATATTTTCAAACACACGCCCACCACGCCCACATTCTTCTCCACTCACGCACACAAAGGTACACACCCAAACCTTAAATCATACACATGGCATTACACAACAACACCACCACACTACATCGCTCCCAAGTGCCTTCATCTCCATTCTTCTTCATCACCAAACCAAGGTATGTCATCTACCATTTCTCTCATCCTATTTAAACTCTTTATTTCGTTTTTGAGTTTAGAATTGAATGCGTGATTATGGAGTTGGGCATTGGGTAGTTGGTGGAGTTTGTGACGGTTGAGTTTAACTGACACAAAATTATGGTTTGGTTCATAACCAAGGTTTTGAATTTTCCATGAAAAATGGAGCCCTTGCAACGTTTTCGATGAAATGCTTATGTGAATTTTTGTGTGGAATTAGGTTTCATTGTTGATATGCATTTTAAATTGCTTTTTGTGTTGGGATGCCTTGCCAAATGCCATGGCACACATCAAAACCAAAAAGGAAGGCACATAGGCACAACATGGCTAGGTACACAGCGCTTCATGATAAGTGTGTTTTTGCACACTTATAGTTAGACAAGCTAATTATTGATTAAAATGAATGGATTTCAACTCACAATTGTGTAACATTTGCTTTTGTGGGCAAAAATCACCCAATAGAAAGAGATCAAGACAAAAGATTGAAAAAACGGACAAAAATGTGAAGTTTGGGACCAAGTTGCACTAGTGCCGAAAGTTGGAGGACATTGGGATGCAATTTATGGAGGCCAAAATTGAAAGAAAAGTCAAAATTTGAGGACTAAAATGTCACTTATCAAAGTCGAGGGACTAACTATGCAAATTATCCTGAGGACCTCATATGCAAATTTTGATTTCACTAAAAGTGCGCACCCGTGCACTTCACTTTTGGAATGGTACGCACCTGCGCACTTTAAGTGCGTACTCGTGCACTTTACTTCTGGAATAGTGTGCACCCACGCACCTGTGTGTTAAAAAAATTGCCGAAAATCAAAATTTTCGAGGGTATTTTGGGCTTTTGTTTGTGCTCAGTTTTGGGAGTATTTAAGGACTAAATCTTATGACTTAAACCCTAGTTAGAAAGAATAGCATATGCCCTTAAGTTCTTGTATGAGATAGAGATACATTTCTAACCCTACGTGACCCTTTGAGATATTTTCACAACGAACTAATGTAATTTATTGGGCTTTAATCGACATAGAGATATACTACATTAACTCAATTAATTAGGGCTAATTTGACGCTCGAGATAGGTAATTGGCTAAAATAGGATTATCGGGTCTAACATAGAAAATAAGTGATTTGCTAATTTACTTATTGGGAATTGATTAAATGATGGTTAAGTGAAATCATGAATCCCAACCATTTCAACCTTTCAACTCTTCTCAAATTTGAACCTTGTTTATTTTAAGTTAACTTTGTTATCTTTAGTTATTTTTATATATAAATTGTTTACTCTTATTTTAAAAACTCAAAATGAATTGTGTGTGTTACTATTGTTAGAACTAGTTCAACTCTTGTACAATTAAATAGTCATTCTTTGAGGGATCGATATCTCGGACTCTAAAAGTCTACTTTATTATTTGTACGCGACCCGTGCACTTGCGGTATATTATTTTCAAGCGAACAAGTTTTGGCACCGTTGTCGGGGAGTGATCTATTTTGATTACTAATTTAGTTGATATTAGTTTTAACATTTTATTTTATTTTATTTCTTTTTGATTATTTTGTTCTGGAAGTTGAATTTCTAATTTGTGTTGTGCTAGGTCTTCAATCGTGTATGCGTCTTTCAAGAAGTCTTGATCTAGTTGATTTTGATCTGGACATTAAAGGAACTTTTCGAAGAAGACTAAGAGAACAACGAGAAGCAAGAAGACAACTTCAAGTTGACATGCCTAATCATGGGGGAAATGTTAATCATATGGCTCCACCGGGCGAAATTCCACTGGGTGTTATTCCTCAAGCACAAGGAGTTCAAGGACCCGTGGTGAGAGAAGAGGACATGCGTTTTGGAGACTTCATGAATCCTCCTATTGTGGCAAATCAATCAAGTATTGTGTACCCATCATATAATCATCCAAACTTTCAACTTCGGCCAGATGTGATAAACTTGTTTTCCAATGGGAATTCATTCTATGGGAGAATTGAGGAGAATCCACACTCGCATGTGGTACAATTTTTGGAAGTTTGTAGCAACTTCAAATATGAAGGCATAAATGAGATTATTTGTGCATACATTGAAAGATAAAGCAAGGGAATGGCTAGACACTTTACCTCCGAGGAGCACTAGTTGGACGGAGTTTGTTCAAAAATTCACTAAAAGGTTCTTTCCACCATCTAGAGTTGCCAAGCTCAAGAACGACATCACTACTTTTCAATAGTATGAATCGGAGAGCTTTCATGAGGCTTGGGAAAGATTCAAAGACATGCTTCGAAAATATCCAAACCATGGAATCTCAATAGGGCAACAAGTCAACCATTTCTATGATGGCTTGACTCCATCATACCGTTCTAATGTTGACTCTTCTTCTAATGGATCGATCCAATAAAAGATAATTCAAGAAGCTTATGACCTATTTGAGATTATGAGTGAGAAAAGTGCAATGTGGCCGAATAGAGGTTCACAAAGAAAAGCAAGTGGAATACACAATGTTGATGCCTATGCACTTGTTCTATCTAAGATTGATTCTCTATCAAAGAAGGTTGAAGGGCTTTTTACTTCTACTTCTCATTCCATGAATATGATGAAAGCTCCTCCATCGATATGTGACATATGTGGAGCAAATCACCAAAGCTCGGATTGTCCCTTGGTAACTCAAGATATGGCTTTTCCCGAACAAGTAGCTTATGCTCAAAATTTCAACCGTCAACAAGGGAATCTCTACTCCAATACATATCATCCGGGGTTGAGGAATCATCTAAATCTCTCTTGGTCTAACAATCAAAACCATTTAAAGCCGCCAAGTTTTCATCAACTTCCACCACCTCAAGAAAAGAAGCCAACATTAGAGGAATTGATGATACAACATATGAGCAAAACCGACACTATCCTCCAAAATCAAACAGCTACAATCAAGAATCTTGAGACCTAAATGGGTCAAATGGTATGAGAAATGAGTGATAGGTAACAAGAAACTTTACCTAGCAATACCAAAGTAAATCCAAGAGAAAATATTCAAGCTATCACTACAAGGAGTGCAGTGCAATTGCCCGAGATCGCGATGAAACACCCAATGGTTCAAACAGAAAAATCACCCGCAAAAGAAGATGAACTAACTTAAAAGTCCAATGAAATTGGTGAAGTGGCTAAAGAAAGTGAACCGGGTTCATCATCCTCAAAAGCTCCTACTCCGGTCAAAGCTTATGCATCTCCAATCTCTTTCCCTCAAAGGCTTAAGAAGAACAAATATAAAGCTAAATTTGACAAATTTTTGGAGTTACTCAAGAGATTCGCATCAATATTCTATTTATTGATGCTTTGATCGAAATGCCAAATTATGCCAAGCTCATGAAGGACATAGTTTCCAATAAGAAGAAACTTGGAGAGCACGAGACGTTAATGCTAACGGAGGAATGTAGTACTGTTTTGCAAAACAAGCTATCTCTAAAAGTCAAAGATCCAGGGAGTTTTACTATTCCATGCACTATTGGTGAATTAAATTTTAGTAAAGCCTTATGTGATCTTGATGCCTTCATCTATTTTCAGAAAATTGGGCTTGGGAGAGCCTAAACCAACTACCATATCTTTACAATTGGCCGATAGATCCATCAAGTATGGATAAGGACTATGACATTCCAATTATTTTGGGAAGGCCTTTTCTCACTATCGGACGAGCTCTTATTGATGTATTTGAAGGAAAATTGATATTGAGGGTCCATGATGAGCAAGTCACTTTCAATGTGTTAGAGATAATCAAATATCCTTTCGGGTTCGATTCATGCTTCCGAGTAGATATATTCAATCAAATGGTGACAAATTCTTTCACACATGGGTTTTCTAAAGATCCTTTTGAATCTTGCATTACACATTCTTTGAGTGTCAAAGAAGAGAATTCTTATGTTGAGCAAATGATCTACTATTTGGAGGCTAATCATTATTATCCCTACAAGAAGAGGTCATTCTTTGAAGATTTGGGAAAGAGCTCTCCACCACCACTACCTTCTATTCAATAAGCTCCAACTCTTGAGCTAAAATCTCTTCTATCTCATTTGAGGTATTCTTATTTGGGCTAGGCTTCTACATTCCCGATTATCATCGCTAACTCCTTGAATAATTTGATGAAGAGAAATTGCTTCGAGTTTTGAGGGGAACATAAGATGACCATTGGATGGACTATCTTGGATATTCGGGGGATTAGTCCTTCAATTTGTATGCACAAAACTCTCATGGAAGATGATTTTAAGCCTTCGATTGAACATCAACGCCAGTTGAATCCAAATATGAAAAAGGTGGTAAGAACCAAAGTGTTGAAGTGGTTGGATGCGGGGTACTATATACCTGATCTTTGATAGTGCATGGGTAAGCCCTGTTCAAGTGGTGCCAAAGAAAAGAGGTGTCACGGTGATCAAAAATGAAAATAATGAACTCATTCTTACAAGACTAGTGACCGGATGGAGAGTGTGTATTGACTACCGAAAACTCAATAATGCTACTCGGAAGGACCACTTTCCCCTTCCATTCATTGATCAAATGCTTGAAAGATTGGCGGTTCATTCTCATTATTGCTTCTTAGATGGATATTCGGGCTATAATCAAATCCCAATAGCTCTGGAAAATCAAGAGAAAATAACTTTTACATGCCCATATGGGACTTTTGCATATAGGAGGATGCCTTTTGGTCTTTGTAACGCACCCGCTACTTTTCAACGGTGTATGGTGGCTATTTTTTCCGACATGATGGAGAAATTTATAGAGGTATTCATGGACGACTTCTCAGTATTTGGAGATTCTTTTGATAAATGTTTGAAAATTTTAGGTATTGTGTTAAAAAGATGTGAAGAAACCAACTTAATGCTGAATTGGAAAAACGTGTCATTTTATGGTTCAAGAAGGTATTGTTCTTGGGTATGGAATCTCTCAACAAGGGATTGAGGTCGACAAAGCAAAGACTCAAGTCATTGGAAAATTACCTTCTCCGACCTCGGTAAAATGTGTTAGAAGCTTCTTAGGGCATGCCAGGTTCTATAGACGTTTTATCAAGGATTTCTCAAAAATTACAAAACCACTTTGCTCCTTGTTTGAAAATAATACTCCATTTGATTTCTCTCAAGATTGTCTTCATTCTTTCAACACTCTTAAGGAAAAACTCATTATGGCTTCTATTATCGTAGCTCTGGATTGGAATTTGCCTTTTGAGCTCATGTGTGATGCTAGTGACTATGCCGTTGGAGCGATTTTGGGACAAATGAGGGAAAATGTATTGCACGTCATCTATTATGCAAGCCGGACTTTGACCGATGCTCAATTGAACTATGCCAGTACCGAAAATGAGATGTTAGCGGTGGTTTTTGCCTTTGATAAATTCCAATCCTCTCTTATTAGTTCTAAGGTAATTGTCTTCATCGACCATTCAGCCCTCAAATATTTGTTTGCCAAGAAAGATGCCAAGTTGAGGTTGAGTAGATGGGTTCTACTCTTACAAGAATTTGACTTAGAGATTCATGACAAGAAAGGGGTTGAAAATCTTGTAGCCGATCATCTATCTAGACTTGAGCAAACCGAGGAGGTGGAGAGTGGAGAGATAAATTAAGTGTATCCAGATGAACACATTTTGCAAATCTCACATCTTCTACAAATCTCTAATGTGCCATGGTATGTGGATCATGTAAACTTTCTTGCAAGTGGTATCATTCCATCGGATCTCTCTTATCAACAAAAGAAAAAATTCTTTACCGATATCAAGCACTATTTTAGGGAAGATCCGTGGTTGTTTAGAAGAGGACCGGATCAAATCGTTAGGATGTGTGTACCGGAAGAGGAAATGGATAATATTCTTGAGCAATACCACTCTTCACCATATGGGGGTCATTTTGGTGTGCTAAAAATCGCATCAAAAGTTCTTCAATCAGGATTATATTGGCATACTCTATTTAATGATGCTCATACACTTATATCCAAGTGTGATCGATGTCAACGATGTGGAAATATCTCCAATCGAAATGAAATGCCTTTGAGTTCTATCTTGGAAGTAGAAATCTTTGATATTTGGGGAATTGATTTTTTGGGCCCATTTCCATCCTCATTCTCAAATCAATACATTTTAGTGGCGGTGGATTATGTCTCCAAATGGGTGGAGGCGATAGCATTACCCACTAATGATGCTCGAGTGGTAGTAAACTTTCTAAACAAAAATGTTTTCTCTCGCTTTGGTGCCCCTCGAGCTATCATTAGTGATGGAGGCAAACTACCTAGACTCACTTTTGGCAAAGTATGGAGTGAAACACCGTGTGGCCACTCCCTATCATCCTCAAATGAGTGGACAAGTGGAGATATCAAATTGGGAGCTTAAAAGAATTTTTGAAATGGCGGTGAATGCTTCAAAAAAAGATTGGGCAAAGAAATTGGATGATACATTGTGGACATATCGCACCACATTCAAGACACCTATCGGCATGTCTCCATATCGACTTGTGTTTGGGAAAGCATGCTACCTTCCGATTGTACTCGAGCATTGAGCCTATTGGGCAATAAAGGCACTGAACTTTGATGAAAATTGGCTGGTGAGAAAATATTGCTCCAACTTAATGAGCTTGATGAACTCCGCCTTGACTCTTATGAGAATGCCCGAATTTACAAAGAAAAGACAAAGAAATGGCATGATAAATATATTGTGAAGCAGGAATCTCAAGTTGGCCAACAAGTTCTCATCTACAATTCTCGACTACGATTATTTCCCGATAAATTACGCTCTAGGTGGTCGGGACCATTCACTATTGCTCAAATCTTCCCACATGGAGCGGTTAGTTGTATCACGAGGAAAAAGGAAATTTCAAAGTCAATGGGCAAAGGTTGAAACCTTACTTGGGAGGTGATCTTTCAAAAGAGAAGTCATCCATTCTTCTTTCAAATTCGGAATGATCATGTCTCAAAGTCTAGCTAATAACTTTAAAGAAGCGCTTATTGGGAAGCAACCAAATTTCTTTCCCTTGTTCTCATTTTCTCTACTTTTCATACTTTAGCTATTTATTTTGCTATCCATAATTTTTGTGTCATCATCCCATGCATTTTGTACCTCTTTCCTAGCTCATTTTCATGACATGGTGCTTTCATTGAAAACATAAATTGGATATTGCATAAATTGGTTTGAAATTGCTCATTTTATGTAATTTTTGTTTTAATATTCCATACCAATTTTCATGATTTTTCTTGGAAAGCACATTGTTCTATGTGCATATTTTGAGCATGTAAAATTTGGTTAAAAAGTAGAAACAAAGTGCGCACCCGCGCACTTAAGTTCTGGAATTGTGCACATCGGGTTTTAAAGACCCGCCACACCTTCTTTTCATTTCATTTAAACTTTCTTCCACCTCCACTTCCCAAGTAGGCGATTTTGTCCATCCCCTGTCGTTACTTTCAAACTCCCCCAAGTCTAGGGCTCATAATACTTCACAATCAAGCAAAAAATAACTCCAAGTCCAAATTTTCTTAAGGTATGTTTTTGAACTTTATGAATCTATGGTTTTTCTTCATTGGTTGATTTCTTTTGTTTATGGAAGATTTTGGGTAACTTAAGAATGGAGTAATGTATGGTTTAGATTGTTGATTTGTTTGCTAAATTTGTGGGATTACATGAACCCTAAAATCTTGTGATGGTAGTTGAATGTCACTCATGCCTTCAAGGTGTTTGTGAAAAGTCCTCAATGAAACTTTTGTGCACCAACCTTAGACAACGTTTGAGCACTATTTTCCATTAAGTTTGGGGGTCTCTTATGCATCATTATTCACTTACATGCCCAAGTTTCATCTGTATTACATGTATATCTTTCATTTATGCTACATTTGATGATTTTCTATGTTTTTCTTATAGATCTTTTGGTACAAACAATGATGAGGACAAGTAAATCATCCAATAGTGCTAGGGAAAAGGGCATAGTGGTGGATGAATCAAGTAGAAAGAGGGCAAAAACAAATTTCAAGCAATTCCGAACAAGTGCCGAAGAGCAATGATATGGGGAGTATCGTAACTGTCTTACCACTTTTCTTCTAGTGTTTTGTGCTACATTGAGGACAATGTGTTTTCTAAGTTTATGGGTGAAATCTTTTGCATATCGTGTGTGATGGTCAACTTTATTTTTTAATCTAGCAGGGTCTTGGTTATTTTTAGCCTATGTTATATTCTAATGGTGCCTATTTTGTGTTGACATATTAGATAGCCTTTCCGGCTTAGCATATTTTGATGTTTAAAATTGTTTATGCATGACCAAATATGCTATTTGTGCCTAAATTTTTCAAAAATTGCTTGTTCAAATGAGATCCTAAGTCACTTTGAGCACAGTGGTCATAATTAATTGCTATCTAGATGTGGAAATTTTTGGATTGATGGAGTGATTTTTGAATTGGTAAGAACTAGGTTGTGAGTTGCTTGAAAAATTGTATCAACCTATATTCACTTCTCTTTCACTTTACCATATTGTAAGATAAGTTTGGGAGTGGTCGAGCCGGTGAAGGATATTATCTAGAAGTGTGATGACTCCATGCGTGTTGAAAAAAAATTAAAAAAAAATTGTGTGGAGTGTCTTTTGCCAAGTATAAGCTAGGTAATGACCATATGCTAGGGATCTAAGCCATGGTGTTATGTTGTGATTAAAAAAATGATTTTGCTTTGCACTTGTTGAATCCTAGGCCTCATTTTGTAGCCTTTTTTACTCGAGTTATTAAGTCCATTGGGTATCTCAAAATCCGATACCCTTTAGTCTAAACAATCGAGGAGTTATCGACCTAAAGATCACTCTACAAGGGTCAATAAGAAAGCTTAAGGGAGTGAGATCAATTGAGAGCTTTAATTGAAAAAAAATTGATTTTGTGCAATTACCTTTGATATGGCTTAGATAACTAGTGGGTTTGAATTATTTAGTATAAACTTGAATGTGGAAACACTCATTAGTTGAGAATCATCACATGACTAGAGGTTGATATCGCTGATTAGACCCAACCGAAGTAGAGTGGGAAAATAAATGAGTGAATTACGAGCAACCTTTAGATTTATACCTCTGGAAAGAAAAGAAATATCTATTTTAGGAGTGTAAGTCTCATGAGCGGGAAATGACATATTTGACCACAAAGGGTCGGGTTGGAACCAATTTGAGTTCTTTTCCGTTTTGACAACTTTTTCCTAATTTAGATGATGATTGAAAGTGACTATGCACCCACACACCGATCAAACATTGGATAAGCTAAAATGATTTTTATTAGCATTATTTGGAGCATACCTGTGAATTGATATACAATTTTACACTCTTTGATATTTTTGGCAATCTATCTAATGTGTTGATCTTTATTTAGTTTGCATGATTGTGTGGTAGATAATCTTGCTCGGGACGAGCAAGAACTTAAGTTTGAGGGTATTTGATAAGTGTGTTTTTGCGCACTTATTTAATACCTAAACAAGCTAATTATTGATTAAAATGAGTGGATTTTTACTCATAATTGTGTAACATTTGCTTTTGTATGCAAAAATCACCCTAAGGAAAGATAACAAGATAAAAGAGTGAAGAAATGGACAAAAATGTGAAGTTTGGGACCAAGTTGCACTAGTGCAGAAAGTTGGAGGACATTAGGATGCAATATATGGAGGCCAAAATTGGAAAAAAAAATTCAAATTTGAGGACCAAAATGTCACTTATCAAAGTTGAGGAACTAACTAAGCAAATTATCCTGAGGACTCCCTGTGCAAATTTTGATTTCACCAAAAGTGCGCACTCGCGCACTTCACTTCTGGAATGGTGTGCACTTCACTTTTGGAATGGTGCGCACTTTAAGTGCACACCCGCGCACTTCACTTCTGGAATAGTGCACACGTGCACACCTGTGCATTAAAACATTGCCAAAAATCAGAATTTTCGATGGCATTTTGGGCTTTTGTGTGCTCAGTTTTGGGAATATTTAAGGACCAAATCTCATGACTCAAACTCTATTTTTAGTTTTCTAGTTGAGAGAGTTCTCATTCTCAAAAGAAAAAGGTGGTTCAACAAAGAGAAGAAGAAGAGGAAGGGAAAAACAAGAAAAGTGGAATTTTGGGTGATAATCAAGAGCAACATTTCAAGAACTTCATTCAAGGGACGGGTTCCTTTCTTTATCTTGAATTTTGATCTCTGATTTGTTCACTTTGTAATGTATTACTCTAAACTTCACCATTTTCACTCTTTCTATACAATGAGTTAAATTTATTGAGGTTGGGATGATTGATGTAGCTTAACGTAATTTGATTAATTTCAATGTTTGTCTTTTGAGTTAAAGTTGCTTATTTTCATGTGTGTTTGCTATTGTATTGATTTCCTTTCATTTATTTGGCCATTAAATGATTGTGTTGAGTGAAGTGTATGATAATCGAGAGATATTATGCATTTTAGACAAAATATCAAATGCCCTAAGTTCTTGTAGGAGATAGAGATATACTCCTAACCCTGTGTGACCCTTTGAGATATTTTCACGACGAACTAATGCAATTTATTGGGCTTTAATCGACATAGAGATATAGTAGATTAACTCAATTAATTAGGGCTAATTTGACGCTCGAGAGAGGTAATTGGCTAAAATAAGAGAACCGGGTCTAACATAGAAAATAAGTGGTTTGCTAATTTGCTTATTGGAAATTTATTAAATGATGGTTAAGTGAAATCATGAATCCCAACCATTTCAACCTTCCAACTATTCTCAAATTTGAACCTTGTTTATTTTAAGTTAACTATGTTAACTTTAGTTATTTTTATATATAAATTGTTTACTCTTATTTTAAAAACTCAAAATGAATTGTGTGTGTTTCTATTGTTAGAACTAGTTCAATTCTTGTACAATTAAATAGTCATTTTCAAGCGAACACTTCACGTCCCACGTTTTCCAAACCCAAATGACGTCCGCTTGACTTCAATTTCTAGTATGTGTTAGAATAGTATACCCTCTTTCATATGTTTGGATGTTACTTGGGAAAATCTCAATTTTCCTTGTCGATGCCCGGAGGCAAAATTGCTTGGTCGAGCACGATCTTACTTGCACAACTTTTATTGTTTGACTTGATTGTGGGTTTGTTCACTAAATGTTGCATTTGTTCTTATAATACCCATATTTACCTACACATTTCATCGAGCATGACCTCATTACATCGTTTTATATGTTGTTTTAGTTGATTACATGATATCTTTATTTACACGCATAGTTTGCATGCTTTGACATACGTTTAGACTTTGATGCTCATTTTTCTATACTATCTTTACATACTATAGAATTCATTCATGCATCACATATGACTTATATGTTTCAATTTTTTTTGTGTTATAGAATGCCTCCTAAACGTACGTCTAAAGAAAATGAGAAGTAGCATCTACCTCGGGCACTACACGCACTCGAGGACCTGAAGGGAACGTGCAGTGATTTCTCAATCAAGAGGCCATTACTCGTCACTACGATATCATAAGCCATGGGTCCCTACTTCCTGAGAGATCGGTCCGACTAGAGGATTTTCTCGATTTCGAGATAGTTACTTTGGTCCATAACTGTGGTTAGGAAAAGGTCATAAAACGACCTCATCCAGTTTACGAAGGACTAGTTTGCGAGTTCTATGCAAACTTCAACTTGGAAATAGACACCCCAGGGTCCGAACATCAACATCAGACACGGGTACATGATAAGTGGATTATGTTTACACCTGAGGTCATTCATGACTACTATCAATTGACACGGGATAATATTACTCATATTCCCGGTGATTTCCATAAGAGCACGATAGTGGGAGTTTTACTTGAGCATGAGGATGCTTGGCCATTATAGACTTTTGTGTGGCATCATATTGAGCTTACAATGTCGATAGCCATTTTTTGGTTGTTCATTTGCCACAACATCAAATCCATCTCACATAGAACTATATTTACTAATCCAACGACCAGTCTACTATATCACTTGGTGCGAGGAAGGAAGATTGATTTAGCAACCTTTATCTATGATCTGATTCACTCTCAGGGTGTTTGGGGAGATCGACATCGTTCTCTTATTTTTTTGAGTCTCATCAGTGGCATCTACAAACGTGCCAGTTTATTGTCCCATCCAGGGAGCTTCTCGAGAAACCTGGTCCATTCATTAAATAGACTACCTTGGAAGCTCAGGATCGAGCTAGGGCAAAGCAGAGAAAGGAGCAAGCAAGGTCGCAATTGAAACATCAACAAACTGTACATGATCAGGGGACATAGGATGCTGAGATGCCTGAGACACCACCACCGGCATCACTGAACTTCGACATACAGCTGTTAAGACAGATGTTTGCTACTATGATCGATTCGAGCCGAGATATAGAGAGTCTTGGTGTTACGGGCTGCAGCTTTGCTTAAGCTCCGTGATCTTATCATTGTAAATAATTTATTTAAATAGATAGAAATTAGAAAAGTTTAGTATGATTCTTTGGCCAAAAGACGTCTGCTCCCGTTAGTTGGGTTTTTGTTCCGAAGTCTATTATAGGGGGTATTAGTCTTTCAAACATTTTCAAGCTTTCTAGTGTTTGCCCCATACACTAGCCATTGTAATTTCTTGATTTCGTATATTGTAATGTTCAGCTTTCTAGCAATCAATGATTAAGTTTATTTCAATGCATTTCAATTTCAAGTTGCAAGCTTTCTTTAAATTATGATCAAATTTACTTTCGTCCCGAAACGACTGATAGAAGGCGGAAGGTAGTTTAGCGGAGTAGACTACTACCACACAGTGTTCCCTTTCTGTGCTAAGAAAAGGTTACCCATGAAAGTTGGTATCAGAGCTACGGCTCAATATCTCGATAAGAAAGCTATGAAAATTGATATAAATTCCTCGAACACCACAGATGTGGTAGATGTTCAAAAGAGGAACACCAGATAGCATTTGGAGGCGCTTGAGGTGACAAACACTAGGTAGTGTTTTGCCATGGAGAACCTCGGAGAAAAGGTCGAGGTGGCAGAGACAAAAATTTGGGAAGCCAAGAGGCTTCCGCAGCTATGACTGAAGCTGTTGGTATCATACCTGATCTGCAGGATGAGATGAGAGCGTTGAGAGCTCAATTACTAGTGCTTCAACGTGTGGTTGGCAACGGACAAGCCATCGTACATGAGTCGGTGCATAGGCTCAGAATTCCAAAACTGTGAATGTACGGAGGGGCACGCGATTCTAAAGAAGTTGAAAACTTCTTGTTCAATATGGAACAATACTTTCTTGCGGCTTCTATCAAGGACAAAGCGAGAAAGGTCACAACAGCTACCATGTATCTAGGTAGAGATGCAAAACTATGGTAGCGAACGAAGTATGTTGATATTCAGGCCAACATGGTCCGAATTGATTCTTGGGATCTTCTCAAAGAAGCTATCAGATCTCGAATTTTCCCAGAGAATGTGGAATATGAGATACGTCGAGCCTTACGAGAATTGAAACACACAAGCTCCATAGGGAGTATGTGAAGGCCTTTTGAGGACATATGCTGAACATTTGAGATATATCGGAAAAGGATAAGCTATTCACCTTCATGGAAGGGTTGAAACCATGGACACGCACAGAACTTCAGAGACAGAAGGTCACTGATTTGAGTTCAGCTATGAAAGCTACTGAATGTGTGAGTGACTATCAACCGGAATCGAGAGAGGATCGACCTTCGGGAAATAGTCAATTGGTTGAAGGTGGAAAGAAACCTTTCAAACCCAGCTCGAACTCAAATGGGAGAGAGTGTTACTATCAGAATAGGGGAGAACCCTATCAAGGTAACTGCCAGAGTAACTCACAAGAAAACTATCAAAATAGCCATCAAGGAAACTATAACGACAGTACCAGTAATGACTGAAATCATGGAAAGGCAAATGAGGGCAGATCTGATGTCGCTCCTAAATTGAAGTGCTTTCTATGCGAGGGACCTCATCTGGTGGCAGAGTGTCCTTAGAAACGGATGGTGAATGCATATTGTCAACTAGCAATTGGTGGCTCGAGTTCCAAACAAAATACCCCACAAGATAATTGCCATGGCGACACCGACTCCGAAGGGGACGAGGATGTAGTTGGTGCATTCTCACATTGGTGCAATATACTATTGCACCGAGCTATTAACAGGGATGCATTTCCCTCAAGAGAGCCAAAGATTGAAGAATCGAGTGCTCACATTTGTAAGGCTAAAGGCCTAATGTACATTGATGTGATGATCAATAGAAAGCTAATCAGGGCTATGGTGGACACCGGTGCCACGCACAACTACCTTGCAAGTTCCAAAGTAGAGCGGCTCTGACTTGTTTTGGAAAGAGGTAAGGGGAAGGTCAAAGCGATCAACTCCGCTGCTCAACCAATAGTGGGAATAGTAAAATCTGTGTCGATCAAAGTAGGTCCCTTCGAAGGAAGGACAAATTTGTCAACAGTTCAGATGGATGATTTCAAGCTGATTCTGGGATTAGAATATCTTCGGGATACAAAGACAGCAGTGTTGCCGCATTCTGGCTGCAACTTTACTTAAGCCTCATGATCCTATCATTGTAAATAATTTATTTAAATAGATAGAAATTAAAAAAATTTAGTATGATTCTTCGGCCAAAAGACGTCTACTCCCGTCAGTTGGGTTTTTGTTCCGAAGTCTATTATATGGGGTATTAGTCTTTCAGACATTTTCAAGCTTTCTAGTGTTCACCCCCTACACCAGCCATTGTAATTTCCTAATTTCATCTATTGTAATGTTCAACTTTCTAACGATCAATGATCAAGTTTATTTCAATGCATTTCAATTTCATGTTGCAAGCTTTCTTTAAATTGTGATCAAATTTACTTTCGTCTCGAAACAACCGAGAGAAGGCGGAAGGTACTCTAGCGGAGCAGACTACTACCACACGGTGTTCCCTTTCTGTACTAAGAAAAGGTTACTCATGAAACTTGGGCAGACTGTGGGTGCCATGGGTACGACTATCCAGACACTTAGAGATGACATGCTTAACACAAAAAACATTACTTAAAACGCCAATAGGGAGTCTTTGGCTGCGAGACGTGAGGTTGAGATCATGAATGGGAGGCTGAATAACTATGTTGGCAGAGTTGATGCGATTCAACTGCGAGCTAATGAGTTTTGGGATCGTTTGAGTATCATCGATGCCGAAGTTTGGGATCAGCCCTCCACATTCAGGGAACGCAGTACGAGCTTGCACAGCAATCTGAGTTAATGAGACAGATCCTCATCCGTCTCCTACCACCGCATCCGGCTCTGACTTCCATCCACCACCTCCATACTGAGTAGGTAAGTATCCTGAATCCCATTTTGTTTGACTTTTGTTGAATTTGTCCTTATTGTTATGTCTTCATTTTGTTATTTTTTTTGTTATTCTTCAAAACATTGGGAACAATGTTTTATATACGTGTGGGGAAAAATTAGGTTTTGTTTTTTTGTGCAGTTTTCAATTAGTTACCTTCAGTTTTTATTTGTTTATTTTCTAGAATTAAATTAGAATTTTATGTTCTTGTGTGGGTTTGATAACTTTACCGGCCATGATGTGAATATTGGATAAGGTATGAATTGTGAATAATGAAAATAGTGCACTATTAGATTAATCAAACCTTGTGAATGCTAAACTTGACATTTTTTAGTGCACAATACTCATGTTGACATGTTGAGTGAGTGATTTGGTTCATTACTTAGAAAATAGCTGAACATAGTAAATAAACCTGAATAACCTCTTTCACACTAAACCATGGCCCATTTTTAGAATAGTTTGGAAGTGATTGAACTGTTACAAGAGAACATTGAGATGAATATGGATTTTGTGCTTGAAATTTTCTTCTGTGGATTATCTTAAACTAATGAGATGAAGACGAGGTGATAGTTTTAAGTTAAAGGTTAGTTTTAGAACTGGATGTCTAAAGGAAAATGGGCATTGCCTAATCTTTGAGTAAATAAAAGCATCTTGTCGAGTCTGTATGACTCGAGTGATTAAGCATGAAAGGGTAGTTGAAAACCTGGTGCCCTATGGTCATCTGACTTGTGAGTCATCGACATAAAGCTCGTTACATGGGTCATATAGAAAGCAAATGAGAAGATGTAAAAAAAGAATAGAATAACATGTATATATATTTGTATAGAATTGCATTGATTAAGCCCCAGACATTCGGTCAATACAACTATATCTCTAATACGAGGTGAGTAACTTAGTTTAATCTTACTTGTTGAAGTAATAAAAAATGGGAGAATCTCTACTTGTTAAAGTGTGAACTTGTGATAGTACAATCCATCCAAACTAAGAAACGGTAAAGAGTAGACGTAATGAGTTCAACTTTCGAACACACGCCGGAAAAATTGAGTGAAGTTTATCTCTTGAGTGAAGTGAGGAAATATTGGACTACTATGGATCGGGTGTTGAGCTAATCATGATCTTAATATGTTGGCATAAGTTTTCACACACATACATGTCAAGTTATGCATCTAACAGGTGGAGATTGACTTGATTCTGCACTGTTGAAGTTGTTCATTTTGTTTGGTACTAAGTTTCAATCCTGAGACACAGCAGGTTGTCTAACCATGTTTTATAAAGAGTTAAGCCACGATTTTGTTGAGGACAAACAAAACTTCAAGCTTGGAGAAGTTGATAAGTGCATTTTATACACTTATTTTTGGCCACAAACATTGATAATTGCTAATAAATATGTGAAATATAGCTTAGTTCAATAAAATTGGTATTTTGCAGGACAACAATGATGAATATGACGAAAACTAGGAGAAAACCAGGAATAGGACTAAAATGAAAGATGTGAAAATAATCAAAACATGACCTAGAGGAGAGATCAAAGATGTGAAGATGGTGAGATCAAATTGGTTAAAGGAAGGAAACATTAGAAGAAGAAGAAGTTGGAAAAGAGATTGAGAAGTACAAGAGGAAGGTCAAGTACCAAAACACAAAGCTATGGAAGTTTTTAATACTATGCGGTTGCATAGGTTGCTTCAGGGAATTTCACAGCCATTTCAAGTTATACTATGCGATCGCATAGAGAGGAACTATGTGATCGCATAGTTGAAATTTTTGACGAGATTCCTGGTTTTCTTTTTATCGTCAAATACCTATGGAAACAAATCTTGGGATGGTATTTAAACCTGAGAACCGTCCAGAATGCGGAGGGAAGACATGGAGCAAGGGTTTTGAGCAAGGAAAATAGGCACGAAAAAGGAGAAAAACACCACGACGCGAACATTTAATTCAAGAATCAAATTGGTGATGTCGTTCTTCATTAATTTTTCTGATTTCCTTTGTTCCACCATGCTAGGCTAGATTAATTTTGTATTAAGGTTAGATGAACTATGTAATGTGATTTTTAATTCTTAGTTTTACATTTTCGACAATCAAAAACACGTTGTGGGATATTTGAATGATTTATATGAATTTCCTTTCTCCATAATTATTGTATACGTAATTGTATAAGTTTGGTGGCTTGTTTCATGCATTCGAAAGAATGAGAATAGGTTCGACGTAGTATAAATCATCATATGGTCCGATAGGGGATTGAAATATACCACTATGCCCTATGTGAATAGTTAAGTGCTCACAAAAATCTGTGCATTTTTGTATATTTGCATCCTTCATAGAAACATAGGTGGGTCACATATTGAAATAGGTTTGACTTTACTCGAGAGAGACTATTAAATAATTTAGGAGCATTGATTCTTCAATATTTCAATCGTGTGTCAAGGTGTAGAACTAGGTTTAGAGAAAACTATTACATAGGAATTCGTGATCCTAGTACATTCATTATATATTAGAAAAAACTTCAACTTGCATTCGTCATAAATCTCATGAAGTTTAGTTAAAGCATTCACAATTGCATCATCATCATTAATTTAGTTATAAATTCATCCTAATGAACGTTCTCATTCTTATTGTTTCGGTTAAGGTCACGGTAATTAGAATTAGAACTAATAAATCCTTGTGGGACGATATTCAGACTCAAAAAGTCCACTTTATTACTTGTAACAAATCGTACACTTGCAATAATTTTAATTAGATATATTTTTGTGAACAAAACTGTACCAGGTATCATAAAAAGATACTCTGATGTTGATTTGCATTCACTACACCAAAAAAGAGCTTTTGCAGCGGCAAAAAACGCTGCAAAAGACTTTTTGCAGCGTTCTTCCAAGTGTTGCGGGGGTCAGTATTGCCATTGATGGAAGACTTTTTGCAACGTTTATTCACCATTGCGAAAAAGTCTTTTGCATCGTTTTTTCAACGTTGCGTTAAACCCTTTTGCAGCATTTTTTAGACGTTGCGATAGACCATTTTGCAGCATTTTTTAAACGTTGCGGTACACCCTTTTGCGGTGTTTTTTAAACGTTGCCGTAGACTTTTTTTACAGCTATATATGGTAATTGACCGACAAAATTGAAAATGACACTTTGTGAACAAATTTTAGAATTGCATAAAAATTGATAATTTCATTACAAATTTTTGAATCAATACATCATTAGAATGTGATACAACATAACCTATCTAAAAATGAGTAAGGATTAAAGAGTTCCTGTTGTATCCTCTATAAAGCTAGAAACTACGATAAACTAACCAAACTACAAATTACACAGAAACAATGGCACAAAAACAAGATCACCGGGTTGATTACTCCCAGGATCTACTCTACCACTTCTGGGAACACATGTACCGAAACGACGACGAACCCTCTTCCACATCATCCTACACCACCACAACAGAAATAGCAATGTATGTTGGTCATATTTTATCATAATTCAATCCAAAAGTAAATGAGAACTTATCAGGAATTGGCTCTTGCATTTCTAAGAATTGTCAAAACCAATTCTTTATATACACTACGCACTGATTTTTTCCTGACCATGAACTTGATTATGAGTCAAAACAAAATCATATATTAAAGCATGTGAATTCAAGAACACATCAAATAAGAAATATTAGGCAGGGTGACTGAGCGATTCTGGAAAAAAATTAAAATTAAAAAACCATTTATGGCAGTAATTAAGTAACTGCATATTAAGTAGGGAAGAAGATGCACAATTAATTTTCAATGGTAAAATACTAGTGTAGTGTTAAAAGTTTAAAGAAGAGAAATGTTAATTTTAATAACTTTTTTTTTCAAACATGTTTAAAATAACCTTTTTTCATTTGTAAATAAATAATATGAATTAGTTTGAAAGTAACCAACAAAAATGTTGAAGTTGCCAAGATAAAATGGAGAAAATACAGTTAAAATCCATACAACTGCAAATCAGGTACAAAAGCACCTAAAAACTCTTAAGTATGAAAAACATGAATCTATGGATTTACTTAATGTGTCTTCCCGCTGACCACTGGCATATGCCAAGTTAACTTGCTGCCCAAACCTGAAAATCAGAGAATACAACATAAATATAAAAGTGTAAACCATGCAAAATTACATCAAATTTCAATGCTTGAAAGTTGAGACTTACAAATGCCTTCAATTGAGAGTAATTATTGCAAGTGAAGCCGAACTTAAAAATAACGTGAATGTTCCCGTCACTTAGAAATTCAAAGTGAGAAACAATAAGACGACACAAATGTAACTTAGATTGCTCAAATTTATGACTGTCAAAGCAGGATTTAGGTACTGGTTTATAGTTTAACTGTGCACTTCCGTTGAAAATAGTCTTGGTATTTAATGATTTTGCACTGTATTTAATAATGAGCTCAAATTATCTATTCCACTGTATAGTAAGCTTATGTTTGGCTGACCAATATCCTAACATAAAACTAATAAGTATCATGAGAAGATTAATCAACAATACAAGATATTAACCCAAAACTAATTTTCATGTCTAAAATAAGTCTCATATGCAAAATCTCCACACTTACGGTCCTTTCAACCAAACCCTCTACCCCTCCATCCCCTTTCACAAATCATGTACATATAATCTCAAATCATTTGTAACCAGCGAATTTATCTTCTTTTTTTATTTCATTTCCACACCGTTTTCAACCATTTTCATTTGATTTTACAAATATAAACCAGGTAAACAGAGAGTTTTGAGGGAGATTTTGAAGGGTATTTAAATTGGGTATTGCTTGAACATGCAGACGCGTGGGGTGGTATCATTCTCGTTGAGTTTCGGTAACAGTAACAGTAAGCTGACAGAAGTGGGGGCTTGAGTCGTTGAAGAATTGAGAGAAGAAGAAGAGAATTTCGAAGATTTTTATGGAGGAGAATGTTATCCCACACAAAACCGAGAAAAAGAAGATAATAGTGACATTGAAAATGAAAATGAAGATTTTGAGTTTGCGTTGGTGACAAGAGAATCTCAAATTTCACCAGTTAACTAAGGAGCGATTACTTAAAAGCAGGGCCAAAGATGTTCACATCATTTTGCCAATGCACAACGATCTTTATGAGTTTCTTTCTCAATTTGAAACAACCCAGATCAATGAACTGAACTAAACCCACATCTCAAAAGCTTTAAATCGAATTAATCTGTAATGAAGCAGAAAAACTAAACATATTCAACTATTTCCCGTGAAAAACTTCACTGTATAACAATTGGGACTTCATTAAATCATCAGAAAATCTAACTAAATCTCATTGTATCCCTTGCTCCGACAGAAACAGAGACAAGCAAGCTATTAGTAATAAAACCATTTATCAGTTCTCAAAGACACCATTACACCGAGAATATTAACATAGATATATTAAGAATTATAACACTGTAGAAGACGTAGCATTGAACTCTAAAATTCTAGCTTAAATTGGAATAATTCATTTTTATAGTCGGATAATAGACCATTTGAAATGGATGCATTGGCTCCTTCAGTAAGTAGACAGTATTTTGCAAATAGAATCAAACTCTATGCATAACAATATAATAAGTAAATATTTGTCGAATGTCAAATTTTTGCGAGTGTAGATTCTTCTGCAATATATTTAACTTCAAGAATTAACAGTAAAATTGTCAAAAGATCGACACGGGCATGGGAGAAGGGGATCCTAATTCTTCAGAAATAAAGTTAGGGTTCGGTGAGGAGCAGAACTCACTAGAGATTTCGGGCTCGTAGATTGGCGGAGCTTGGCTTCGAGGTCAGGGTTGCCAGAGCTGGTGAGTTACATAACACAAAAGCATATAACTCTCGGAACGATGCCACACACCGTGGCGAATGTGAAGAAAGAGGGCTTTGCGACTGACGATATTTCTTTGATTAGTTCAAATTGTGTAGATGTTGTTTGGGGTAAATTGGAACCATGGTTGAGGTCGTTTGGGTTTGGGCAATGTTACAGTGGTGAGCTCCGGTGAAGTTGCGGTCGGATGTGGTAGTTTCTGTGATTTTCTGATTTTCAGGTTGGGCACTTTGCGAAAGCCTCTTTTCACAGTGTTTTTTAAACATTGCGAAAAATGCTTTTCACAACATTTTTTAAACGTTGCGAAAAGCTTTGTCTTCCGCAACGTTTAAAAAATGATGCAAAAAATAAAAAATTCGCAATGTTACGTTGCGAAAAGTTATGTCTTCCGCAACATTTAAAAAATGCTACAAAAAATAAAAAATTCGCAACACTTAAAAAACGTTGCGAAATGACAATATTAGCAACGTTTACTCAAAAAATGTTGTCAAAGTTTAATTTTGTTAAGCAATGACAACATTCATGTATTAGAATGTTGTGATAGATCCCTTTAGCGACATTTAACTACCAAATGTTGTCTTTTATGTGTTGCAAATGGTGCTTTTTGGTGTAGTGGTTAATCAACACAGTTAGCAAAGTCTGAATCTAAGTATTCAATCGGTTCAAGATTATCCATCCGTTTATACATAAACATGTAATTTTTGGTTCCTTGACCTCATTATTTGCTACTCTTTAGTGGTCCACACTTGGATTACTTTGATATTGTTCTAACATTCCTATAGCAAATACAATGTCATGCCTTATGCACACCTGAGCATACATTAGGCTTCCAACAGCAGAAACATATGAAATGTTCTTCATTTATTCCCTTTCTAGATCATTTTTGGGGCATTAGTTCAAATTGAACATTATCACCCTTTACAATAGGAGCTACATTTGGCGAACAATTCTTCATCCCGAATCTCTCTAAAATTTTGTTGATATAGGTTTCCTGAAACAAACCCAAAATACCTCGTAATCTGTCTTTATGAATCTTAATGCCAATAACATAAGATACCTTACTCATATCATTCATATCGAAATGTTTAAAGAGGAATTGGTTTACCTATACAACAAAACATTATCATTTGTTGCAAGTAAAATGTCATCTACGTATAAAACAAGAAAAAAAATCTTACTCCCACTAACCTTCTGATATATACATTGATCCATGAGATTTTCAACAAATTCCAATGAAGAAACTACTCCATGAAATTTAAAATATTAATGACGGGATGCTGTTTTTAGATTGTATATAGATTTCTTAAACTTAGAAACCAAGTGCTCACCATCATTAAAGGAAAATCATTCAGGATGTTTCATATGAACCTCCTCCTTTAAATCTCTATTGAGAAATGTTGTTTTCATATCCATTTTTTGTAAGTCAATGTCAAATTAGGCTACTATACGTAGAGAATCTTTCTAAGATACTGGAGAAAAGGTCTTCATATAATTGTTTCCCTGATTTTTAGTGAATCTCATAGCAACAAGTCTCACCTTGTATCTCTCAATATTGCTTAGCAAGTGTTTCTTAATCTTAAAGACTCATTTACAGCCAATAGATTTTGCATCATTAGACAACTCAACAAGATCATAGACTCCATTACTCTTCAGGAACTTATCTCTTCTTTCATGGCATTCTACCATAATTATAACTCTTTATAGCTCATGATATGTGAAAATGACTTAGGATCTTTTTTCGAATCCAATACTGTGGTTAGGTTTTGTAGGCACACTTCATAATTACTAGGAATTGCCAATCTGTTGTTCTAATAGATCTTCTTAATGTAGTACCATCATATTTTCGAGAAGCTTGTGGTTCAATTGTTTGTTCAGGAGGTTCTGGTAATTCCTGAATTACCTTATCTACTTGAATGTTGTCGGTAGCTTTTGAAATTTCAATGATTGATTGTTCGACACCTGTTTGTACTTGAGGGGTGTTGTGAACTATGACTAATCTATCACTTGAGGTTGAAGGTTGAGATTCTAAATGATGGTTCTCAGGAACTTTATTCATGTTTGATCACTCTCACCTATCAAGTTTTTCTCAGGAAACTTAGAATTTCTTAATTCCACAATCCTAGTGCTGTGACATGGATAGTAAAATATATATCCTTTAAACATTTCAACATATCCAATGAAATACCCATTAATAGTCATTGGGTACATCTTCTTCTCTTGTGGATCCTAGATCCTCACTTCAGAATGGCATCCCCAAATACCCATATGTCGCAAACTTGGTTTCCAAACTTTCAATAATTAAAATGCTATATTTGGGATAACCTTAGTTGGAACTCTAGATTTAATATATACGTTGTCGTCTTAAGCGCTTCAGTCTACAATAATTTAGGAAGATTGGAGCTACTAAACATATTCCACACCAAGTCCAATAATGCTCTATTTCTTTTTTCTGCAATACCATTCTGGTTTGGTGAACCGCCATGGTGTATTGAGTAACTATCACATGCTCTTGAAGAAACTTAACAAATTAGACCATGTACTTGTCCATCCTCTGTATATCTACTATAATATTCTCCACCTTTATCTGATCTTACGATCTTAATCTGCTTCTTACATTGTTTCTCGACTTTAGCATTAAAATTTTTAAAGACATCCAATGCTTCACTCTTAATATGAGGCAAGTAGAGATACATATATTGTGAGTAATCATCAATAAAGATGTTGAGACATTTCTGACCAAGTGAGTCCATGTCTGGATTATATATCAGTACGTATGATTTCTAATATATCTGAACTTCTATTGCCACCTTTTTTAGACTTATTGGTCTGCTTTCCCTCAATGCAATCCATACATGAGTCAAAACCAGTGACATCAAGAGTACTAAGTATCCTATGATTTACTAATCTTTTAATTCTTTCTATGGAGATAGATCATAATCACCGGTGACACAACATAGAAGAGTCTTCGCTAATATTACATCGTTTAATGCCAGTGTGAACATGCATTGAACTATAAGTGATATTATTTTGTAAATTAATACGATAAAGACTATTAGGCAAAATATCATTCCCAATACAATCAGAATTATATAATAGACTGATTGACGTTTTTGAAAAATTAGAGGAATATCCTAATAATACAAGTCTCGAAATGGAGATCAAGTTTCGTGAAAAATTTGGAACATAAAAGGTTTTATCTACTTTCGAAATAAAGCCACTACTCAAAATTAAAATGCGTGTTCATATAGCCTCCACATGTGAGCCCATCTTGTTTCCAGATAAGATATTTTGCTCACTTCCTATTAGATTCCTTAAGTTTTTCATACCCTATAAAGAGTTTGCAATATGGATTGTATATCAAAAGTCAATCCACCAATTTTTAATATTTACATTAACCATATTAGATTCATAACTAACAAATGAGGTTGGATTACCATCATCCTTAAGCTATTTCTTGAATTTGGCACATTCTTTCTTCATATGCCCATTCTTTTTACAAAAGTAACATTTGGCTTGTTTTTTTTATATCAGCTAGGGATGATATTTTACCTTTCCCTTTCTGATTGGCTTGAGCATTTCCCTTCCCATGGATTGTAGTCAACATTATACTTTCACCTTGTTTCATTATTAGCATTGCTTATTCTTGAACACACATAATCATTAATTCATTTATTGACCATTTATCTTTATATATGTTGTACGAGATTTTGAAAGGTTCGTACTGTTGTAAGAGAGTATTCAGGATGTAGTGCACAATGAAGGATTCAAACATTTCAACCTCGAGTTTCTTAAGTTGAGCTGTAATATCTCTCGTCTGCACGATGTGCTCACACACACCTTTTACACTAGTGAGCTTTAAGAATGAGAACTTCATTATAAAGGTGCTTGCTAATGCCTTATCTGAATTGAAAAATTGATCATCAATTACCTTTATCAAGTCGTGGACCTTTTAATGCTAATTAACAGAGCCACATATACCAACAAAGATTTTAGTCTCCATGAACATCATGCTGAGGTGATTATCGCTCAATTTTTCATAAAGCACAATATCTACTGCAGTGTTGGCATCAGTGATTTCAAGTGGTTTGTCTTTCCTAATAACATAATAAAAATCTATCCATCCATCCTAAATGGAGAAGAAGTCTCTCCTTCCACACTTTATTGTTATACCTTTCAATTCAGAAATATCGCAACGAATATCAGAAAAGTTAGCAGGTCGTGAAGTTGCATAATATTAAAAATTGTTTACACTAAAATTGAGATTTAATTGAATAGATTGCATATTTTACCAATGTAAATTTTGCTAAAATTGAATATAACAATATAAAATTTGTTTGTGGGCTAAAGATTTAATTCAAACATATTTAATTATTTCTTATGATAATTCTATCAAATTATGTACTTAATTCACATTTAAGTTAGTTATGAAAACAATTTGATGTCCTATAATAAAATAAACTTTATAATAAAACTATCAAGTTATATAGTATTCATAATTCATGTGGCAAATTATGAGGTAATTTGATATTTTATTATAATTAATTACATAAATATAATAAAAGTTCATGTGGGAAAAAATTATTATATTAAGTATAATTAATTACAATTTAATTTTTATAATCCTTATGTGATCTAGATCTTAATATATAATTTTATTTAATTAAAGATCCTATGGCTAGACCTTAAATAAATAAAACTATAAAGATCACTGGAAATTATATATTTTATGCAGAAACGATTAATTCAATATGAGAATAAGTCTAATAGTGCAATATTAACTAATATGATATAATTATGCACAAAATTCTCATAAGCGTTATAAATTGCATAAAATTTAACTTGTCTAAAAATTGTATGTATTAATTTAAAACATAATTAACTCATGCAAACTAATAACGAGCATAATTAGTAATGTTGCACAATTGAATTAATCCTAAAATTGCATATATTATTCTAAACATAAATAATTAACATGTGCAAAAATTAAGCAAATATATATAATAAATGCCCAAATATAAAATACATATGTCCAAGAATTATTGGTCCAACAGACATTTATGTGCCCAATAAAAAATATAAGAAAAATTGGCCCATTATAAGTGTAGTTTATGACCCAATAATTAATTACTTATGATTTTAAATGTGGAAATTACATAAAAATAAGTGATTAAAGATCCATTTTTAAAAATCAGATTTGAACTTTATTTATTCAATTTTTAGGTTTTTATCATTTGAATTAAATATTAATTATACAATTTTCATCTCAAACCCTAATCAATTTTATATCAGACCCTAGAAACCATTTCCATTTTCCGCCTTCTCTCCTCTCCGCCTTCTTTCTTCTCTCTCTGTACCAACCTTCATCGGCGACGCCTCCCATCTCTACCGACGATGTAGATCCGCTTCGCTCATTGTCGCACGATACAGATCCATCATTCTCCCTTTTTTTAGTGGTGGTGATTGATGGAAAGAGCTATACCTTTCGTTTCCAACAAGATTGCCTCCCACACCAACGCCCACCCCCACCTGTATGAGCTTCTCCCTTGTATTTATGAAACAAAATTATACAGAAATCTGTATAGACTGATTCTCTATTGAAAGAATTAGAGAATTAGTATTCGTTTTCTTTCCAAAAATGATTTTGTTTTCTCTTTCTACAAATCATTCTCTTCCTTTTCCACTGTATGCTTAAACCACAAAACTCACATTATGCCAAAATCTTCCACCATTTTCTAAATCTTCTCCATCTTAATTTTATGGTCTTAAGCTGTCTCCTTCATCTTATCTCCCAATCCCAATTTCTTCTCTGATCAAAAGTTCCATTGTTGCTAAGGTACATCAACCAAGAATATTTATCTATTTGCACGCCACTCTTGTTCTTCTTCAAGGTAATAGATTCTTTAGTTCATTGTGACCCAAATAAATAATATGTGACTTGAAAATTGTGACTATGACTCACAATTTATTAAGTTGTAATCAATTTGTGATCAATAAAAGTTTTGATTTTTTAAATCTGTGATCTATAAAAAAAAGTTAATTCGTGGTCTAGAAATAACATATGACTATAAAATTATTGTTTTGTGACCAAAAAATAAGTTGTGACTAATAATTTGATAAGTTGTGATCAAGAATTTGTAATGAATAATGAGTTGTGATCAATAAAATTTTCAATTTGTGGCCGATGAATAATATGTGACCTATAATATTTTGATTCGTGATCGAGAACTAGTCTGTGACTTATAAAAATATTTTTGATTTATGATCAGAAAAAAATTTGTGACCAATAATTTGATAAGTTGTAACTGAAAATTAATATTTAACTAATTAATTAGATAATTGTAACCAAATTGCATATAATTATGACCTTAACAATTGTCGGAATCGGAGCAGTCGTCGAATTAAACGATGGCGGAACATCCCTCGAATAGTTGCCAGAATTAAGTGGCGGCCGGACAGTGGCCGAAATAGTCGCCGGTCGTCGAAGTAGAGCGGTCACCGGAACTATCGACAGAATAGTCCCCGGACCCGGAGCGGTGGTGGAGGGGGAAGAGTTAATTATATTATATTAAAATTAAATATTTAATAAATAAATAAATACCCGATTTTTGCAATTTCGAAACTTAAGACCTAAAAATTGATTTAATCATAGTTAAAACATGATCCATGAATTCTTCCCATTTTAAAATAACTTATGGCCCAGTAAATAATCCATCGTTTTCATGTGGCCTTTGTGGATGGAATTATGGCCCCAATAATAACAATCACTTTACTGCAAAAGGACAACATGCATTTGAAAATGGGGTACTTACAAAAATACCCTTAAAAATGGAGATGTTTTGAAAGAAAGATTTTTAGGAAGTAAAAAATACTGTGTAAAATAAAAAAGTGACACATTGTCACTTTTTTTTATAAAAATTGTCACTTTTTTTACCTTTTTAAAAAAAGTGACAAACTCTAAAAAAGTGACAAAAAAAATGTGACACTCTCAAAAAAGTGACAAACTCAAAAAAGTGACACACTCAAAAAAAAGTGACAAATACCAAAATAACACCAATCCACATGAGGATTAAAAAGTGATGTTTGTTACTAAAAAATTGACAAATTTTTAAAAAGTGATAGGAAAAAAGTAACATAATAAAACAGGTGATAGAAAAAAGTAACAAACATTAAAAAAATGACATGAATTAAAAACAAAAAAAGTGACAAAATGTTCTAAAAAGCAACAGTTAAAAAAAAACTACAAATATTCAAAAAAGTAACAAAACACGAATCGAAAACATTCAAAAAGTGACGACACTAATCGAAAAAGTGACAAAACTAAAAAAAAAAAGTGATATTTTAAAAAAAGTGACAAATACCAAAATAGCATCAATCCACATACTGATTAAAAAGTGATGTTTGTTACTAAAAAAAGTGACAAATTTTTAAAAAGTGATATGAAAAAAGTAACACAATAAAAAAATGTGATAGAAAAAAGTGACAAACACTAAAAAAATGACATGGATTAAAAAAAAAAGTGAAAACGTTCTAAAAAATGACAGTTGAAAAAAAAAATCAAACATTAAAAAAAGTAACAAAACACGAATCGAAAACATTCAAAAAAGTGACAACACTAATCGAAAAAGTGACAAAATCATTCATTCACAACTTTTCTTCTCACCCAACCCTCAATTCTCTCTCTAATTCCTGTATTATTTCATTTTTATCTTCTTAAAAAGTGACAAAAACTTAAAAGGTGACAAAATTCAAAAAAGTGACAAATTTTAAAAAAAGTAACGAATTCAAAAAAGTGGCACAAATTAAAAGAAACTATACAGATTAAAAAAGTGACCGGCAATAAAAAAGTAACAAACATTCAAAAAGTGACAAAATAAAAAAAAATGACGAAATTTTTTTTTTAAAAAAGTGGAATTTCTTTTATACTTTCGGGATTATGCAAAAGAAACATTGGAAATTTATATATGTGCTTTATAATTTGCTCCATCCCTATACTACAGCTCTTTATGAATTCAATATTGGGTACCATAGTCTTCTCCAAATCATTTTTCAAAAACCACCCAGAAATCTTTAAAACCTTAGCTACCTCTGCACTGGAGCCCAACAAGCTCTTCAACACTGATAATGAAGGCGTGACCCTTTTATCTGCCCTTCAATACAAGATCGCTGGATCATTTGAGATTATCTCAGCAATGTAATTAGCAGAAAAAGCCAAATCTTGGAAAATCTTGATTTTTGGCTTGATGGTGTTGTCAATACTTGCAGAGAGAAGCCCAGGCCGAGTTTTCACAACTTTCTCCAATTGGGTCTTTGAAAAACCACTCTCTTTAAGGAACTATAATATTGAATCAGATTTTTCTAGATCCTTTACGTTGTTTAAAACAGATGCAACTTGTGAAGCCGTTTCAGGAGAAAACTGGTGTTTGTGTAGTAGGAAATCAGACACCGCGGAGCATTTTTCGCTTGCTTTTTGGTTGATGTCGTTTCCGGCGATGATTTGCTTGAGCTTGGAATGAATTAGTGATTGATGATGCTTCAATTCCTGTATTGATTTAGTGATTGTACATGTTGGGCTTTGGTTTCACGATTTAGGACGTAATTAATACGTTATTAAAATGTTTAATTAGTTTATGGGTTATTAATCAAAACAGTGTTAAAAAAAAAAAGCGTACCCGGCCTAATTTCCTCTTTGAAAATAACAGAAATTAATGGCCCAATAAAATGCTTATCAGTTATCATTAGGAAAACGGGCCCAATAACTTATTATAACTTCAAATGCCTCCTTTTGGAAATAAAGAAAGAGGAAATTACACCAACTCCTATGTTTTAAGATCCAATTTCAAAAATCAAGTCCAAAGTTTGTTTATTCAAAAATCAGGTTATAATTAAAAAAATTAATATTAATAATTATATTACAAAATCAATTAATCATTTACCTATTTCTTTTACTCTCTCTCTCTCTCAACCTACCGTATCTTCTCTCTCTCACTCTCTCTCTCTACCCCTTCTTCTATCTCTTCTACTCCGACGAAAGGGGACTCCGGCATAGGAGGCACAACCGCCGCTTTCTCATAGCAGAGGCGCGGTACTTCTGGCCACTTATGGAGCAGCTTTGCGTAGCGTACCTCCGCATCGCGACTGCGCCAGATCTATTTTTTTTATTGGTACAGTGGAGTTGTGCAGTACTACTGTGTTGCTATGGGTGTGGGTGTGGGTGTGGGTGTGGTTGCGGTGCGATGGTTTGGTGTGTGTGTGCGTGTGTGTGCAGCGGTGGTCGTGTTTATGTTTGTGATGTGGTCGGGGAGATCTGAACCGCCTTGATTTGGTATGGGATTTTTGGGCTGTGTTTTCACTCGTGGATGGGGGCTGTGGTGGTGGTGGTGTTTGGGTAGTGGTGATTATATTAGATCTGGCGATGGATTAGGCAAGCGGCGACGCAGTGAGGGTGGTGGTGGGACGGTGGTAGTGGTGTTAACAGTTAGAACTTAGGCTGCGATTTTTTGAAACGGTGATTTTGTTGTTGGAAAGTGGTGGTGTTGGTGTTGGAGGCGGTGGTCGTGCTGCACGATGGTGGTGGAGATGTGGTGGGCTTGGGATTCGCTTTGCGTCCATGTTGGCGGCGATGGACATGATGTGCGTGCCAGCGTGCGGCGACGGTGGTGATAGTGGTGTTGTGGAGGGTTTGGTGTTCGTTTTGAGATGTTGATGTTGCTATTGGGCAGTGACAATGGTGGTGTCGCTGGTGGAGGCAGTAGCGAAATGGTGGTCACAAATGATTTGGTTGATTGTGACCAATAATTTGGTTGTTGTGTGACCAATAAAGAATTTGTGACCAATGAATTAGATAAACCGTGACCAATACATGTTGTGTGACCTAAAAATTATTATATTGTGACCAATAATTTGATAAATTGTGACCTAAATATAATTTATGTTCAATTAATGTGATGTTTGTGACCTAAGTGGTGTGACTTATAAATTTTATGATTTGTGATCGGTGAACAAATTGTGACTTTTAAAATTTTAATTTGTGACTGATTAAAAATTTGCACTTATGAAAATCTTGAATTGTGACCTAAAAACTCTTAGATTGTGACCAAATTGCATAGAGTGGTAGGGGTGGTGGAGGTAGGGTAGGGTAATTATGTTATATTAGAATTAAATATGTAATATTAAATTGATTTAATAATTTATTATTTCATAAATAAAAATATTAAAAACCTGATTTTTGAAATTTGAAACTTGTTTTTGTATTTTTGAAATGGTGTAAAGTAAACCCCTTATAAATGTAATGTTCCCATAAAGAAAACAAAGATGGTTGTCTTCTTCCTCAAACCGAGGTGAATTTTAATCCATTTCAGACCCGCTTCAAATTCGACCTTCTCATTGTCAAAACTCAAGTTTTAAAACATACAGAGGTTTGAAAAGCGACTTTATGGAGAAATCTCCATTTCGTTTTCAAAAAAAAAAAAAAAAATCCGATCAAAACAATGATTTTTTTTTTAGATTGATTGTAAACATCAAGACAGAGGTTATATGACTATGATACCAAATGTAAAATTAAAAATCGATCCAAAGCAATTATGCGAATACAAATCGGATCGAAAAAAAAGAAAAATCATGGATTGAGTTTATACCTCCGGTCATTAATGTTGTTTTAGAAGCTCTCTTTTTTGTTCTAGGTAATGGCAATTCTAAAGTCTCAACACTTTGAAATTGATGGTGTATAATGTGTATTTTCGATAGTATTTGAACTTAGGGACCAAACCCCTTTTTATAGACAAGCAGGGCCGGTTCTGTCATTTTCGGGGCCCAAGGCGAATTACATAAATTAGGCCCCCCAAAATCAACGTAAATACAAAATCCAATCGTGTTATGTAACATATTGCTAACTTAAATAGGATATTATGCAACATATTGTATAATCTACTTCGTTGAATCACTACTTCGTCCTTATTCAACACATTATATTATTGCTTTTAAAGTACTTGTCAATATCCCCTGACTTTGAGTTAATATAATTTCATTTCATTTCATATTTCTCTTTAGAGCTCCAAACTAATATTTAGAAGGCATAGTGTACGAGTCTATATCTAATGCCGAGTCTATATCTAATGCCCAATGATTAATCTACAAGACAATAACAAAATATCTCAATCATCTCACCGTTAAAAGTCTCCAATATAGTTACTACGTGCTCCTATGCAAGATATCCTATAATAACCAATCATATAAGTCGATCAGGCCGCAATTATATAAGCCAACAAGACTTCAAACATTTTCAATATATTCAATAACAAGTTAGGACAAGCCATTGCTTACCTGGGAAGTAGAATTTCGGTGAAAATTATGGAATCACACCCTTGAAAATTTCACCCGTCAAAACTCACGAGACTGAAATAAAAAGTTAACATCAACCATCCATACAAATATACAATTTTATTGCATTAATCTATTCTGTTTAAATTTAGAATCCAATTGCAAATTGCAATTTCATCAGAAATCCTATGAAATCAGAAATTAGAAATCCTATTTAACTATTTAAAAAAAAAACACAGAAAGTGGAAACCAAACCAAAGATAAGATGAATCACATGGAGCTGCAAGTCCAGTCCAAAAATCAAATTAATACAAATATATATCATACAAGATAAGCTTCTTCCTTACAGTAACTATACTTGGCTTCCTCGATGCATTCAATAGCTCATTGATTAAGAGAAGTAAATAAAGAAAAAAAATATGATAAACGAGAGCTCTGCGAATGACCCATGAATTCTCTTAGTGTTGAAGGGAGATTCACTAGGTCAATCAAATTGACAAGTTTCTTAGGATTGTCCATGACAGCCTTTCTCATCCGCTGTGATATCATTTTTCCCAAAGTTCTTTGTGATGCAAATAGATAATTACAATCAAAGTCTAATTTAAATAATACAAAAACCATTAACTTTTACAACAGACAAATATAAAAAAGCCAATAAGTTGAAAATTGAAAACCTAAAATTAAACTCGGCAATCCAAAATTTTAGGTGGTGGAATCGTAATTCTAACAGTAATTTAACCAAACACTTTGACTGCGGAGTGTAAACTTGAAAGAATATTTGAATTAATACCTGAACCTTGGTGATTGTCCTTGTCACAAAATTTGGTGACCAAGAGTAGGCCTGCGAGCCTTTGAGAATCGTTTTCTCCTCTTAGTCATGCAATCTTCAAGCGACGGTACAGAGGAAGAGGGTCTTGACGAAGTGGAAACAGATGACAATTTTGCTTTTGTTCTTCATTTAAAAAAAAAATGGGGCCAAAAATAGGCCCCTCCGGTTTTGGGCCCGAGGCGTAGGCCTCATCTGCCTCGCCCCAAAACCGGCCCTGTAGACAAGCTTCCATCAAGCTATGACTTTAATTACCTTCCCATCAATGACTCCACGTATACTGAATTGAAGTTTTATAAATGTTGAGATTAAAGAGTGAATGTTGATGAATTGGCCGTGAAAAACTAAAACGAAAAGAAACGGATTTTACATTGACTTAATACACAGTACACTAGAATGTTGCGGGTAAAACAAAGGTATGATGTTGTGTATAAAACTGTACATGAATTATTACGAAAAGAATGCTCATAAAAAATCTCATATACTTGAGGTAGATATATGAAACTCTAAAAAACCTTGTGTAGGTAGAAATACAAAAAATGTTACAAATTAATTGTTGTGAAATATAGTGGAGGTTGATCTTCCTGTTACTATAGAACTGCACAAACATCTGATTAACGATCTGAATGTTTGAATATGAGGGATAACGAATGAACGGATTCAGGATCAAACTACAAGTCGAGCTAATATGTTAAAAAAAAAAAAATTGTAGGTAAAAAAATATTTTTACATAATTTTTTTTCTTTACACTAAAAAAATCAAAATGGGCTAGGGACTATACCGGACCCCCTGCACTCGTTCCTGAGATAACGTTCTTCCTTCACTTCACTACTATTTGGGTTGTGAACTATAACTTTCTTGAGATTTGGATTTCAAGACTTGGATTTGAATGAACTTATAATTGATTTGATTTGAGAAGAATTTATTCTTCTTGAAATTTCTGAGACTTGAACTTGAAAGTTTCGTCTCTTCTTCTTCCAAACTTTGAAATTTTTCTTGAATTTCTTTATCTTGGACTTGAATATTTCCTTTTTAGACTTCAACCTATTATTTTTCATGGATATTGAGTCCTATTTATAATAAAGTCGATAACCACTTTTATAACCAGCCAATTATATTTAATTAAAAGCTAATTAAATATAATTATGAATTTTAAGAAAAAGTAGGATAGACTTGTTAACGTAAAAATGGGCTTGTAGTAAAGCAAAAAGAAACTTTAATTTTAATACACTTAAATTGGTTAATTATTTAAAATCGATCCCCACAAAGTTCAGATTTTGAATTTAAGTTTAAAATTTAGGTAATTAGCACATACCATCTTCACCTTTCATTGTTATTGTGGAAAACGTCTATAACTTTTATTTTTGACATTTTCACCATTATTTTCACATGTCATTGCATAAAATGTCATTTTTCCCTATTTTCTCAATTAAAAATTATGAAATGATGAATATACCATTCTTTTTAAATAAAAGAAAAAAGAAAAAATAATTGCAATCACAATCCCAAAATTTCTTAAAAAGCTCTAACAAGTCACAAATAAATTATTAAAATAGTAATTAGCACATAATGTCCCCATCTTTCATTATTATTGTAAAAATGTCCTTGTATTTTTTGGCACTTTAACCCTTACTTACACATTTAATTGCACAAACCATCATTTCTATCCATTTTCATCCAATCTCTTAATAAAAAAATGTGAAATAACCAATATACCCTCCTATTTAAATAAAAAAATATTTCTAATATCTTATACTTTAATAAATAATTTATTTGGGACTCGTGTGCACTTTTTTTATTTTTTTATTTTTAAATAAATTTAATTGAGACTCATTTGCAATTTTTTAAAAAATTTAATTTTTTAATAATTTGTTGTGGACTTGTTTGCACTTTTATAAAAAAAAAAGGGACTATGGTTACAATTAGTTCTTTAGCTTTCTATTTAAATAAGATGGTATATTCGTTATTTCACAATTTTTTATTGAGAAATTGGATGAAAATTGATAGAAATGATGGTTTGCGCAATTAATTTTGTAAATAAGGATGAAAATGCCAAAAAGGTAAAAGGTAGAGACCTTTTTTTTTTTTTTTTTTGCAATAATAGTGAAATATATGGACATTATTTGTTAATTACCATTTTAATAATTTATTTTTGACTCATTTGCACTTTTAAAAAAAAAATTGGGACTGTTATTGCAATTAATTTTTTCTTTTCGTTTTATTTAAAGAGAACGATATATTCATCATTTCATAATTTTAATTGAGAAAATAAGTGAAAATAACATTTTGCGCAATGGAAGGTGGAAATAAGGGTTAAAATGTAAAAAATGAAAGGTAGATACAATTTTCACAATAACAATGAAAGATGTGGATATTATGTGTTAATTACCCTTTAAAATTTTGTTGAGAGTTTGATTAATCGTTACGCTCGTCTTACAAATTTTTTTTTTTCCTTATCTCGAATAGAATTTGAATTTCAACCATATCAGGATTTTAAATGAGATTTCAAAATTTGAATTGTTATTTGAAGAGAGAGATTTTTTTCAAAAATCGATAACCCAATCAGAAATTATAGGTAAAATAGTACTTGATATTTTCGATTTTGAGCTTTTGTGGTTAATTCTAATTGGAGAGAAATTCTGTCTATAAAGAAAAGAATCTCATCAGAACTTGCATTAATGGTTCAGGCCCCGCTTTGATGGCTATTGTATTGAAAGAATGATGTTTTCAATAGTAATATTTTTTATTTTTTATTTTTTATTTTTTTTAGTTTTTGGAGAACGTTTAGTAAAAAATGTGAAAATCTTAGATTTACGTACAAAATATTTTATTTCGTGAATGTATGGTTAAAAATGAATATGAGAATTGAAGAATTTTGTTTTAAAAATAGACAAACAAGGGCTCAATGTAAGCACAAGAGAAAGAAATGAAAGCCACGGTTTGATGGTCATTATTTGGCCGAAACAATATTTTGAATAGTCATTTGTAGAAAAATATGTAAATAAAAAGTAGAAAAAATATTAGATTTACGTACACGAATCCAACTGACATAGGGGAAAAATCTTGCAAAACATCGAGAAAAAAATGATATATTGAGTATCTCCCGCTTCTTCTGCCGACTCTTGATAAATAACTTCGTTTTTCTAAAGGGGTCGTCATTTTCTATCAGGAAGGCTATGTCATTTACACCCACCCCCGAGTATATGCTTCAATAGGAATCACATAGGGGTAGCCCACTTGAAAAACTTCCAATGTGTTCCAACAAGCAGAATAGTAGTTGGCCACAAAGCGATAAGACGTATTTATGTTTCAGACGATACGAGAATTTATTATCCAAGACTGTGTAAACAAAAATAACAATTCAAATAATGGTTGCCAAGGAATCAATGTACTGTGCAATAAAACTCAAAATTTAAGAAGGGCAAATGAGGAATTACATGGACTTTTCAATTCAATATAATCAACAATTTGACACGTAATTATATTGCCACCACAAATTTTGCTTATTATACCACATTATAGCCACACCACAAATTAAAATATGTTTTCAATAAATACACTACAACAAATTTACAATTATAGTCCTATTCAGAGAAAAACTAAAAATGAAGACAAACAAAATTAATCTATTGTGGTGTATTTTTCATCCCAAAATTACTCCTTGTTTTCCTCATCTTCCCCTACCCATTCTCTCTCAGCAACTTCTTGTTTCCCCCAATCATCCCAAAGTCAAAGTGCATATCTTGTAATCCAAAAATCAAAGCCCACTACTTGTTTCTACCAGTTTTTATTAGTATCCTTCTGCTTCGTTATCACACTGGATGTAAGGTTGGAAATGCCAAACCCCTGTACAAGTCTCACCAGAAGCGTGGGATGGGTCGAAGAGGGAATTAAAAAAAAAGGTGAATTTGATTAGGAGACATATATCTTCTATGGTGTATGATTGGTGTGATGAAATGAATAAATAGATTAGTAATTAATAAATAGGATAATTATGTCATGGTTATTTAAGTAAATAAGAAAATCGTGGTGTACGAAATACTTATCGTGATAATAATATAACTACCCTAATTTGACATCCCCATTAACTTTTCATTGGTATTCACAGGCTCAGTTCTACCTCTAGCTCATGTGATTTTTTTATGGTACAATTATTTTCTTACTTTTCTCTCTACTCCGTTTCGTAATAGAATTAGGTTAGGTGTACATTGTGCTTTACATATTTATTGACATTCTCCTCCATGTAAAAGAAATTTACACAGTGATGTGATAGATGTATTCAAAATAAATGGCTTTAATAAATTCATGTGAAAGAGTGTCAATCAAAGTGTGAAGGAGAGTGTACATGTAGCATGGTTGTCTTGAATATACATGGAGTAATGTCATTTGTACACCATTGTTGACATTATCTAATTTGTCAACAAATGATTGAACCAAAGGATTGTGTTGTTTTTAAATTGTCAAATAGTGTATATGTGCTAAAATGTAAAACTTGTTGTACACCAAGCATGACTGATATACATGTGAGCATATAGACACATCCATGTACACATATATCATTGTACATGGACCTTTATTTCATCATCATTTTTTTTTCTTTAAGCTATGTGAAATTGAATCATCAATGATATATTTGTTTTCTTAGAAGTTGGGAGAATTTATTTTTCCTTTAACATATATCTATGCCAATAAAAAATGTATAAAGATTGACAGTAACTACGTAAAATATAATTATACTATCTAATATTGTTGGGTATTTTGACCTAAAAATGACTAATAACAAAATCAATGAAGCATACATAAAGAGAAAGCATTAAAAAACACCATAAATGGTCACCCAGTTAGCGAAAAAGCCTAATTCGGGGGACTTAGAGGCTAGCCTGTCACTATGTAAATCAACCTCACAAGAGAGAGTACAGAATCAAGAGAACTCAAATCAGAAACTAAATGCTATCACTGATCTCCCAACTTATAACCCCAATCATAATCAAAACCAAGAAAACACACAACCTTACAGATCTACATATTACATACCTATTACAAGGTCAAAAGTACTATAGCGGGACTAAATACACAAGGTTTCACTATATAGCATTAAAATCTCATCAGAGATCACAAGATCAGACTCAGAGAAGAAAAACTCGAAGAAGCCAAAAAGAAAAACTGAACTCATGAAAAAATGAAAAGCCAAGAACAGATGAACAATCATCGATACTAGGTCCGAATCATCTATTAACACTTTGCGATTTAGTCCCCAAACTTTGGATTAGGTCAACTTTAGCCAATTTTCAGCTTATTTTCTTCAATTCCATGGTTTTGCATCTAGATGTACCTAGCAAACAAAATATATATAAAATTAAGCCTCAAATTATCTAAAGTAATGACAATTGCTTTAATTTAACGGCACAAATAAGTGTATAAAATACACTTATCAAATACCCCCAAACTTAATCAATTGTTTGTCCTCAAACAAAGTAAAGCTTAACTACACAAAATAAAAAAAATTCAAATTAACTTGGTTGGATAATCTGCCTGTTAACCTCAAGATTGGACTTTTAGAGTTGAAACCATAAGCTATTTCAAAATCACAATGTTAAATCAATCTCTACCTATTCAATGTAAAATCGACGTGTGTGTGTGAAGATTCATGTCAAGCATCATAACGTCATAAATTGATTCAATTCCCGACCCTTAATAGCCATATATTTCCTTCATTCGCTCGTAAGATACACACCCCCAAACTTTCCTATTTTCACTCTTTTCCCAAGGTGCAATCTAAGATTGATTTTATGATATAATATTAATCCTCACCCTCTCTAGTTTGGTTCGATTTTTGCTAATTACAGTTGAACAAGTCAAAAAAAATGCGGATTCTCATTATTCTTGATAGTCTCAACCTCTAAGAATCAATTAGGCTAACAATCCTTCATCAAGAGTCCAGTTCTTTCAAATGAGTGTTCGGGGCTTCCTCAAGACATCTAGCTTTTTTTTTTTTTGACTCCTCTCTATTAAGCTTTCTAAATGACCCTTGTAGCGAGCTTTCAGCCGATGACTCCCAGTCAGATGACCATAGGGCACCAAGTTTTCAGAGACCCTTACAGACTTAATTACTCGAGTCATTAAGGCTACAAAGAGAAGTTTTATAATAAAGTAACACTACATATTCTTTTCTTTTCTCATTTTTATTTATTTTTTCATCTTTTTTTTGTGCAATGCCTCTTATAAACACTCATTTTCAAAAATCGACCCCCAACTTAAGATTTCAACCTAATTTTCATCTTATTAGCTTCAAACAATCCACACAAAATTAGCACACATGGAATCCACATCTATCTCAATGTCTCCCTACAACAGCTCAACCAACCCCAAACGGTCTTAGAAATGGTTAAGGGTGTAGGATATAATGGTCATATGGATTTAGCATCTATGGTCCATTCTTGTCATCCTACTCAAAAATATGAATCAATTTTCTCTTCACAATGCTAAACATAAATCTCGTGCTCAAAAATATCAAATTCCACATAAATAGGCACCGACTAATTTAGCATATAACTTATCCATAATTTATAGGCCAACTCTATATTCCAATATATACATCATCGTTAGCATATTATCTGACCCACACAAGCATGCAAAAATATATAAAAAAAAGTAATAAAACTGAATTTTTTTTTTAAAGTAACAAAAGCACAAACAAACAAACAAATAAAACTCATGTTTTCCACCCCCAAACTTAAAGTAGACATTGTCCTCAATGTCATAAATCATAATTTTACATATAAAGGGGTAGGGAAGAAAAAGATGAAAATACTCCCCTGATATGGCTTGGAATCCAAAGGCCAGCTGTCCTACTACTCCCGTTGGCTCATTGGTCAATATTAATTTAGATGTTCTGTGACATCATGTTCCTACACAAAACAGTCAATTAAAATATTCAAGATCAAATACGTGGAACAAGTGATACTTAGCTCTAACATCTATTAAACTAACTAACATATTGAAGACGTAAGGAAAAAAGGGGTGTGGATGATGATTTCTTGAAATAAATAAATAAAATTAATCTAAATCATCTTAAATGATTCTAAAAGCAAAAATAAAAACAAATAAATAAAGGGATAAAAATGTTGGGTTGCCTATCAACCAGCGCTTTGTTTACAGTCTTTAGTTAGACTTCTGTTGTTTTAAGCTCTTCATGGTGGCTTGAAAATAGAGTTTTCAGTCCTACATCTTAGACACTGGTTGCATTTCTTCAGTTCATCCTTGACTCTCCAAACAATCGTGTCTCCATTTTTGTCCCTACCAATAATTCCTTGTGCATCTGGCTTACTTTTGTAGCTCTCCTAATGATCCACTAGTTGGCAATCTTTATAATGGGATGGTTGTTTGATTGGATTTTCCATGGTGAAACTCTGTTGCTTATCTTCCACCCTTAGGACTATCTCATTAGTATCAAAATCCAGCAAAGCTCGGCTTGTAGACAAAAACGGCCTTCCCAAGATTATTGGCATCTGATATGCCTCTTCTATGTCCACGATGATGAAGTCAGCTGGAAAAATAAACTCCTCCACTTTAATGAGCATGTCTTCGATTATTCCGTAGGGGTGCTTCAATGATCGGTTTGCCAGCTGAAGGATTATAGACGCAGCTTTAGGGTTTCCTAATCCCAGTTTCCTGTAAAGAGGCAAAGGAATTAGATTAATACTTGCTCCCGAATCAATTAAGCAATTAATAGTATTTAAATTTCCTATAGAGCAAGGTAGAGTGAAACTCCCTGGATCTTTAAGTTTGGGAAGGATCTTGCACTGGATGATCGCGCTGCACTCTTCAGATAGAGCTATCGTTTCATATTCAGGCAACTTCCTCTTTTTGGTCAACATCTCCTTCAAAAACTTGGAGTAATTTGGAATTTGAAGAATCACATCAATAAATGGGATGTTGATATGTAGCTTTTTGAGGATTTCCAGAAATTTAGTAAACTGTCTCTCTAGTTTGGTGTTTTGCATTCTTTGAAGAGAAGGGATCGGAGATGTGAGTGTTGTGCCAAAAACTATTGTCTTAAGTTGTGGGCTGTCTGAAATTGATTGTCGATCTTTCTTTGTTGCTTTATCGGACTGCTCCGCCTGTTCCTTGCTCTCAGTAGAGAGTTTACTTTTCTCTGTCTCATTCCTCTTTGCAATGATTTCTGGCAACTGAACACCACTCCTAGTTGTGATGGACTGAATCTGCTCGACTGTTGGTTGCCGTAGAAGTCTTTGAGGGAATGGAATGGGTGGCACATAAGCCTTGACAGAGGTGGTGGAAGTGAATGATGAGAGCTCAATAGTTGCATAATTCACCGCCTCAACCGCAAATACATGCTCCCTTGGGTTCTTCTCTGTATCACTCGGCAAGGTACCTTGTGGTCTGTTGGCTATTGCAGATGCTATCTGTCTCACCTGTTGTTCCAAGTTCTTGATTGCAGCTTGTTGATTCTGAAAGTTGGTCTCAGTTTTCGTGATGTACTGAGATAGAAGATCTTCCAATGATTGCTTCTTCTCTTGTTGTTGATGATGTTGGAACCCTGGTGGCCTGTTTTGGTTGTTTCCTCCTTGTCCCTGTCCTTGCCCTTGATTGTTTGACCATGAGAAATTAGGATGATTTCTCCAACCTGGATTGTATGTATTGGAGTAAGGATTGTTTTGTTGCCTTGGGAAGTTCTGTGCGTAGCTAATCTCTTCGAGCTGCGAGACTTGTGTAGATGCCAATGGACAACGTGCAGTCGGGTGGTCTGCTCCACAACCTTTGCATACAGGCGGTGATTGGTGTACCATGTTGACTGATTGAGATAGATTATCCATTTTCAGTGTAAGTACCTCCATCTGTGCTGCCAATGCTGTCATTGCATCCACGTTGTGTACCCCTGCTGTTTTCCTTGGAGCTTCCCTATCAGTTGGCCACATCGATTGATTCTCAGCTATCTTCTCATATAGTTCATATGCATTATCTATATCGAGTTTTATCACTGATCCTCCAGCTGAAGCATCTACCATATTCTTGAACTCTTGTTGTAGACCGTAGTAGAAGAGATATTGCTGAGCTTTCTTAGGAATGTCAAGGCTAGGGCATTTCCTGAACAAATTTTTGAACCTCTCCCATGCTTCAGGGTAGCTTTCTAAATCTTTCTGCTTAAAAGTGTGGACTTCATTCTTGATTTGGTGGACTCGAGAAGGTGGGAAAAATTTCATCGTAAATTTTTGAACCATATCAGCCCATGATTGTATGCTTCCTGGAGGTAAGCAAAGAAACCATTCTCTAGTAACATCCTTCAAAGTATTAGGGAATAACCGCATTCGAAAAGCATCTGCTGATACCCCTTCATGACTGATCACCTCACATAACATGAGAAAAGCCGAAATATGTTCATGAGGGTTCTCCGTGGCTTTTCCAAAAAACCTGATGTCTTGGTGATTTTGGAAAAAATTTATGATATCCGGTCTAAGGTGAAAATTAGGTTGTCCGAATGGAGGATAAACTACAGCAGGTTGCACTGGAACAGGAATTGGATTGACATAGTCTCCAACTAAAATGGGAGCTTCATTCTGGATAACTCTCTGTTGATTTGGTTGCGGTAGTTGATTGTCAATTGGAGCATGAGCCTGATTTTGTTGTTGATTCTGATTATCAGTCATTCTCCTTGCTTGACGTTGACCTCTCCTGCGATTTCTGAATGTCCTTTCAATTTCGTGATCTATTGGACCCAGACCAGCCTCGTCAGGAGCTTGCATAAACCAAGTTTACCTGAATAGAGTCAAGACAAGAGAAAATGAAGTGATGTAATACTAGCCTTCAACAACAAAAATAATAAAAATAATGCGAATCTAGAATATCAATAACTAAAATTAACACCGTTATTCCCCGGCAGCGGCGCCAAAAACTTGTTGCGAAATAATCCCGCAAGCGTACGGGATCGTTGTACAAGTAATAAATGTGATGAGTGAGTTATCGTCCCACAGGGAATACGGCTTAATTCTAGTGCAATCGATATATCTAAATTCGAAATAATAACAAGATATGGTGGGTTTTATTTAACTATGTTCTAAAACTACGAAAACAATAAAATTATGGTTCTTTAAATTAAATGTGAAAGAGAGTATTGGATTTCCGACACTAAGTGACTCTAGCATTCAATTCTCAACTTGTAATAATTACTTCAATCCTTGCATTGGTGACGATCGATAATTCCACTTCTATTTATTATTTTTTTCCAAAATATAATAAACCTATATTGATCACGACACGATCCTATTCCTAGTCCGCATTCATATGATGAATATGCATTAAATTATAGGATTATCATACAAGATCGCACACTTCACAAATATTATTCCTAATATTTATTCTTCATGTGTTACACATACAGTGTTCTACTTATCGTGAGTTTTCCAACACTACAAATAAGCAACTTATTGCTCTAATGGTGCGCAAACATTAAAACAATATGAAAAAGCATGTATATGGAATCACAATGCGAGAATCAAACTAAAAATCACAAGTCTTGAATTAAAAACTAGAAATCAAATAGTTTCATCATCCATCCAATACAAATAAACTTAGCCTAACATCGTGTTATGTAAATCACAAAATAAGATTGGAAAAAACATCACCCGGAATGATAAATAATGAATGAAAAGTGAAAACTCAATTTCTTCTTTGAATTCCTTCAATCCGGATTTTGAATCTTCAATATCTTGTGATAATCGCCTTTGAATCTTGTGCTAAACCCTTTCTTTTGGTGAAAAATTGGATTTGATATGCTCTGGGTCGTTCCACGCCGTTCCTCCCTCAAGAAAGTAGGTTAAAATTGGTTTTTATGGAAATTTGGATAAAACCAGAAAATTGGGCCGTTCAGGCCCAGAAATGGCATGTGCGCGCACGCCGTATAAGTCCTTGCCCGCGCGCCGTGTAAATGTTTCACTCTCGGTAAATAAAAGGTAAGCCCGTGCGGGCGCGCAGACAAAAAATCTTCCAATTGTTGCACTTTGGTCCCCGAATTGCATTCTTTATTTATTTCGGTTCTTTCTTTATATTTTCTTGACCCTCCATCTTCCAATTTTGTGTAATTGACTCCAACATCTCTCCAATCATCGATACTAGGTCCGAATCATCTATTAACACTTTGCGATTTAGTCCCCAAACTTTGGATTAGGTCAACTTTAGTCAATTTTCAGCTTATTTTCTTCAATTCCATGGTTTTGCATCTAGATGTACCTAGCAAACAAAATATATATAAAATTAAGCCTCAAATCATCTAAATTAATGACAATTGCTTTAATTTAACGGCACAAATAAGTGTATAAAATACACTTATTAGCAACTGATTTAAAAAAACCTATTTTTCTTACTAAAGTGTTAGTTGAGAAACATCTAAATTCCCTAACCCTTTTTAGTTTCTAATTTGCATATGATAGACTTGGCCCTACATCATTGCCCACATGATAGACTTGGCCTTACATCATTGTCCAAGGTACCTGCAAAAGAATTAACCTGTATCAATATGGAGAAGTGATAAACATGATCTAAATTTACCAACAGATATAATTTCGATTCCCATATAGATGGGTTATCAATAATATGAATTTTTTCAAGAATGACATCATCGGATGATATTTTTTCCTTATGAAGTGGTACTTCACCTAATATGTTTAGACCTCTCATGGAAAACATGATTCTTACTTAGAAGTAAAGTACTTTGACTATCAATAAGAATTAAGGGCGATTCATGCAAAAAATTCGATTTACTCAAAATTCTTTTCAACCATACGCATTCTTTTACAGATTCACTTATTGTCACATATTCAATCTCAGTACTCGATAATGTGACAATAGGTTGAAGTTGAGACATCCATGTAATGCAATTATCATCAAATGTGAAGAAATATGTAGCAATGGACTTCTTGTTGTCTTTATCACCAGCAAAATCAGTCCACATATCTTTTTAGTGTTAAATTTTTAGACATCTTCTCAAATACCAATCCAATATTTAATATTCCAGCTATATATTTTAATAGACATTTTAAACCAGCCCAGTGAGGTTTCACAAGATTGGACAAGAATATGCAATAATAAGGTCCATGAGAAAGAAGGGGGCAAAAAGTCAAGTTAAAAACTGCTTCAGTCGGAAGGGCAAGCTTCATCGGGTGAGGTAACCTGGTGGTTCCTAAAGCTCAAAACTAAGAAGGGATGCCGCCTCTACTAAAATCCCAATTTTTGCAACAGTTGTGCACTTCTATGCTATTTGATTAAGATATACCAAATTCCACCAAATAAACAAATAAAATATAACCGTACATGTCTTCCTATGCACATGTTCTAGTTTTTCCTTAATTAGACAGCCTAGATTTCAAGTACTAATAAGGAGACAAGACCTTACAACTATATTATATATGATCTCTTCATTCCAGTAAGTGCTAGTTTTAGGGGAGAATGCAAAAGGTAAATAAAGACCGAAGCCAAAACCACTAATTCCCAAGGCTCGAACGAGAGTAAAGACAACAAAGCAAGTAGCTCTCACCCTCATCCCATCCATGAAGCACAGGTGGGATAAAAGCGCAATGCCCAGCTTGTCCTTTTCTCCCTTTGTTCTTGATGGCTAGCTACAGTCGCTTTGTAAAAAATAGATAGACTAAAGCTACATCTACTGTACATGGAGCGATGTTTATCCAGTGTGTACTCACGAGTAGCGACTGTATGTTGTTACGTTAACAAAAAAATGAATCGCTAGAATTAACCCACAAAAATGACAAAGTTCATGAATCGAGCCAATGTGGCCCAATGGATCACCGCGTGTAATCTCAAGCCATGAGCCAGAGCTCAGCTCGTGAGCCAACTTGGCCTAGCTCGTCGGCACTGTTGGGAACCTACTTAATTATGCGCAGTGGAAGTAAAACAAATTTCGATTCCCAAACAGGATCTACATTGTGTTTAGATAGAAACTGTGATAGAAATAATACCTTTGATGAATTCTGCAAACTCTTTTAATGATTCACGAACTCCAATGATCACAATCTACAATCCAAGCTGTCCAATTGTCCAGCCTCCAATGGTGATCCACACAGAGAATAAGAATGACGGCTAGGGCTCTCTTTTCTCGTGCTAGCAAGAATAATGAAAATTCCATTAGGTTTTTCAAACCCTAACAGCCTATTAATATAAGTCCAAACGGGCTGGCCCATCTCTTAACTTAACCCGGTCCAACATTTAATTAATCAAATTAATTAAATCCGGTCCATGAATTAATTAATCCAATTAATTAATTCGGGCCTATTAATAAGCAACCCAATTAATTAATTATCCAACACTTGTCAATTAATTAATTGGTAAATCTCATTCTTCTGATTCTCTTTTGTGTGTGACCGATTAGGTTCCCGATCACGATGCCTAACTACGTGAATTATTATTTTGATCTAATCAAAATTGATAAATTAAAATATCCCTTTTAATTTATCATCAATTCACATTCGTCGTCCCAGATTGACATCTAGCAATGTGTCAGGGCAATACATGTGACGGGAAATGTCACGTGGCATGACAAAACCAAACTTGTTCGTTTACCGTGAAACTATAATCCCTTCGTCAATATGATATGATCAATTACGAGATATGGACGTGTGTCAATCTCTATTATCGATCATATCTTTTATCCAATTGTTAAGTCAATGTAAGTCGAAAACTCTTTTCCGACTTATGAGTTCACCTTGGCCAAGGATTTCATTATCAACTTAACTGGATGAAATGTAGATCATAATCTTTTACTATCTAAGAGTGACGAATCCTCTATTGATCATTCACAACCTTCATATGATTCTTGACATACCCGAACGATGCCGTATTAGCGACCCTTGACAGAGCAACATCCGACATCACCAAAGCATGACTGTCCTCACATAAGGCACTATGATGACCTCAAGTCAAAGGACCAATTCCACTACCGAACGTTAGAGATTAACCACTGACACTCAGATAGTTTTCCATGTGGAATCTCTCAGCGGGTCTCCAATGTTTTGTTCTATAACAAAACATTCACGTGTTCATTCAAGTGTCTCCACACTTTAGCTTGTAAGATCAACTACTTACTTCATAAGTAAGAAATGACACACGTGATGGTCTATCCATAATAACGATATCCGTATCTCGTTATTACATACGACCACGGACGATTTAAGATTCAGTCATATGTAATTTGTATCTCACAATCACAACTCTTTGTGATTAACAAATCACCAAAACTTGAATCTACAGATTCTATTATTTAATTAATTAGATTTATTAATTCAAATAATAAATCTGCCATAAATATGCATCGGTTATATATACATTAAAAGTGCTTATGTCCAAAGTTGATTGGACCTAGGGCATAACACTTACAAACTCCCACTTGCACTAGATCCAATCCCTTATGTATCTTATACCATAAGAGCCCACATGACAATCATGTTTATGCTGCGACAACTCTTTGTCAATGGATCTGCAATTTAATAACTTGTGGGAATTCGTTCTTTCTATACGTCATTTCATTGTATTATCTTTCCAATGAGATAATACTGCCTTAACACATGTTTGGATCAATGATGAGACCTTAGTTCCCTCGTTTGCACGATGACTTCACTATTATCACAATACAGAAGCATGTGATCAACAATGTTAGGAACTACTCCAAGATCATTAATGAACACTTTGACTCAGACAACAACTTTTGTTGCTTTCTAAAGCAGTGATGTATAAGGCTTCTATTATTGAATCAACGATGATTTTCGATTTGGAACCTTTTCAACACATCGCTTAAGAGTAAACCAATATCCTAATTGAAATATGCTATCATTCTAGTCCGACTAGAAGTTAGCATCAATGTATCCATGAACTTCCAGTTCATTTTCTCCATATAAAATCTTCTTAAGATTTTATCTATATAGATCTGGATGAGTTAAGCAATCTTATAGATCTATCTCTATAGATCAAGCTATTTATCACATATCTATTATGAAAAAATTATTTAACAACCATAATTTCAACAATTGAAATATAGAGACATCGTTTCCTATAATATGTCTCATACATATAATATTAGGAATGCGACAATGCTCCCACTATCTTCTTTTAAACATACAATTCATTTTTGATAAAATCAAACATTTTGACTTTTATATCAAATCGAATATTTCAGCTTCAAAAGGCTTGTTTCAGTCCATATTGAACTTTTCTTGTAAACTCATTTACAACCTATGGGTTCTAATCCATTAGGCGAATTGACCAAGAATCAAACCTTTGTTACATAAAGTTCATATCGGATATCATAGCCTTATGTCATGTCAGCGAGTCAACACTTGACTTTACTTATACATAATTAGTAGGTTCATCATCCTCGATTAGTAATGCTAGATTAGTAATCATGGATTCTTATCTTCCAGAAGGTCGAATGATCCTACAAGATTTACATGGAGCTGTCGTGTCTGCAGGAGTCTCCACTTCCTGATCAAGAGTATGTCCCTCAACACTTTTGAGATCAGACTCAGGTTATCTACTTGGTTAACTATATCTGTGAATCTTTGAACTCTTTCAAGATTTACTCTACTCCTACTGTCCTCTCCTAGAACAAACATTTTTTCTAGGAGTATGACATGTCTTGAGATGAACTCCTTCTTCTCAATGAGATTATAGAATTGATATCCAATTGTCTCTTGAATATCCCACAAATATATGTTTATCGAATTTAGTTTCAAACTTATTCGATTCAATGCGCTTCACTTAAGCGTCACAACCCCAATCTTTCATATGAGAAAAGTGGGGCATTCTGTCTTTCCATAACTCGTATGGAGTTTTGTTAACCGATTTAGATGGGACGCAATTGGTGCGTGGCACGTGGCAATCAGTGCATGACCTCAAAACGATTTTGAAGTATTTGCATGGCTTGTCCTTATTACACTATATCTAATCGTGCATGATTCCTCATTGCAAATACATTATTATGTTGCAATGCATGTAGAGAAATCCACTGCGAGAGAATCTCATTCTCTTTTAGATAATCTAAAATTCTCCACTTTAGATATTCTCCACATCGATCAGATCTTAGTGTGAGAATTTAGTTACCTATTTGTTTCTCAATTTCTAGTTTGAATCCTTTAAACATTTCAAAAGTTTCATACTTGAATTTCATCAAATATACATGACCATTTCTGAAATAGCCGTCTAGTAAATGTGATGAGATAAGAGAAACTTTATCTAGCATTGATTGATATGTGTCCACATACATCACTATGTATTAGACTCAGTAATTATGCAGATCTTTCTCCTTTTCAAGTAAAAGGAGATATGGTCATTATGCCTAACAGACATATTTTGCATTTGTCAAATGATTCAAAATTATTTGACCCAAGTGTATATCTCCATGTAAGTTTGGAATTGCATTTTCATTTATATGACCAAATCTGCAATGCCAGATATAGGTGTTATTCAGATTATCATTTTTATGCCTTTATTTATCTGTACTCATTATAGAATACTCAATATTTAGAATATAAATGTCATTTTGTAATTTACCATAACCATTAAGATCTTATCAAGATAAAATGAACAACAATTGTCCTTAACGTTAAAATAATTCATGTCCAAACATGAAATTTATTTAATACTCTTGGTAATGGAAAGAACAAAACAATATTTCTCTAATTCTAATATTGAGCATAAGGCAAAGGCAAGAAATAGCTCCTACAGGCAATGCGACAACTTTTGCTCATTTTCAACGTACAGGTCAACTTCTCCCTTTTTGCAGTGATCTACTTCTGTTTAGTTTCTACATATTTATACAAATATGAGATCCATATCTAGTATCCAATACCCATGAAACTAATGAAATAAATATAAGCCTTGCAATTTTCTTTCGAATGACCTATCATTCCAAAATGATAATAATGGTCATTAGATTTGGTATTGTCCTTATTTGCTTTAACTGTCTTAGTCATCTTAGATGTTTTCTTAAAACATCATTTAGACTTCACTGGATGAATCTATGACTAACATTTGCCCATTATAAACATAGATATCGGGCTTAACCGTCTTAAGCATGTTCAACAACTCAATAAGTGTGCATTCGAATTTATCCATGTTAAATTCATAATTAGTCATGAATAACCTACTGGCAAAGATTGTAGAACCAAGTCATACTTAGTTCATTGTTCATGATTGAACTCAATTGAGACAACTTCTCAAAGTCGTCAACGTCTTCAGCACATCAGAACTGGCCGGAGACTCTTTTGCCATTATATACTAGTATAGTTGCTAGGAAATCTCATATCTTTCCACACGTGATTATTTATCATTCAACACTTTGAGATGAAAATCATGTGTTAGCATCTATACTCTTATGTTGCTTTTGTAACTCAGGTGACATAGCCTCAAACATCACACATGTTGTAGTACTATCGTCATCATTGTGTTCATTATAGCAGTCACCTCTTCCTTTATCGAGTCATCAACGAGTGTCTCTGGAAAGGGCTACTCAAGGACATAATCAATTATCATGCATGAGAACAATTCTCAGATTGCGGTGTCAATCAAGAAATTTTGGTTTGGTTGTTGGCATACAGTATGCCGCTCAAATACATATGATTACTCAAGATTCAATAAATGTAAAAGACGAAAAGTAAAAGAATAATATATAAAATGTATCAATTAATTTAATATGGTCTTTTATTAAATTAATTTCGCTCCCACTGTTTAACTCAAATTTATGACCCTCTCACATAAATTTATGGAATCCATACTTGATTCCCAGTGGGCTGGGATCCCATTTGTTATATTAAAACCTTGAGTGTACTCAACAAACTTTAATAAAACATTTTGGTAGATACTATTATCAATTGTATCTCCATACAACTCCCAGATCATTAAGCTGACAACTCTTTGTCTTCACACATCTTATGTGTTAGCTTAACATGCCTCCAAAATTCATCTCCTTGAGTGTACTCAACAAAAGATAAATTTTAGTTAAGTCAAACCCATCATTCAGAAATATCTAATATTTCATAGTGTCAAACATATCCCCAATAGACCAGCCTTGAGTGTACTCAACAAGCTGAGATCGATTTCAGACTCTCGTTTTTCACTATAATGATGGAAGGCTAATATAAATATGACTTAATATTTTAACATGCCTCTAAAATTCATCTCCTTGAGTGTACTCAACAAAAAACCCATCATTCAAAAATATCTAATATTTCATAGTGCCAAACATATCCATAATAGACCAGCCTTGAGTGTACTCAACAAGCTGAGATCGATTTAGGATTCTAGTTTTTCACTATAATGATGGAAGGCGAATAAGAAACTGACTTAATATTTTTAGTGAGGGGTTTTGCATGCAAAGGTCTCATCATAATAATTATATATATTTTATTATACATCTAATATGCAATAAACATACATATAATAGTGTGGACGATTATGGACTTATACTATCTAGTCTTCCCGAGCCATAAGGAAGACTAGTTGGTCAGCTCCTAGGGGGTATAGCATTTATTCATACAATGCTCCATCTCTATGGTCTCCTCCTCTTCTTGTATCTACAATTAGTTCAGCTGCAACTTGTATCCTATACTAGTTGGCACGCAGGCCTAAACAATATTGGACGCGCAGGCCCATAATAATAACGGACTCGCATGTCCAAAATAAATTAGAGCTCGCAGGCCCATAATAACAACAAGAATAAAACTAACCATTCAACACATCCACATGGTCGAGTCCATAATCATCCACTAGTAAAACATTCATCATATAAATACATTCCTATATAATATCTAATATTATATGCAAACATGTTTCAAGTTTCTAGCAATTAAAGTCGTCTAAACTAATTTAGACAAATTGATCGGAATAATTAATTAATCAAATTAATCAATTAATTTAATCAGCGGGTATATTTAATTAAAATCAAATTTTAATTTTATATACCAAATTAGAATCTCATTCTAATTCCACTATTACAGGGAGGAACTATTTAATTAAAATCAAATTTTAATTAAATATAAAATTAGAGTCCAACTCTAATTTCAAAGTTTTAAAATAAGATAATTTAATTAAAAACGAATTCTAATTAAATATCAAATAAGAGTCCAACTCTAATTTCAAAACTTAAGGCGGTTAAATTTAATTTAAAATCAAATTTTAATTAAATATAAAATTAGAGTCAAAGTCCAATTTCAAGATATTAGGGCGAACTTATTTAATTAAAATCAAATTTTAATTAAATACAAAATTAGAGTCCAACTCTAATTCTAAGAAATATTATAGGGTGCGACAATTTAATTAAAATCAAATTTCAATTAAATGTCAAATTAGAGTCCAATTCTAATTCCAAGAACATATTAGGGTGAGATAATTTAATTAAAATCGAATTTTAATTAAATACAATATTAGAGTCCAACTCTAATTGCAATTGAATTAACATTTTAATTCAGGATAAAACTCCTAAATAAAATAAAATTCAATTTAGGGTCAAATTTAATATTTAAGTTAAAATCTAATTTTAACGAAAATATAAAAGGGTCGTCAATTTTAAATAAAATTTTAAACGGGTCAAAATTGAAAATTTTAAGGTCAAACCATTTTAAAAAATTAATTTAAAACCATTTTAATATTTATATTCAAAACCCTTTTGAAAATTGCAAATTGACCCAAGTTTAAAATTAAATACAAGCCCTTCAATTTCGAAAATTGCATGACAAGGACTCAATTTAAATATTGCAAAATGACCCCTTTTCCATAGTTGCAGGCGGGGGCTGGCAATCTTACAAATTGCAGGAGAGGCCCCCCGCCTCCAATCACCCAAAACTCGACTGAAACCCTAGAGTTTCACCCAAAATTTCTTCTTCCCTTTTTTTTAATAATTAGCGGCGCCGGTGATGGCGCCGCAATGATTCACTGCGGCGGATCGTCGCCGCTGTCATACAGCGGCGGTATCCTCCGCTTACAGCAACGTTCACGCTGCAGTCGCTGCAATTTGCAGCGGCGACAATCGCCGCTGCAAATCGCAGCGGCGTTTGCCGCCGCTGCTGAGCAGCGCTCCCTGCAGCGTCGCCCGCTGCAGGGTTCGGCGGCGGTGTTGCCACCGGCGACGCCGCCGCCAACCCCTTCGACCCGACCTTTTTTTTTTTTTTATATCCAATATATTTTATCATCGTTCAAAAACAGATTTTTAAAAGATGAAAAATATAATATTAAATTGTTAGATTCAAGAAAAATTAAACAATCAACTTTTGATTGTTCAAACATGCAAAAACAATTTCTAACAAACACAAAGTAGGCTCTGATACCACTGTTGGGAACCTACTTAGTCATGCGCAGCGGAAGTAAAGCAAATTTCGATTCCCAAACAAGATCTGCTTTATTTAGATAGAAACTGTGATAGAAATAATACCTTTGATGAATTCTGCAAACTCTTTTGCTGATTCACGAACTCCAATAATCACGATCTACAATTCAAGATGTCCAATTGTTCAGCCTCCAATGGTGATCCACACAGAGAATAAGAATGACGGCTAGGGTTTTCTTTTCTCGTGTTAGCAAGAATAATGAAAATTCCATTAGGTTTTTCAAACTCTAACAGCCTATTAATATAGGTCCAAACGGGCTGGCCCATCTCTTAACTATAATCCCTTCGTCAATATGATCCGATCAATTACGAGATATGGACGTGTGTCAATCTCAATTATCGATCATATCTTTTATCCGACTGTTAAGTCAATGTAAGTCGAAAACTATTTTCCGACTTATGAGTTCACCTTGGCCAAGAATTTCATTATCAACTTAACTGGATGAAATGTAGATCATAATCTCTTACTATCTAAGAGTGAAGAATCCTCTATTGATCATTCACAACCTTCATATGATTCTTGACATACCCGAACGATGCCGTATTAGCGACCCTTGACAGAGCAACATCCGACATCACCAAAGCATGATTGTCCTCACATAAGGCACTATGATGACCTCAAGTCAAAGGACCAATTCCACTACCGAACGTTAGAGATTAACCACTGACACTCAGATAGTTTTCCATGTGAAATCTCTCAGCGGGTCTCCAATGTTTTGTTTTATAACAAAACATTCACGTGTTAATTCAAGTGTCTCCACACTTTAGCTTGTAAGATCAACTACTTCCTTCATAAGTAAGAAATGACACACGTGATGGTCTATCCATAATAACGATATCCGTATCTCGTTATTACATACGACCACGGACGATTTAAGATTCAGTCATATGTAATTTGTATCTCACAATCACAACTCTTTGTGATTAATAAATCACCAAAACCTGAATCTACGGATTCTATTATTTAATTAATTAGATTTATTAATTCAATAATAAATCTAGCCATAAATATGCATCGGTTATATATACATTAAAAGTGCTTATGTCCAAAGTTGATTGGACGTAGGGCATAATACTTACAGGCACCGCTACGTAAATTGATGGAAATTATTTAATAGCAATTAAGTTGAAATTAACTGAATGCTGCAAATTGAAATTCAATTATCCAATTGCAACTAGGGTAATTTAGTGACCACCTATACAATTAACCTACAAAAGATTGATACGTTTGCTAGACATTCCATTCTAGAAAAAGCTTCTTAATGTACACTAAAATGCTTAGTTGGTTAGAGAGAGATGCTCTCAACTTCTATGAGAGAAATCCCACTTTGAGTGTCTTGGTTTCTTGCTTTTTCTCGTGTTTAGCTCGATTTTTACATCTTCTTTGTGAAAATTGGATTAAACATTCTGGATTCACTTGGTTCTTGCTTCATCATTATGAAGAATTTTTTTTCTTTTATTTGGTCTACTAGTGGAAGTTTCGTGCTCCCTGCTCGTCTGAGCATTTGCTTGCAGTCTGGTCTCTGGGTTTTTCACCCAGGCTGTGGAGCATCGCATGCTCTTATTTATGGGACGTTCAGTTTTCTGGTTAGCTGGTCTCTATTCTCTCCTGGCCAGTTTGGGTTCACAAGCTGCAAGTTAGTTTCATTCGATTTTCTCCCTGCTTCTTTAGTCTTCTGGGTTTCCTAGAGTGACTTTCTGTTCTGGTGGATTTTAGAAGACTTTTTGAAGTTTTGGATGGCTAGCTCTGTGAGTTTTTGGGTTGGAAGTGAGACGAAGGAGGGTATTCTTAGAAGTTTCTGGGTTTTCCTTTACTCAGTTCGCAGCCGCTTTCGGGATTTCTTACTGGTGTTTTGCAGCCGCTGTATCAGTTTCTGGCCCTATTAAGCCTGTTTTCAGGCGCTTACTTGGTGGTATTTGATGATTACCGACTGGATTTGGCTTCTTGGATTCTGCAGAATTGTCTGGGTTCTTAGTTTACTATTTGGTTGCTTCATCTTCAAACTTTGAAGATTGCAAGTTATCGGTGGATTTCGTTAATTGGGGCGGACAGGGGGTGGGCCTAGGGGGGCACGTGCCCCCAGTTTTTTGATTTTTTTTTTATAATATAAAAGGAAAAAAAAAAAAAAATTAAACTTCACTTTTCCTTTCTTCACTCCCGCACTCTCTCTCCACACGACAACGGAAATGGCGAAATGCGAATGCACCGTCCCGTCTTCCCCTCTCTTGCTCTCCCACCGGTGATCGGACTCCGACTTTACCATCTCAAAAATTAAACACCTCATTTCCTCTCCTCCCCTCTCCTCTCAGCTCTCTCCCGTATCCCTTCTCCTGCCCGCGCCCGCAGTCGACTCCGACAGTCTGCTCTCCAGCTCCACTCTTCCTTCCGGCTGCTCTGCTACTCGCCTACTCATGAGGTAAGTTCCGGCTGCAGCCTGCAGCTGCTCCTATTGTGTGATTTGTGTTTATGTTTCTAATTTAGGTAGGATTTAGGGTTTTCTAATTAGGGGATTTTAATGATTGTGATTTGTGATTTAGGGATTTTAATGATTGTGAATTGTGATAGGGATTTTGACTGTGAATTGTGAATTTGTGATAGGGATTTTGGCTTTGAATTGTCCGAATATTCAACTGGAATTTATTTTTTGAATGGTCACTCGGCAATTTACAAAGATTTAGTCTTTTAGATGATTTTGTTATTGGTTGGGGTACTCTAACAAATGACCACTACAAAAATTCAATAGAGATTTGTTGTTATGAAGGTCACCAGATAGTTAACAAAGAAGGTGGGAATTAGTGTCAGTGCCTGTGATTTTTGATTTAGGGATTTAGGGATTTTTCGAAATTGATATGGATTTCTAATTAAGGGTTTTGGGATTTGGATTAAACTAATAGGGATTTCTAATTTGTGAGATTGTGAACTTGCTAATTAAATGATTTAGGAAGATTGAAACTGTCTTTCCTAATGTGATTGATTTTTCTATTTGTATCAGTTATGGATAAATACTTCAAACGTAAATCTATGAATGTTGATGTTAATGTTGAAAGGAATATTCGAGAAAAAAGTGATAAAATAAATGTTGATGTTAATGTTGAGGTTGGAGATGTTGGAGGAGTCAAGAATGTTGATGTTGCAAATCTCCCGGCCGATCCTGGCATAATTATGAGGTAAATGATTGAGACATGATTCGAAGAGTATATATGCAAAGAGGTCCTTGTCAGCCTGCAATCATGTGTTTCCACCTACAAGAATGGTAATAAAGAGAGGCGATTTTGTGTTTCGTGGTATGATGAGTATCCTACCTGGTTGGAATATAGTGTAGCGAAAGATGTAGTTTTTTGCTTTTATTGCTATCTTTTCAGTTTGAGCGGTGGTTCATTTCTTAACGATGGATTCTCAAATTGGAAAAAGAAAGAATACCTTAGAAGACATGTTGGGGCTTCAAGTAGTGCACACAATCAAGCTCGAGTGAAACATGAATCGTTCAAGAATCAAGAACAAAGTATTCGATTATGTCTCATTAAGCAATCGCATCAAGCTCGAACATATTATAGAATTCGATTGAGTGCGTCAATTGATTGTGTTCGATTTCTTCTACGACAAGGTTTTGCTTTTTGTGGACATGATGAATCTGAAAATTCAAACAACCAATGAAACTTTCTTGAACTATTGCATTGGTTGTGTGATCATAATGCTGAGATTAAGGCCGTTGCTTTGAAGAATTCACTTGAAAATCTCAAATTAACATCACCGCGAGTTCAAAAAGAAATTGTGAGTGCTATTGCTTCTGAATGTCTAAATGTGATTATGAAAGATGTTCGTGGTACTTTCTTTTCCATTTTAGTTGATGAATCTCGAGACATTTCAGTTAAAGAGCAAATGTCTGTTGTCATTCGTTATGTGAAGAATGGGCATGTGTTGGAACATTTTGTTGGTGTCCAACATATTTCGAGTACCACAGCTATCTCACTTAAGGCTGCAATTGATCAATTATTCTCAATGCATGGTTTAAGTATATCTAATTTGAGAGGCCAAGGATATGATGGAGCTAGTAACATGCGAGGTGAGTATAATGGTCTCAAAGCACTTATTTTGAAAGAAAACCCAAGTGCATACTATATTCATTGTTTTGCTCATCAACTTCAATTAGCTCTTGTAGCTGTGGCATAGAAACATCCGAAGATTGAAACTTTCTTTACTACAGTACACAAATTAGTGAATGTTGTTGGTGGATCGGCTAAACGGAGTGATCTTATTCGAGAGAGCCAAAGGTTGAAAGTTATTGAATCACTTAGTGTTGGTGACTTGCCAAGTGGACGAGGTCTCAATCAAGAAACTACTCTTCAGCGTCCTTGTGATACATGTTGGGGCTCTCACTATAATTGTTTAATTAACTTGATTGTCATGTTTTCAACCATAGTCGACGTGGTTGAGATGATTGCTACAGACACTACAAGTACCGGAACAAGAGGTGATGCTTGTATTTCACTTGAGTTGATGTTTGAATTTGAATTTGCATTTCACCTACATCTCATGAAAAAGATTTTGGGGATTTCAAATGAATTGTCAAAAGCACTACAACGAAAAGATCAAGATATTGTCAATGCCATGAGATTGGTGCAATTATGTAAAATACAGCTCCAAACGACGATGGATGATGGATGGGATTCACGGGATCGATGTTCCCAATATGGATGATATGTTCATAACTGTAGGTCGTTCACGGCGTGAGATAGTAACAAATTTGCATCATTATCGTGTGGAAATGTTTTATGCTATCATTGATATGCAACTTCAGGAGCTGAACAATCGTTTTTCTGAGGTAAATAGTGACTTGCTCATTTGTGTTTCATGTTTGTCTCCAAATAACTCATTTGATGCTTTCGACAAGAACAAAGTGATTCGACTATTTCAGTATTATCCGGTAGATTTTAACGCATCAGATATCTTAGAACTTGATGATCAGTTAGATACATATATTCTTGACATGCGCACCTTCGAAGATTTTGAAGGATTACAAGGCATTCTATCTTGCACAGAAATTGGTTGCGAAGAATAAACATGAAGTATATCCATTAGTCTACAATCTTGTGACATTAGCTTTAGTTTCTCCCGTGGCTACTGCTACAGTCGAGAGATCATTTTCTGCCATGACTCGTGTCAAAAATCGTTTGCGCAATCAAATCAGAGATCAATGGTTGAATGATAGTTTGATTGCATATATTGAAAATGATGTATTTGACAAGATTGAAAATGATGTAATTATTGAACGTTATCAAAATATGAGAACACGTAGAGAACAATTGTAATAAAATATTTTTTACTTTAATTTTTTTGTCATTTTGTAAAAGGTTGATTGTGCCCCCTAGTTTTAAATGTCTGCATCCGTCCCTGGTTAATTCTAAATTAATCTTGTAGTAATTCTGGATTAATTGTGTGTTTTTTCGAACGTTGGAGATTGGCGGTTCACGTGAGTTGCAGATTACATATTCTCTGCATATTTTGGGATTTTCTTGCATGCTTTTGTGCTGCCACCTGTCCTTTACATGTAAAGGTAACTTGCTGTGGGATTACTTTACAGAATTTTGTGCTTTTAGGAAAGTGCTTTGTCTCTTTCCAGATTATTGTCTCCCATTTGACCAGCACGTGTAGACTCCAGCTACAGCTACATTTTCTCCTATCTGCTTGGACCGGGTCGTTTCACTTTGGGCTTGCTGTTTGGGCCGTACTCTCCCCCTTTTTCTTCTGGTGCTCTTGTGGGCCGATTGTTTTTGGGCAACTCCCTCCTCTTTTTATAGAATGGGGTGTTGTACAGGTTGAGGATGAGTTGGCGAAGGTAGGTGTGATGGGAAATACAAAACTGTTCTTCTCTTGTATGGAACTTGTAAGGAACTGCCATTTTTTTGTCGGGGGTTGATTTGTTGGATGATGTTTTTTATGCAGTGAACAAAATTTTCAGAAAATGACTTACTAAAACAATTGAGGAACGAAACAGTAATAAACTATTATAAATAATCACAAAACAGTAAGAGACGAAATGCATAAATGAGCCCAGGGTTTTGAATAAGGATGATCGAGGCGAGAACTAGGCTCTCTGTCCTTAAGACATTTTTATCCCGTCACACGATGCTTACGGTATGTGGTAAAGCATCTCCCAAGATACAACGATCACACTTGCAGAAACAGCACTTCGATTGCAAGACAACGAACCAGAACGGAAGTACTCTCTGTTTTTCTAATGCAGAAAGGAAATACGAGTATGTATATATGCAGAATGAATTTGTGAGTTTTCACTGGGTATGAAATGAAAGCCTGATGACCATTCAAATAGAGGAGAGAGTTGCCGGTTGAGCAGTTTCCACACAACTCTCCACTCACCACTCACACCCACCGAACGCACAGTGATGGGTCGTTTAATAAAATGGAAGACGGAGGGAATTAATTAAATTCAGATAAAGTTGAAATAAATTTTATCCAAAAAATTAATATTGATATGGGCCCGAGCATAGCCGGTCGGATGGATGGCGTCACGCGGGCGCTGCATTGGATTAGTCTAAACATTGTCTAAGACTCCCCCTTTTCAAAAACTATTGGTACCCCTTGGGGCCCAAGCTCATTTCCAAATTTGAAGTTTATTAAGTTGTTCAAGGTTGTGTTTGCAACCTATGTGGGATTGGAACAGTTTTCTAATTCTTTCCCATTTATTCCTCTTATTTATTGTCCAACTTTCAACCATAATTTCTCATTCATATTGAAATGGTTTTTCACAATTAAATATTCTGCACTCATCTACTCGAAACGTAGAGTTTAATTGAACATTAATTTCGATAAATCGAACATCGGGTCCCACTTAAAAGTGTGGTCAAATTTGACCCACTTGTGGCACCATTTCCAACAATGCACCACATGAATGAAAATTATCACGACTATGAAATGTAGACACGAACATAGAGTACAAGCGAAAGACTTATTACATCAGGAGAGGTAGCTTTTGGCTTTGAACCTGCCTTAGTGGAATACTATCGAGTTTACTTGGCTAATCAGTGAACTGATATCTTGAACTATTCAGTCGTTGGTGTAAACCAAGGCAACAGTATCCACACAATAACCTTTCTATTCAATTCTTAAGTTTTCATAGTTTTGTTCATTTTGGCCTTGAACAATTCTTGGATTCATAAGCGACTTAGAGAATTTTAAGCCCCAAATTTTCATAAAAGCATCCCCACTTCATACTTATATAGGTGATCTCCTATTAAGAGTATTTTGTTGTACTCCACTTGGTTTATCAAGCTATAGGAATCATTAATTAGCACATAATGTCCACATCTTTCATTATTATTGTAAAAACGTCCTTTTATTTTTTGGCACTTTCACCCTTACTTACACATTTAATTGCACAAACCATCATTTCTATCCACTTTCATCCAATCTCTCAATAAAAAGTTGTGAAATGATGAATATACCCTCCTATTTAAATAAAAAAAATATTTCTAATTTCTAATACTTTAATAATTTATTTGGGACTCGTGTGCACTTTTTAATTTTTTAATTTTTAAATAAATTTAATTGAGACTCGTTTGCAATTTTTTTAAAAAATTAATTGTATGGAATTGCCATTTTTTTGTCGGGGTTGATTTGTTGGATGATTTTTTTATGCAGTGAACAAAACTTTCAGAAAATGACTTACTAAAATAATTGATGAAAGAAACAGTAATAAACTATTATAAATAATCACAAAATAGTAAGAAAGGGAATGCATAAATGAGCCTAGAGTTTGGAATAAGGATGATAGAGGCGAGAACTAGGCTCTGTCTTTAAAACATTTTTACCCCGTCACACAGTGCTTACGGTATGTGGTAAAACATCTTCCAAGATACAACGATCACACTTGTAAAAACAGCACTTCGATTGCAAGACAACGAACCAGAACGGAAGTACTCTCTGTTTTTCTAATGCAGAAAGGAAAAACGAGTATGTATGTATGCAGAATGAATTCGTGATTTTCTTTGGGTATGAAATGAACATTAATTTCGATAAATTGAACATCGGGTCCCACTAAAAATTGTGGTAAAAGTTGACCCATTTGTGGTAAAAGTTGACCTACTAGTGGCACCATTTCCAACAAATTCGTTTAGATAGAATGGGGGTGTTGTACTTTCGTAAGAAAAGATATGCTATTTTGCGTTGTTTGTTTATATTGATAAGCGTTTAGTTTATTTGTTAATTTTCATTGATTAAAAAAAAAACTCCCTTCTCTTTTTGTTTGGATCGGGTTAGAGCAGTTTTGGGTTCTCTGATTCTTTTGGGCCGAATTTTCTTTGGAGATTACTATTGCTAGTGGGCTAATTATTTTCCCTATCTGTGGGTGCACTGGTGGGCTAGTAATTCCTACTTACCGTTTGGGCTATCCCCATTAGCTAGGCTAGTAAGTATATCTTTACCTTTTGGGCCTTTTCTCCCCCTCGGTCTTTTTCTCTACTAATGGGCAAAAATAAATCCATACTCTCTATTGGGCCTGCCACTCTAGCAGCCCATAGGACTTATTCTTCTCAGACTTTGGCTGGGCCTAATTTTCCTGTGGTCCTCTCACTTCTTGTTGGCCATCAAAACTCTAAGATCAACCCACCTGAGGTTAACGTCCCTCCTGCAAAGGAAGGGACTGAACTCGATCTTCCCCCCGACTCTCCTAAATCACTAAGCATTTCCCGCACTCTTGGTATTGAGGACATGAACTCTGATGTTTCAGTGATGAAACCTACTGGGGAAAAGATCGACGCTAAAGATGGATGTGCTAACGGTGATAAGGCACCCTAGGTAAATCTCTTTTAAGGATAATCGCAGTAGTGATGATGAAAGTCTCAAATTATAGACTTTTATCAACCCGTTGGATGAAGTGGTTATTGAAGAAAGTGAAGTGGACAACATTGAGCAGACTTGGGGCTACGGTCTTGTTGGTTTTTTTATCAAGAGGTTTCAGGGTAAGGCTACACTGCTTAAACTATGCAATTCATGGAAAGTTGAATATGAATTTCACGCTCATTCCAATGGTTGGCTTGTCTTCAAATTTGAAACGAACGTTGACAAGCGTAATGTTCTACATGGAAGACCCTATTTCATTTACGGGAGACATCTATCCCTTAAACTTATGCCTAAACTCTTTGAATTTGATAATAAAGAGGTAAGCATGATGCCGGTGTGGATTAATTTACCGGGGCTACCCTTGGACCTATGGAATACCAAAATTCTGGGAAGAATTGTTGAGAAAATCTAGAGAGTGAAATTAATTTTGGGAAGTAATAATTCCCAATCAATTTATTACTGAAAGAAAACATACAATATATATACATATACATCATAAGGGTAAAAAGGTAAAATGCATGTAACTAATTCTGAACTAATAACAAACACTAACAAACTAATTAACTAATTAACTACTATCCAACTAACTAAGTGAAGAAATATATACAACATATATACAAGAAATGAATGATGATAATCTCTATATCCTCCCCTTAAGTGGGATCGCGGTGAAAATTAGGCAATCCCAACTTGGAGATGATTTTGTTGAATTGTGGACCATGAAGAGATTTGGTAAAAATGTCAGCTGGCTGATGATGTGTGGAGATTTGATTGGGAATGATGAAGCCTTCTTTATACTTGTTACGAACAACGTAACAATCAACGTCCAGGTGTTTAGTGCGCTCGTGAAACATCGGGTTAGCACTAATATGAAGAGCCGCTTGATTGTCACACCAAAGAGAAATAGGAAGAAGAAGAGGGATTTGAAAATCAGATAAAATGTAAGATATCCACAGCAGCTCACAAACAGTAGCTGCCATACTTCGATACTCTGCATCCGTTGAACTTCAAAAAACTGTAGTTTGTTTCTTTGTCTTCCATGAGATAAGAGCTCCACCTAGGAATATGCAGTAACCTGTAAGGGACTTTTATGTGTCTGGACAAGAAGCCTAATCAGTGTCGCAAAATGCTTCAATGTTGAATCCGTTTGTTATAGGATAGATAGGATATAATAGATCAATAGATATTGTTCCTTTGATGTATTTAATGAGTGAATTGCATCATTCCAGTGAGCTAATGTTGGTAAATGTACATACCGTGACAATTGTTGTACACTGAAGGTGATGTTCGGCCTAGTTAAGGTGAGATATAAAAGCCTTCCAACTAGCCTTCTATACTAATTTGGTTTGTCAAGTAATTTATCATTTCCTCCAATGAATTTCAGACCCTTTGGTAGAGGAGTGATGGTGCTCTTTGCTTCTGACAGACCAACATCAGTAACCAAATCAAGTGCGTATTTTCTTTGATTTACATATGTCCCATCCTTTGCTCTTCCTATGTCTATGCCAAAAAATACTTGGCATTCCCCATATCTTTAATGGTGAATGCTGAGTGAAGAGATGCTTTGAGATTTTGTATTTCTTTTTCACAATTCCCTATTACAAGTAGATCATCAACATATACAAGTACAGCTACAAACAAGTTACCCTTGGTCAGAATATACAAATAATGGTCATGAGAAGATTGATGAAAACCATACCTTTCAAGATGTTTGCTCAATTCAGTGTTCCATTGCCTACTGGCTTGTTTAAGCCCATAAAGCGATTTTTTAAGCTTACAAATCTGCCCCTTTTTAGCTTTAGAATATCCTTCCGGTGGCCATGTATGCACTTCCTCCTCCAGGAACTCATGTAAAAGGCGTTATTAATATCTAGTTGGAAAATGGGCCAAATCTTAGTATTAGCAACTGCTAAGAAAACCCTAATGGTTATATGCTTTGCCATAGGTGAAAAACTTTCAAAGTAGTTGACCCCTTCTACTTGATGGTACCCCTTAGCTACTAATCTAGCTTTGCACCTATCTAATGTCCCAACAGCCCTCAATTTTACTTTAAATACCCATTTAGATCCAATTGGTTTCCTATCTAGGATGAGGAAAACTAAATCCCAAGTATCATTTTTCTCTAGTGCATCTAGTTTAATATTCATCGCCTCAATCCATTCAGCTCTAGTACTAGCTTCCCTATAAGAACTAAGCTCCTAGACAGTATTGACATTAGCAAGAAAGTTAGTGTAATGTGAACTAAAGTTTTGTGAAATATGAAAAAGAAATGTATTTGGGGTGTATTGTGAAGAATGTGGTGTGACTACAGGTTGAATATTAGGCCGAATATTATCACTGTGACTAAAATAGTCACAAAATCTTGAAGCCAATGGGGAGTGGTTTTTGTATATTGCTTTTTCTTGGGGTAGCAGATGTGGTGTTTTGATTTTTTGTCTGTATTTGGGTATCAACTTCATCATTTATCTCGGGTGTTAGGCTATTGTTATCCCTGGCAGTAGGTGGCTCTATAATGGGGTGTTTAGTAGGTGGTGGCTGAAAGTTTGGTTCCTCAACATGTGGAGTATTTTTTTGAATAGTGTGTTCTTGTCTTGGTGGCAAAGAGTTATTTTCATTTAATATATCTTCATCAGCCTTATGCTCAGCAGCAGGAATGGGTAAGGGTGCTACAAGATCATATTTGCGATGATTATTATATGAAAATATGTGCTCATGGAAGATCACATCCCAGACACAAGAATCTGTCGATTATTAATGTAAAAAACCTTGTATTCTTTTAGTCTTGAACTAAATCCTAGTAGAATACATTTAAAAGTTCTAGGAGAGAACTTGTGTTTTGAAGGAAAAGTGTTGGTGGCATAGCACAAACAACCAAATGTTCTTATATGATGATATGTGGGTGTTCTGTTGTATAACAATTCAAAAGGTGTTTTCAATGAAAAAGTCCAAGTAGCTCTAGTGAAGTCATCAACTAAAGTTAAAAAATAGTGTGCTCCTCATATGGAAGCCCTTTTGTAAGGTCCCCATATGTCAACATGTAAAAGCTCAAAAGGTATTATGGACTGAATATGACCTCTTTGGAAAGGTAATCTGTGTTGTTTAGACAATGCACATACATCACAAGAATTGAAATCACCTTTATTACACTATGTTTCTACTATTGAATGTTGTAAGACACTTTCAGAAACATGACCAAGCATTTTGTGCCACAAAATGATAGTATCAGGCTGATTATTACAAGTTTTAGAAGGTAAAGAGGCTGCAGAAGCAATCACAGACTTATTACGATGTATATGTGTAGACTTTTGTATGGTGCTCTGAAGAAATGAGCTTTTATCTAGAATGTAAAGGTTCTTGATTATTCTACCAACTGCCAGGGTCTCCTTAGTCTGACGGTCCTGCACCAAGCAATGATCATCAAGAAATATGAATTTGAGATTTTAGTTTTTGGTCAATTGGTTTATAGAAAGCAGGTTAAATTTAAAAGTAGGTATGTGTAAAGCTTCTGTGAGGGTAAGATATTTGTTGAGGATTATATTACCAGAATATTCAACTCTGTTTATGGTTCCATCAGGTAGATATATGGGTACAGTGGTGGTGACAATTCTTGTTTATACATAATTTTCAGATCATTACACATGATTGGATGCTCTTGTGTCAATTATCCAAGAGCCTATTTCTTTAAGGTTGCAGGTATATAAAGCATAAATGTAATCAGGTGTGAGTACAGAACCTGCGAAATCTTCAAAGTGTACAAAGTTCACCATGTTGTTGCCTTCCCCTTTGATAATTTTTATCAGCTCCTGTTGAATTATCTCACTCAAATTCATCCCTTGCATCTGTCCCTTCAATCTATCCCCTGTTTCATTTATCAGATCAAGAGGTGTCTCTACTAGATTTGCCATATGCTTCACTTTCTTCTTTTCTTTAAGCTCCTTATACCAGTCAGGATATCCAATTATCTTAAAGCTGGATTCCCTATTATGGACATTAACATTGCAATGTGTGCAATATTGCAGCTCTTTTTCCCTTTTGTTCTCATATCTCTTACCATGTCCCTCTGCTCCATTATCCTTTCTATAAGACTGTGATTTTGCATACATGGTGTTTATTTCAGCACCTTCCTTTGCTTTTCTACTCTCTGAACCATTGAATAAGCTTTATTTATCGTTGGTAATGGTTCAGTGACTAAGATCTGGCTCCTCACATGTTCATACTCTTCGTTCAGTCCCATCAAGAACTGCATCAGTCAGTTAAATGAAGTCATCTCTGTAGCTACATTTGCTGATCCACAAGTGCATTGCGACAGTGGCATAAGATATGTCAGTTCGTCCCAAAGCCTCTTAAACTTTGTGTAATACTATGTTACATTCAAAGTTCCACGTGTCATAGAAGATATTTCCCTCTGAATCTGGTATAATTGAGGTCCATTGCGTCCTTCAAACTTCTCTTCAATTTCTGTCCGCAGCTCTCTTGCAGTGGTGGTGTATAAAAATGCATCTACTATCTCCTTCGAGATAGAGTTTAGAATCCATGAGGTTACCATGTAATTAACACGATTCTACTTCTCATAATCAGCTGAATCCTTGCTTGGCACTTCAATTGAACCATCGATTATCCCCAATTTCATTTTTGCCCCTAGGGCTATATGAACAGATTTGTTCTAGGCCAGATAATTCCTGCCTGTCAGCGGCATTGTGACCAAAGTCATTCCCGGGTGGTCTAAATTGTGCAGCGCTAATGGATCTCCTTCCTGATCTTGTTTCTTCACCAGTTCAATTATGTCATCATTTTTATCACCCTCCGTCATCTGAAATTTGTTATAGTTTCAAATTCTTCGTAGATCGAAGAAGATGATCGGTAAACCCTAGGTCATCACTGCTCTGATACCATGAGAAAATCTAGAGAGTGAAATTAATTTTGGAAACTAATAATTCCCGTTCAATTTATTATTGAAATAGAATGTACAGTATATATACAGATACATCATGAGGGTAAAAAGGTAAAAGAGTATGTAACTAATTTTGAACTAATAACATACATTAACAAACTAATTAACTAATTAACTACTATCCGACTAAGTGAAGAAATATATACAACGTATATACAAGAAATGAATGATTATAATCTCTATATCCTCCCCTTAAGTGGGATTGCGGTGAAAATCAAGCAATCCCAACTTGGAGATGATTTTGTTGAATTGTGGACCAGGAAGAGACTTGGTAAAATGTCAGCTATTGTCTCCAAAATAGGTACGCCTATATCAACCAACAAGGTAACTACTTCTAAAGATAGACTATCGTTTGCAAGAGCCCTTATGGAGGTTGATGCATCGAAAGAACTTGTGAGGGTTGTCAAGTTAAGACTTCATAATGGCAAGCTAAGGGAGCACGAGGTTACCTATGAACATGAACCCAAATACTGTAACCACTACAATCGTACAAAAGCAGGTGTAGCATAGGCCATGGCAAAGCAGACATGGGGCAGGAAATATGACGAAATTTGTGGAAATATGGGGAGCAATGATCATGGAAAACAAAATGTTACACATGCAAAGAAAGATAACATCTCAAAACATATTAGATAGGAGGCTAAAGAAAAATCAGTGCAAGTTGAGGGAGAAAATTCATGATGTGCAAATGAGGACGTGCAACACTCTGGGAAATTAACTACTGTGGCGCTAACTGGTAATCAGAAAGGTGATAATACTCACAACAAAGTAGCTAGTGATGGAAACATGCACAACATAGTTGGGGACGACCAGCAGGCTTATACCCAAGAAAAAATGGGCAGTAAACCAAGGGACGGTAAAGAGGCAACCACAAACGAAGAAGGTAATGAGGATTTCATAGAAGTGGTGAATAAGAAAAAAGTATCGAAGAAAAAGAGTGGCAAGATGGGGACATCTGAAGGCAATTCATCTAATGCTCATGGTATAAATATCAAGGGATGAAACAAATAAATAATTTTAGCACACACAATGCTGGAAGAATTTTGATGTTGTGGAACCTATAAAGGTTTTCTTGGAAATGGTGGAGAGTACTCCATAAGTCATTTATTGTATCGCTACTTGCAAGGTAACCTCGTACACTTTTCAAGTTAGCTCTGTTTATGCATTTCATTCCATTGTTACCAGAAGGACACTTTGGAGTAACATTATGAGTTTGAATGTCTCACTACCTTGGTTGATACTTGGGGATTTCAACAATGTCCTTAAGTTTGATGAGAGATGCAATGTCCTTATGAATTAAGGGATTTTGCTAATTGTTGTCTCCATGTTGGCCTAACCGATCTAAGGTCCACGGGTTTTTTTACACTTGGACCAATAACGCTACTTGGAGTAAACTTGATAGAGCCATGGTGAATGAATTGTGGATGCAAAATGGTGTTCTTGGTTTTGCTGATTTTTTACCATCAGGATGCCTCTCCGACCATTCCCCGTGTATTGTATCAAATACGGATAGAGAGGTGACACATAGGAGGCCTTTTAGGTTCTTCAATATGTGGACGAATTATTAAGAGATCTTGGAAATTACTCAAACAAGTTGGAATCTTCTGGTAAGTGGAACCAAGCAATATGACGTTTGCAAAAAAAAAAAACTGCATAAATTGAAAGGAGCATGGAAATCACTCAATGCCAAACATTTCGAACATATTTCTACATGTGCCAACATGGCTAAGATAGAGCTGGAGGAAAGCCAAAAGATACTTCACGATCAGCCCTATAATCTTCACTATCAAAATGTGGTGGCCGAATTGAGGAAAAAAGCGTTTGGTATTTGTGAAGTGGAGAGTAGTTCTATTTTCAACAAGCCAAATGTAACTACCTTATTAATAGCAACAAGTGCTCCAAGTTCTTCCATGCTATGGTTAAGAGAAATGCAAGAAGAAATTTTATTGGGAAAGTACTTAAGGAGGATGAGAATTACACTACATCACAAGAAGAAGTTGCTAAAGAATTCATAAAATTCTACAGTTCACTACTTGGGGAAAGCTGCCCAACCTCTCTCATTGGCAGACATTGAGCAGATGTTTCTTAAAGAAGGCCCCTTGGTTACTTTGGAGCAAGGGGATTCTCTCATTTGGGATGTTTCGAGCCAGGAAATCAAGGATGCCCTTTTTGATATCAGTGAGGACAAGTCCCCCGGGCCGGATGGATACTCATCTTGCTTATTCAAGAAAGCTTGGGGAATTGTTGGTGTTGATTTTATTGAAGCCATTAAGGAGTTCTTCTCTTCGGGCTCTCTCCTTAAGCAAGTAAATCACACGGTTATTGCATTGGTTACTAAATCTAGTCACACGACGATTGTGGGTTACTATAGACCTATCTCTTGTTGCAATGTTTTCTACAAAGTAATTGCAAAGATACTTGCATCTAGATTGAGGCCTATCTTGGGTAGCATTGTTGACCAAGCACAATCTGCTTTTGTTGATGGAAGAAGTATGTTAGAAAACACACACCTTGCACAAGAGCTTATGACGCAATACACTCGTAAAAGGGTCACGCCCAGAGATGGAGCTAGGGGGGGAGGGCCCCCCCCCCCAACATTGTCCGCGGTACACTATACCTAGTTAATTTGTAATGTATTTTTCAGTTCCCCCCCCCCCCCCAAGATTTTGACTCGCCCCAAAAATCTGAAATTTTTTATTTTTTTTTCCGTTAATAAATATTGAGTAAATAACTTACATTTTAAAATTCAACCATACAAAAATTTTAGATCTAAACAAAAGATCCAATAGTTACTTAAATAAATCAATAGTCTAAATCCAATCTAAAACCTAAGTTCCCAATTCCTAAGCCAACTAATTAAAACTCAATTCCCAACCTGGTTTATGCATAATGCATGTTTACTTGTTCTTGAATATTTGAATTTAAGAATTAAGTAGAGTAGTTGCTGTTAGTTTGTGTAATTGTGTTAGTTATTGAATATTTGAATTTAAGAATTAAGTAGTAGAATAGTCAGTAGTGATTGAATCGAACATTGAATTTCAGTACTATTTTGATACTCAAAATCGTCGTTTTCAATTCTCTTAGTTAAAAAAAAAAAAATTCGGGGCTCCACCCCCCATATTTTCGCCCCCCCAAGATTAAAAAGCTGGTTACGTCCCTGGTCACGCCTAGATGCCTACTTAAAGTGGATCTCCGGAAGGCCTATGATTTGGTAGATTGGAGTTTTCTAAAGCAAATGCTAAAGGGATTATGCTTCCCTACTAAATTCATTGGGTGGATTATGGAATGTGTCACTACTACCTCCTATTCCGTGGCTTTGAATGGTGGAATACATGGATTTTTCAAAGGGCAAAAAGGGCTTCGGCAAGGTGATCCTTGGGGTTTCGAGACTTGAGAAGCTGGAACTTAGCATTACTATCTAAATTGCTATGGAATATTCATCACAAGAAAGATACATTATGGATTCGATGGGTGGACCAATTCTACCTCAAAGGCGCAAGCATTTGGGAGGTTTTGCCTAGAAAAGACCACTCAACTCTTTTCAAAAAACTGCTCGAAATTAGAGCAGTTTTTAAACAGTTTTCTGAGCAGACGCAATCTGGACAACCTACGTTAGAGGAGTTGCACCAGTTTTTTGGCCAGAAATTGGCGACAAATGAAGGTGACTTTTGTGTTACTAAGGCCTATGACTTCTTTAGGCCCAAAGGGAACGTTACATGCTGGACTAAGGAGATTTGGAGACACTAAATAACTCCAAAACATTCGTTTTTGCTATGGTTGGCAGCACACTTCAAGGTACTGACTAAAGACAATCTACCTTATTTGGATATTGATCGTAATTGCAATTTTTGTGTATCGCAAGTGGAGACATGTCTACACCTATTTTTTAAATGTTCCTTCTCTTCTAATGTTTGGAGGAGCACAAAGAATTGGTTGGGAATTACTAGAGCCATGACCACGTTGGCTAGTGCACTAAAATGGATTAAAAAGGAGGTTAGAGGAACCTCATGGCGCAACAAAGCAAAAAGGATTGGATTAGCTAGTACCGTCTACTACATTTGGATGACAAGGAATAGAATGATTTTTGAAAATCTAAGATCTAATGTTGAGAGTATTGTACGACGAATCAAAACACACGTATACAAAGTAATGTTTTCTTTGTATCCTAATGTTTTGATTTGTTATGAGTCGTTGGCTTTAGGTTGATTTTTAGCGTCTTGTATTTTGTTTACTTTTTATGCGATTATATGGGTATGCCCATTGTAGTCGTAGATCCATTGTATCTTTATTGCTGATTCACCCGGGTATGCCCGATGTACCTGTATATGGTTCCTGATCAATATAATTAATTTTTACCGATAAAAAATAATATATATATATATATATATATATATATATATATATATATATAACCGTACATGTCTCCTATGCATGTGTTCTAGTTTTCCTTAATTTGACGGCCTAGATTTCGAGTACTAATAAGGAGAAAAGACCTTACAACTATATTATGTATGATCCCTTCATTCCAGTAAGTGCTAGTTTTAGGGGAGAATGCAAAAGGTCAATAAAGACCGAAGCCAGAAGCACTAATTCCCAAGGCTCGAACGAGAGTAAAGACAACAAAGCAAGTAGCTCTCACCCTCATCCCATCCATGAAGCAAAGGTGGGATAAAAGCGCAACGCCCAGATTGTCCTTTTATCCCTTTGTTCTCAATAGCTAGCTACAGTCGGGTTGTAAAAAATAGATAGACTAAATCTACATTTACTGTACGTGGAGCGATGTTTACCCAGTGCGCACTCACGGGTAGCGGATGCAGGTTCTCACGTCAACAAAAAATAAAAAATAAAAAATAAATCGTTAGAATTAACCCACAAAAATGAAAATGTTCATGAATTGAGCCGAGGTGGCGCTATCTACAGTCGGGTTGTAAAAAATAGATAGACTAAATCTACATTTACTGTACGTGGAGCGATGTTTACCCAGTGCGCACTCACGGGTAGCGGATGCAGGTTCTCACGTCAACAAAAAATAAAAAATAAAAAATAAATCGTTAGAATTAACCCACAAAAATGAAAATGTTCATGAATTGAGCCAAGGTGGCCGAACAAATCACCTCGTGTAAGCTCAAGCCATGAGCCAGGGCTCAACTTGTGAGCCAACTTGGCCTAGCTCGTCGCCACTACTATGTAAATTGATGGAAATTATTTAATAGCGATTAAGTTGAAATTAACTGACCTGAATGCTGCAAATTGAAATTCAATTATCCAACTGCAACTAGGGTAATTTAGTGACAACCAATACAATTAACCTACAAAAGATTGATACGTTTGCTAGACATTCCATTCTAGAAAATGCTTCTTAACGTACACTAAAGTGCATAAAAATTACAAATTTATTTACTTGTAAGAATTAAATATTGGCCAGAAATATTGTAAGAACCAAATTCAATTCAATAAATAATTAATATCTTCAAAACAAGTTAACAAATTTTGAAAGTAAATCTCACCTTACTCTCGTTAGAAAAAAATAAAAATCAAATTGCTTATCAAAATATATTTGAAAACAATAATATAATTCCAATTAAGTTTGGTTTTACTTTCAAGTTTAGGCTAGAATATTTCTAGGGCATAAAAACTGAGTTAAAAACAATAAAGCCAGTCTTGAGGCATAAGAAGTTTCAGTTTCCACATCCATCTTCAAAGTTTGAAACAAAAAGAATCCCAGTCTTTTAGGGAGTTTCCGTCGCCGTTGTCATAAGCAGAAATTCAGAAAGTAACACTATCAACATCCAAACATTGTTACTGCGTTCTAGGCTATTAATCACAGATTGCAATAACAATTGAAAGTCACATTAATTTTCAACCCTAGAGCACAAGCGACAAGCTTAATCCTGTGTTCCGAGGGTCTGAACAATTCAAGGTAGTTCTAAGCCTGGGAGAAGAACAATCACCAAATCTTCACCACAAAAATCTACAAATGATATACATGCTTCTTCCATCTGATGCTCTACTCTTATGGAGAGTGTGGAGTGCTGCTTTCGACCTGCTCACAATGCCTTACTTCAATGATTTGCTTCAAAAGAAAAACCAGCACCATCTAAGAACATACTGTCATTACCTTTTCCTGAAAAGTTGAGTTGACAGTTAGACGACACATTCTTTTGATACCAATAAATGGTTATTTACCTTCTCCCATATTTGGGTTTTTTGTTTCTTCAGTAGATTAAGGCATAGTTTTTAGTTTGCACATGTCCAAGATTAAAAATTACAAGGAAATGACGTCAGCTGGAAATGTATGCAGGATATTGACTTGAATGAACATGCAATCTTACTTGTATAAAAGCACGTTTATCTATTTCATTATACAGAGAATCAGTAAAAGAGTGTGTGCCCGAGTTTTTACCATTCTTTCTTCCTCTAGTTTCAAAATTTTTCCAGAGGTTGGGATTCTTAATTGTTCAAACTCTTTACTTTCTTCAACGACCCAATCAAATTTCACTAGGAGTATGTTCTTCATAATGGAACGAGGACAACAATATTAAAGATGTCATAGTTATTCATTTCAGTAATAGGATTAGAACTTATAACACACCTCATGGATCAAACAATATGGTTGATTAGCATGAGATCAGATTCTATGACTTGGAGGGAAGAACTGCATCGAGGTTCTTCTGAAGCGTCCATCCTATGGGATATACAAGTTCACGAGCTTCTAAATGGAGATGCCAGTTCATTATTCTATGACAACCTGGAGGAACGCCTTCCATTTGACTTTCATCTTCTACAACCTGTTCTATGAAAGTTGTCTCCTGCAAAAATCCACAATATCCAAACAGGAGTTTAACAATGCATTCTAAGGTGTACAACATCAAAATCCTTAAAATTGCCAGCAATCAAAATGAAAAGAGAGAACACATACTTGGAAGCCCTCCTTCACCGTGTCTAACTGTCGGATTGGATCTGAAGATAGTCGATGCCATCTCCCGGGATCCCATAGTATGGTGCTGTTGAAGGCAAAGCCTGACATGTCAACATGGAATCTACGAAGTCTTTTACTCTTCAGATTTGTGTGCCATCCAATTACTTGACTTCCATTGCACACAGGACCTTCCAGTATCGTTTTACTTTTGCTTTGAGCCAACATGCCAACCGGCCAAGTACCGAAACGACTGAATAGAACAGATACACAAGGATAGTTAAAGAAATACTCATGTTTGCAAGTGGTAGTATAAGAAGATGGCTAAATTATCAAGAAACTATAAAGTTATACAATATTCACTAATTCAGTATTTGGTCGAAATTGAATTATAGTAATAGTGAAATACATATCTACACCATGCAACCTCTACTTCATCTTCAACTTGAAATTTGAGATCATTAAGAAAGATTTTGCCAAAGCAAGGTAAAAAGGCATTGAAGCAGTCCATCTGCTCCTATTTCCTATATCACAAGCTAATTATCAAATTAGAGAATAGTAGACAAACATTTTTACTTTCGAATGAACAGCTTCTAGGTTGATCTCAGAAATCAGGAATCTTAAGAGAAAGGGGGTTGACCTATGAGCCTAAAGTTTCTCAACCACTTATTCACATCCAGTACTTGTTCACATTAGAGTTAGGAAACAGGAGTGCGCAAAATAGTAGAGGAGGTTTAGGTTAAACTGAGTCTAATTACTGGGTTTATTAACAAGTCAGGGGTCAAACGAAAACAGAACTACAGTATACAACTTTGTTAAAAAAGAAAGTTTCAATTCTATGCAAAGATACACATTACAGAATTCATTATCAGGCTCAGTAACACAAGAGTTTAAGTTCTACATTTGATTTGACCTTATATAAGGAATGTTGCCTTCGTACAAAGTCAGACAACTAAACAACCGTCTATGGAGTTTCCTGGAATACCTTTACAGTAAGGAAAAAAAAAATACTGAGCCTGTATTCCCTCCCCCTCCCCACCCCCAGTTCCCCCAACTCCATTAAAATTCTGAGGGTTTACATATATGTCAGTCCCTCTACCAAATTCTTATCCTTCTCTCAAACCTCCAACATTTAAGACACTACAAGTAACAATACTTGCACGTTTTCTTAGGTGAATTGGCAATGGGATAAGAGAGAATGAGACCCTATCTTTTTCATCAAAATGGCACCGATTTGTCCTTGATGATAAAAGGATAAGTTTCTTTGGGGGCAGAAGGCTAAGAGAGAACAATGGCAGTAGACCCGTGAACGAAGCCAGAGTGGAGAAGCAAGTCAAGGTAGTAAATTTGTTTCGTAAGCCATCTTGAGACCATGTCTATCTTGGATTGCAATGGAAGTTTGTTGGGAGTGAATGAAGGGTCACAACATTGGTGGCAGAGGGTTTTGGTATTGAGAGTCAAAAGTCAAGAAGAAATTGGTGTGCAGAGATCGTTGTTTGGGTTTGGATGAGGGGAGGGAGAGGGGGACAAGAGGAAGATGGGTAATGCTTTTTTTCTATTTTTATATTTTCTGACTTTTATTTAAGCTTGGAGTATTATATTATTTCACGTCACTTTAACTACTATTTCGGACAAGAAATCTGTGAGTAAAGACCTATGTTGCCTATTAATGAAGGGTTGAGGAGGATAACGCCAAAAACAATTCGGTGATAATCGTACAAATAGGTTAAAGATGGTGCAAGTATACAAAAATATAAATATTGGAATGAAACATTTGGCTTTCTCAAAGGTATGGAAATATGCCCTTACTCCAACCAAATATTACTCAAGTAAGAACCGACGTTAAGAGAATCTATTTAGATGTAATTATGTTCTAAAGAATTAACATAAGTGGTAATAAAAAGGTAGTTGCTATGAAATCTCAGATGCTGCCTGTATTTTAACTATAGTTCCGCCTAAAATTAAGTAGAAATAGAAATGGAAATCTAGGACTACATGGGATGTAGGCAATTCAGCATTCATTTGATTGAATATTCCAGAAAAATACATGCCTCAGCTATTACTCAGCTGAGCCATGACTTCACTAGGAAAATAGATGAAAAAAAAGGAAAGAGTGAAAGAAAACTTGAGTACATTGAAAAGTCAGCATCCATTAAAACATTTTATTTATTTTGGTAAGTTAAAGAAACGTGTTTTCCAAAGGGTTGATTCGTTACTCTTCTGAAGTCTATTACCCATGGTCATACTTCAATATTTCCAGCAATACACATGGAAGTTACATACTTGTGACAACCATGTTTCAAGTTCGCTCAAAATTTTTCACACAAGGACACGTTGATGGTTCTGAATAATGAAAAGGTGGCAATAGACTCGTGAAATGAAGGGTTCCCTTGTCTCTCCCATTTCTCCTCTCCTCTCTTCCCCCTATCTACATTTCTGAAACAAAAAATCACAGTGAAAAGTCAAAATTCACCCCATATTTTTTACATGATACCATATGGTTAATGCAAATATTTATTCATCAAACACAAAACAAGCACATATAGAACCTTTAATTTTGATAGGACCTAAGATCAATTGAGAAAGAATATCTATACTGTCATCAAATCCATGCTATGCCAGCAAGAAGGTATGACAAAGACAACAAATGGCAATGACTACGTATACCATCTAATGCCTGACAAAAGCAAATAGTTATCCCTAAAGCTTGCACCATATCATCATTTGAGAATAAAAACAAAGCAATATCCTAAAAATGATAATGTCTTATGATCTACAACCTTGATTTTTATATCATTTCCCACATCCAAAATCCTACAAAGCCAAAATAACTAATTTTTTCATATTTCATTATTTTTTATATCTCCCTCATGTTGTGCAGACAATTACACTAGTGTGAAGTACATTATTTATGTAATTTAGAATAAAGAGTGCATGATAGCTTACTTGATTTCTCTGATTTTCTCAAACAACTCAAGGGAGTAAATATTGTCGTCATCTGCAAAATATACCACTCCATCAAGCCTGTGCCGCTCAATATGCTCGAGTGCAGTATTCCTCTGGTGCACTCCCCTGTCCTTCACATTAGTCAAATTCTTCGAGCACACCAAATGTCGATGCATCACGGCAGTCTTCCTCAAAATATCTGCAGTCTCCATGGATGCAGCATTCATCTCCACCACAATCCACAGCACTGGTGGCCTCACTAGCCTCAATAACTGTCCTAACCTATTCAAATAGTATGCCTGTAGCGCCCTATTATAAGTAGGTGTCACCACAATTAGCTGTTTTAGAGGCACAAAATCTAATATTTTACTATCTTCGTTCTCTCCACCCTTCTCAACAACCTTTAATTCCTCCGTACCAACCACAAAATCGTTTTCCCTAGACCTGTCAGCTACATTTTCTACATTCTGCTTGATACTCAGAAATGGGGGTTTGATTTCAAAAGCGAAATCACTGTTTCTTAAATCACGATTCTTCAATTCACTGAGATCAGTATTAAAGGGGGCAATGCCAAGTAAAAACCCAAAGAAAAAGAACAATAAGCATCGGTAAAGTGACTTTTTCCAGGAAAAGTGATTATTTTTTCGAGAGTGCTTTTGGAAGAAAATCCCGACAAGAAATTTTCGGAGTGGAGACAAGGTGGTTTTGGTATTCGATAGAAACTTCTGGGATGGAGATTGTACGGATAGAGGAATCGATCCATTTTGGTACGGCCGATAGTGATACGGTGATAGTGTTCTTCGAATTGACGCCATTTATTTAAATGAAATCGCATCGAAAAAAGATAACATAATCAATTCAAATCACACGTATCAAATCAGCAGAGTAAGTGAAGATTGTATACATAGAGACGAATGGAGTTTTTTTCCGGCTACGAAATGAAATTTGAAGTGAAACCCTAAAATGAAGCTGATATAGAAAGAAAAATAGACTTAAAAATGATCGGTGCAATACTTAATACGTTTGCTTTTCTCGAGAGATTTCATTTGATTGATTCTGGGACAACTGAATGAAAGAGGGGAGGGCGCAGGCGACGGCTTGTATAAATACCGGCCAGTGGAGGCGGCGGAAAAAGATTTGCCGCGTTTGGTACAGATCTGGGGGGCTACTGTAGCAAGAATGCGCTGTTAGGTGGGCCAGCCACTTAAAGCCACGTGGTTTGTCGGAAAATCATTTATTTGTCAATAATTAGTTATCTATTTACGCTAATGCTACTCAAAGCGTCTCTCCTCTATTTATGACTAACAATAACGTTACTTTTAACCTTTTGTTTTGTTAAATAAAAAATGTAAAATTTAATCTTCCTAAATTAGTTTCCAAATATACATTATTTCAATAAAATAATTTTATACATAAATTTCGTATTTTTTTTACTTTTGACTACATATTTTTAAAGAAACACTTTTCACAAAAAACTATTATTAAAAAATCTTTACCAAACAAGAATTAAAAATAATTAAGGGGTACAATGGTTCATACTAGCTTATCAACTTGGCTCGTTTCACTACAAATAAACACTCCCTACATAAAATCTTGAAATCAACTAACTTTTGTTATCTGTTTATTTCAACACAAATAAAAATTCTATCATCTTTCGTCTGCTTCAACTTTAAAATTTGAAAAATTTATCAAACACTGAAGCCTGATTTTTTTTTTATATCAATCACTTCGAATCGGTAAGTATTTTTACGTATATTTAATTTCGTTTTCGTTAAATAGGTATACGTTTTAATTGTTAAATTTATTTCGACATAGATAATTAATGTAATTTTTTTAAAAATAGATTAAAATGTAATTTTTTGGTGATTTCAAATTGGATGAGAAAGATTAATGAGTATGGAGATGGAAATCGATAAACGTGGTGGTATTCCAATTTCCATTATGGAGAGTAGAACATATGCAGAAATGTACCATGATTTACAAAATAAGCTGAATGTCGACCCCTCTCAGTATGATATGAAACTGAAATTTCGATTCAAGGCTGATTCATAGATTATGATTCCACCTATGAAGGTTACATGTGATGAAGAAGTAAATTATCTATTTGAATTGAACAAAATGTACACGACTTCTCTTTAGGTGTATTTAGCAAGGAAGGATGTTGCCGAAATTGAACACGAAGATTCGGATGGAGGGATCACAATGCCATGATTTTTGGGACATAGTGGAGATAGCTCGTGAGGATGATGTGGTTATTCTCGATCCAGCTGTTCCTCATCGTGATCTCATTGTTACACACAGAATTCCATCGATAGTTCACGACAGCGAGAATGACAATAAATTTACAAATAAGGATTTGATTGTTTTATCTCGTTAGAGAGATGCCTGGGGTGAGAGTGCAAGAGTTGGAATGAGTGGATCATCATCTAATTCTTCGCGTGTGGGTCCCGATGATGAGAATTTGTACGTCGATCAACTGTTTGAAACAAAAAAAAAAGATCTGTAGGAAGTTGTGCGTCGAATTGAACTGAAATACAACTTTGAGTTCAAAGTTAAGAAATCAAACAAGTATACACGGGAACATACTTGCGAAATGGGAGTTCGTCGAATAATCATAGGCAAGTTCGAGCATGGTTTATTGGTGGACAGATAATGCACAAGTATCAAGATGCACGACGATCTACAGACCTTCGGATATATTAATGTTGTCTGTTGAGATTACAGAGTGATCATGAGCTACTAGAAGTCCTGGAAGACCAAAGAATGTGCGTTAGAGAATTTAATGGGAAAGCTATGCTAAATTGGACAGGTATTGCCATAGTTGATAGCGAGAATGATCTATCGATGTGTTGGTTCTTTACAAAACTAAGAGATGTAATCGAGGAAGTCGAGGACCTTACTTTCGTAACTGATTGAGGACAGTCTATAATAAATGGTATCGCTGAAGTATTTCTCGAGGCACATCATGGATATTACATGGACCATATACAAGACAATAGGGCACATGCATCGTTTCATTGTTCAGGAGAGCAATCGAAACTTATAGTGTTGAAGAGTGTAATAAGTTCATGGTGAAAATATGAAGCAAATTGTTACCGACATGGGAGTATATGACAAATATGGGGATTGAACACTGGGCGCAATCACATTTTCCAGGTGTCGATACTACATGATGACATCAAGCAATGTAGAGTCTCTCAACACATTATTCAAGAAGGATCGAGAGTTACCAATCCTCACAATGATTAAGAACATTCGTAACAAGTTGGAACATTTCTTTCACGGCCGACGTACGGAAGCACAAAGTTGCACTAGCATGCTAACCCTGACTCAAGAGGATAAACTCTTCAAGACTGCAGAGCTTGCAAGAAAGTTGTATGTAGAACCATTAGATAAGTTGCGCTTCTTCGTGAAATGTGCACGTAATATAGCATACATGGTGGACTTGATTGATAACACATGCACTTGTCGTCGATTTCAATTGGAGAGTTTCGCACGTGAGCATGCAGTCGCGGTTACTATGTATAAATGCTTTGCAGCGAGGACATTATGCTCTTTTTATTACACGGCTGATTATTGGAGAACAGTGTATGCTGAGACTATATTTTCTCTGCCTAATGAAGTTGAGTAGGAAGTTTCCGACCATATTCTCCAACTTAATAATTTGTTGCCACCGCAAGTTGAACTGCGTGGTCTGGACATCCACGTACGTCTAGAATACCATCTATCAGAGAGTTTTCTCAATTGCGTAGGTGCAGCAAATGTTGAGCAACAGGGCATATTCGTTAATTTTTACAAGTCAAGTTCCCCTAAATAACAACTAGACTCATGCATAATGGTATCGTTGTGAAATGAACAACAGTTCGAAATTATTTTTTTTTTCTAATGCGGTTGTTTAATTTGAATCTACATAGACATATAGTAGGTTAAACCAAAGTGGAAAAATGGCCGTGTTAACTGTCAATTTCCACTTATTTCCTCTTTGGTTCAGATATGGGGGCTACTGTAGCAAGAATGCGGTGTTAGGTGGGCTAGCCACTAAACGCCACGTGGCTTGTCGAAAAATTTGGCAATCATTTATTTGTCAATAATTAGTTATCTATTTACACTAATGCTTCTCGAAGCGTCTTTCATCTATTTATGACTAACAATAATGTTACTTTTAACCTTATGTTTTGTTAAAAAAAAAATGTAAAATCTAATCTTTCTAAATTAGTTTCTAAATATACATTATTTCATTAAAATAATTTTATACATAAATTTCGTTTTTTTTTTTACTTTTGACTACATATTTTTAAAGAAACACTTTTCACAAAAACTATTATTAAAATTTTTTTACCAAACAAGAATTAAAAATAATTAAGGGGTGACAATGGTTCATACAAGCCAATCAACTTAGCTCGTTTCACTACAAATTATGAGCAAGTCGAGCTCAAATTTCAATCAGGCAAGGTGAGACCAACAAGTAAACCCTATCAGCATGCTTCATTTTCTTATTTAACTGTATTAAACTTTTTATCCATCGTTTTCTTTAACTTTCGCCTAAATATTTTTGTAAAGCTAGCAGGATGGGCAAATTTGTTCCTTTTCCACTCGAACAAATCAGTAGAAAGTATGTCAAAATAATGAAATTATTTGGTAGATATCGAATGACTTGAGTAGTATTACTATTTGTATTCCAACTTAGCACATGTTTGGGCATCATTACCCAAAAAATATATTTTTCTCTTTCTTATTTTCTTATCTTTTAACTACACATTCTTTAAAAAATTGTTCTTTTAAAAAATATTCTCCCAAAATTACATTAAAATGAAGCCTAAACAAAGGCTTAATAGTGCACACATTCCAATAAAAGTTAGCACATGTTTGGGCATCATTACCCAAAAAATATATTTTTCTCTTTCTCATTTTCTTATATTTTAACTACACATTCTTTAAAAAATTGCTCTTCTAAAATATATTCTCCCAAAATCACATTAAAATGAAGCCTAAACAAAGGCTTAATATTGCACACATTCCAATAAAAGTTAGTTGGAATATCAATACTTGAAAATGTTATTATTAGAATAATTTTTTTGGATGAATTCTATTTTATTTTGATATACTTTTAATAATCCATTTTACAAAAACCTTCCAAACAAATCTCTTATTCAATTATAATTTAACACATAATTTTAAACATTAGTAATGGTAATTATAGAAGAGGATGAAAGAGCACTTGATCTTGTCCCAACCGAATACTAATTTTTTTCTCCGGCAAGCTTTCTTTTAAGAAATGCAAATAATTAAATTATATCATACTTATAACTAATTGTTACATCAAAATAAATAATTTAAATTTAATATACATATATAAAACAATATTATTTATCCTAACTATATAAAAAGCCGAGTTTTCAAGGTACTGTTGATGCAACAATAATCAATGAATTCACTTTCCAATTTTTTTCGCTTGTTACTCCTCCAAGTATTTGTTTTTCCTTTTTTTTTTTAATCTTGTTCCAAACTAGCTATAAAAACGATGGCGTATTGTGTGAAGGTAGCGTCGTTTAAAAAAAAAATTACAAAAAACTAAAAAAATAAAATGCAGCTTCTCTCCGCCCAACCCAGAGTTTTCCATTTTCTCTCTGCGTAGCTCGGAGTTTTCTTTTTTCTCTCATGCACCCATGAGTTTCAGACTTCAACTATTCACGTTTTTCCCCCTTTCCATTTTTTCCGACTCCATTTCCATTTCCCTTTCTTTTTCCCTTTCCTTCTCCTCCAAGAGTCAATGATGAAGGCATTTCTGGAGAAAAGGAGCAGTGGAGAAAAATATTGCATTCTTTTCTAATTTATCCCTACTATATAAAAGGGGCAGTGAGTAGAAAACTTCTACCTCATTATCTAGAAATCAGCTGAAAAACAATGAAAATGATTTTAGTTTTGAAAAAGTGGAATTATTTTCACTGCGAATTTTTCTAGAATTTGAGGAATTGGAGTTGGTTGATAGCTTGACGTTGTGTGAAGGATGCTTCATACTCATTTTCTAGGAGCAAGCTCTCTCTTATACGCTCTCACACTCTCTATTTCTTTAAATAAGTGTGAATTTTGGTTATGAAGACTAATTGAGTTGTTTTCTCTTCATACTGGTATGCCATCAGTTGAAGACAATGAAATTGATTTTGGTTTTGAAGATTAATAGAGTCCAATATCGCTTTATGTGGGTTAATTAGTTTGATAAATGAAATATTATAAAATTATGTTTATTCTGAATGCTTTTTCTCTTCTTTTAATATTTTTAAAGAAAAAGACGTGTTTGTGTAGGTTAGAAAACAATAATTTACAATTAAAGTGCCCAAGTCTTCAATCAGAATCTTCATGAACTGGAGGCTGATTTCTTCGTTCATATTTTCACTAATGATTGTCTTTGCATAGTTAGGTTAACGTAGGTCTTCAGCTCAAGGAGAAAGTAGGGAGGAAAGGAAAAGTGTTTGCTTGTGAATATCCTAAAAATAATTTAAATTGGTATTTTTCCAACCAGTTTTAAATTGATTGTTCATGTAAGCATAATCTATCAGTACACTCCAAGTTAAATATGGCCAATTATGTGATTTTTAATTTTTTTTATATTAAGCGATTATTTTTTGTTTGATGGTTATATTGATCTGTTGGGAGGAGTTCACAACATTAGCTCAAGAATGATCAACAAAAATATGTGTGAAATCATTACACTACACGAACTAAAACCAAAGTCTCAAGAATCTGTAAGTATTTACTATAAATCTGAACTCAAATAAAAATATGAAAGAATCAGGAACTACAATAATGTGGAATAACTTGCACAACTCGAATAGAATATGAATTGAAACAATAAGAACTGAAAACTTAGCTTTTATTGAAGAATTGTGCCCACAGGCAGTGCTTCTCAAATTTGCGCCTCAATCACAGGAAAATAAACTACCACTATGATCGAATCAATCCAAGGTAAGAACTACAAAGTTTAGCACTCAGACAAAACCTATTTATTTCATAAACGAGACCTTACTTCGTACTAACAACCTAAGTTCACACAAGAACATAATCTCTACTCAATGGAATCACTCAAGATTACACAATATTAAGAGAGAACAAGAAATCAAATGAGTATTTTGATTTCTTCAGTGAAGAAAAAGAAGACTCAAGAAGCGGCGCAACACGAGAGAAAAGAGGAAAAATCTAGAAGCCAAGTGTATATTGATTCAACCCTAGAAGCCCTTAAAAGGAGTCTCTCAATAGTCACCAATTCGAAGGCTGTGGAGGCGACACATGGTGACATCCTGGGCGTTCAAAAATAGGTTAAGTTGTAATATGGAATTTCAAGCATTTCCATAATACGTTTTTGCACCATTTAAGTAAAACAGATTTGAAGTAGCTGGGCCATCAAAACAAAACTAGCTGGGCCAACTCAATAAGCCCAAGGGCATTTGCATCATTGTGTCATTCCCTTCATACTCCACCTTGGTACAATGATTCATACATCAGTAGTGGTTATTCAACACACAGATATCATCAGCACAGATCAATATCCACAGATCAGCAAGGAGCAATATTCAGCAAAGTCAAGCAATCCAGGAACTTGTTTAAGGGCACTACTTTAGTACCTACATCAGCAGGGTTGTAATTAGTATATATCTTTTCAAGTTTCACAACACCTTGTGAAATAATATCTCTAATAAAATGAAATATAACATCAACATGCTTAGATCTATTATGCAAAATAGGATTTCTACTTAAATGAATTGCAGATTGACTATCAGAATAAAGAACAACTTCTTTAACAATACCAAATTCATTAACTATCCCTTTCAACCAAATCTCTTCTTTAATAGCATCGGTGGCTGCAATGTATTCAGCCTCAGTTGAAGACAAAGCCACAGTCTTTTGAAGTTGAGATTTTCAGCTTATGCAAGAATTACACAAAGTATACATGTATGATGAAGTAGACTTTCGATTATCTCTATCACCTGCATAATCAAAATTAGCAAACCCCTTGAAAATAATACCTTCAGCTTGTTTTCTAAACTGAATCCCCAAGTTTGAGGTCCCCTTAATGTACCTAAGAAGCCACTTCATGGCTTCCCAATGTGTTTCACCTGGATTTGACATATATCTACTTAAAATACTTGTAGAATATGCCAAATCTGGTCTAGAACACACCATGAGATACATTACAGACCCAACTGCATTTAGATAAGGCACATTTGTCATTCTTTCAAACTCTTCTTTAGTTTTAGGACACAAATCATTTGATAGTTTAAAATGATTAGCCAATGGGACACTAACACTCTTGGATTCAGCTATAGAAAACTTGCTAAGTAATTTTCAAATATAGGATTTTTGGCTAAGACTTAGTGTGCCTTCTCTTCTATCTCTTTTGACTTCCATACCTAAAATCTTTCTAACCGGACCTAAGACCTTCATTTCAAACTCAGATTTTAGTTTGTCTTTAATTTCCTCAATCTCTTTTATGTCATGACTTGCTAATATCATGTCATCCACATAAAGGAGTAGGTAAAGTGAATTTGCTCTACCTTGATCCTCACAATAAAGACAAGTATCGAAGTTACTTTTCTTAAACCCAAGTCCAATAACAAAATTATCAAATTTTTTATACCATTGTCTTGGAGCTTGTTTTAAGCCATATAGAGATTTCTTAAGAAGGCATACTCAGTCAACTTTCTTATTCACTTCAAATCCTCTAGGTTGTTTCATTTAAATGGTTTCATCTAAATCTCCATTTAGAAAAGCAGTTTTTATATTTAATTGGTCCAACTCCCAATTAAATTGAGTGGCCAAAGCAAGAATGATACGAACTGTAGTAAATTTTACTACAGGTGAAAATATTTCATTAAAATCAACCCCTTCCTTTTGAGTAAAACCTTTTGCTACCCGACAGGCTTTATATCTTATGTCATTCTCGTTTTGTTCACCTCTTTTAATTTTAAAAATCCATTAACAATCCACAACCTTCTTACCTTCCGGTCTTTTTACCAAAATCCATGTCTTATTTTTATTAAGAGACTCCATTTCATCTTGCATGGATACAAGCCATAGTTTGGAATCTTTGCTACTCAAAGTTTCCTCATAGGATTCAGGTTCTTCCTCATTAATATCATGATAGGACAACAAGGAAAAATCATCTTCAAACCTAGCTAGAGGTCTAATAGTCTTTCTTTCCCTATCCCTAACAAGTTGGTAATCAACAATGGACTGTCCAGCCTCTAAATCAGTCTCAAGAACCTCAACAGGCTCATTTTCAACTTCAAGTTCATCACCATTTTGAGGGGCAGATTGATTTAAATCATCCCCAAATTTCTCCACCTCAATCTCAACCCTTTTTCTGACATTTTCAGAATGTTCGGGGTCTCAAACAGGTCTGCAGATTGCTGTTCAGACTTAAAACATGGAAGGCCATCTTCATTAAATACCAAATTTCTACTTATAATGACCTTATAGCCTTTAAACTCTCTCACCAATAGTCTATAGCCTTTAACCCCTTCCCCATAGCCCAAAAAAACACACTTAAGGGCTCTAGGTTCCAATTTACTTTAGTTTGGTATGCAAACGCTGCATACACCCAAAAACCCTCAAGTTACTAAAGTCAACTAGTTTTCCTCTCCATTTATCTTCGGAGATCTTAAAGTCTATAGCACTAGAAGGGCATCTATTAATCAGATAACTAGCAATTCTAATTGCTTCACCCCAAAAAATTTTAGGCAGGCTAGAACACAACAATATGCATCTCACTTTATCAAGAATAATACGATTCATTCTTTCAGCCAAGCCATTTTGTTGTGGTGCGTGTGTAACTGTTCTATGCCTTAACATACCAGATAATTTGCATAATTCATCAAACTCATAATTGCAAAATTCCCAACCATTATCAGTTCTTAAAACTTTAATTTTCTTATCAGTTTAGTTCACAATTAAAGTTTCCACTCTTTAAAAACATTAAATATGTCAGATTTTGATTTTAACAAAAAAAAAAGTCCAATTTTTTTTTGAAAAATCATCAATGACAAGCAAATAATATTTAAAACCAAAATGTGTACTCACAGTTACTAGTCCCCACATATCAGTATGCAAATATTCAAGTATGAAGACAGATTTATGCATTCCAAGTAGGAAAGGTAATCATTATGCTTTCCTAAAATGCAGTAGTCACAAAAACTTAATTTTTCAATGTTATCTTTACCAAAAGTACGTTGTTTTTTCAAAATCTGTAGACCTTTATCACTAATATGGCCCAATCTCTTGTGCCTTATTTGTAATTTATCATTGGAACTGAGATTGCTGCTGAAGTGGACTCCAAAAAACTTTTAGTTTGTAAAATGTAAATGCCATGTCTCTTGGGAACTTCTACTATCAGTTGAGAGTCCCTCAAGATTTTAATGAATTCCTTATTGATCACAATGTCATAGTTAAGGTCATCTAAAACCCCTAAGGAAATTAGATTTGTTTGCAAATCAGGATCATATCATGTCTTTTCAAGAATCAACTTATTATTCCTTTTTAAGTTCAAAGTGATAGTTCCCACACCTTTTACTTGACATGTCATGTGATTACCAATTAAAACCTTACCACCAGTTACATTTTCAAAATCAATTAACCATTCCTTATTAGGACACATATGGTTGGTGCAACCAGAGTCAAGAATCCACTATTGACAAGGTGGACAGCTAAAAGCCACATAAACTTCATCAACATTAGAATCATTATAAGCCAAAGTAGTCCTACCATCATTTTTAGACTTATTTTTACAGTCAAAAAGTCTTTTAGGACACTCTTTTGTTCTTCATTTTATTTTTGTCCTTAAAATTGCCCTTTTTCTTATGTTCGGGTTTCTTGTTAAAATTACCATTTTTGGGATTAAACTTGGACTTCATTATCAAATTAACACCACTAACAGATTCTCTCTTATCAGATTTTAACTCTAACTCTTTTGTTCTTAAAGCATTAACAATCACATCAACCGTTAGAGTGTCCCTCCCATATTCAATTGCACTTTTAACATTTTTATATTTGTCAACAATTTAATTCAATAAAATTACAACCAACTACCCATCTGATAGTTTCTTGTCACAGTTGGTTATGTCATATGTTAATCTGTTGAATCTATCAATATTAGCATCAAAGTCAAGTGATGCATCAAGTTTAAAATAAAAAAACTGTTTTAGGAGACCTTATTTGGCATAGCTTTATCCAAATAAGTTTTCTCCAATTTCTTCCACAATTCAATAGTAGTCTTAGTCTCTCCAATTTCTCTAATCACATTATTAGATAAATGCAAGAAAACAGTACTCCATGCAGTTTCATCTTGTTTAGATACTTTACTGGATTCAAGATTAGTAGGCCATGACTCATCAATAGCCTTAGCACATTTTTGTTGAAGTAAAAGAGCTCTCGTTTTCTGGCGCCAGAGACTAAAGTCTCATTTGCCATTAAAAACTTCCGTTTCAAATTTTGTCATTTTGAATGAAAAGAATGTATGTAGATCTATTAGACACCAAGGAGCAACTTGCAATGCAGATCAGTCCGGTCTCAACACTCATGAGACACAACAGAGAACACAAATTGCAAGTACAGAGAGCAAAACTTATTCACAAAACTCTATCAAGCCTATACAATACTACAGAATGATTTTCAAAATTAAAGATTATCAAGAATCTTGACTTTCATCCAAGTAACCCTCAAATTCTAGGCAACTCATGGTTTCTGGACAAAGGAATTACAAGGTGTCTTTGATTCAAGTTTTCAAAATCACAAGACTGAATAAACTATTTGAAGCATAAAACCCAAACAAGGCAGTAGTGTCAATGTAATCCAATCAAGGCAAACAACACAACAAAAAACAAAGAGTCTAGCCAAGGCACAATTTCAACATAAGGCAATAAAACCAAACTAGGCAGTATCCAAATTCGGCAGTAAAACTCAATCAAGTATACAAACTGATTTTTATCATGAAACACCTTGAAGTTGAAAAGGTCTCAACAAATCCCTTAACAAGGGTTTCAAGTACGCAGGCAGAGTAGCTCAAGATTCTAGTCAGTTTCAAAAAACGAACATCTAAGGCATCAAGAACTCCCTCCAGTAGCTCTGATACCACTGTTGGGAGGAGTTCACAACATTAGCTCAAGAATGATCAACAAAATTGTGTGAAATCATTATACTACACGAACTAAACCAAAGTCTCAAGAATCTGTAAGTATTTATATAAATCTGAACTCAAATCAGAATATATAAGAATCAGAAAACTACAATAATGTGGAATAACTTTTACAACTCGAATAGAATATGAACTGAAACAATAAGAACTAAAAACTTATCTTTTATTGAAGAAATGTGCCCATAGGCAGTGCTTCTCAAATTTGCGCCTCAATCATAGGAAAATAAACTACCACTATGATCGAATCAATCCAAGGTAAGAACTACAAAGTTTAGCACTCAGACAAAACCTATTTATTTCATAAACGAGACCTTACTTCGTACTAACAACCTAAGTTCACACAAGAACATAATCTCTACTCAATGGAATCACTCAAGATTACACAATATTAAGAGAGAACAAGAAATCAAATGAGTATTTTGATTTCTTCAGTGAAGAACAAGAAGGCTCAAAAAGCGGCGCAACACGAGAGAAAAGAGGAAAAATCTAGAAGCCAAGTGTATATTGATTCAACCCTAGAAGCCCTTAAAAGGAGTCTCTCAATAGTCACCAATCCGATGGCTGTGGAGGCGACACATGGTGACATCCTGGGCATTCAAAAATAGGTTAAGTTGTAACACGGTTTCAAGCATTTCCATAACACGTTTTTGCACCATTTAAGTAAAACATATTTTAAGTAGCTGGGCCATCAAAATAAAACCAGCTGGACCAACTCAATAAGCCCAAGGGCATTTGCATCATTGTGCCATTCCCTTCATGATCTATACGATTTCCTATCCACCGAAGACCATAAAACTAAACCTCCATAGCAATAAGCTTTCAACATGTTTTACAAAAGGTGAAGAAGACATAGTTTTTTCTAGATAGAGATGCCATTAACTTATATTACAGTTTTGAAGGGTGATTTTAATGTCCAAGTTTCAAAATTTCTTACGGTTATCAACCAATTACTATGGCGATAAATTTTGCACGAGTTGACAAATTAGGAAACCAGATATTATATAAATGACTAACACTAGATGAATTGTTTTGTCAAATTATCCCATTGAAACTTCATTTTGTAGGGCTTGTATAAAGAAGATTATGCAAGCTGATGAGTACATATGGAAGATTGATATGTTCATACCGCTCTTATTCTATATGTGATTCCAATAATCCAGTTGTGTTTCTATTTTCGAATTGTTTGGGGATGTTAAATCACAGAATTGGCCTTGTTGTATTGCTGTTGTTTTTCATTCTTCCTTTAGGATACGTTAGTCTTGCTGCTTTATACATTTATTGTGGTTATATGCAGCTAAAGCCCTCGAACTATATCTGCAAGATCTTTGTGACCAAACTTATGAGATTGCCTTAAGAAAAGGAGCAAAAACTGTGAATTCTTTGCACCTGTAAGTTCTGGGAGCCTTTTGATGTGGTTTGGAGATACATTGTACATATGCCAACTCACAATTATTTGACTCTATCCTTACTTTTTTCAGGAAGTAATGTGTGCAGAGCTTTAATACGTTTGATTTTCTAAAGGACACCGTCAGCGGGGTTTTTGATTTAGGCTGTTCAGATGCTTCTGCTGAGGATACATCTGCTGCCAAAAGAAGGTTTGTGAAGCTATAAGATTCTTGCTTTCTTATTTGTTATGATATTTGAAAATTGAGATTAAATTGCTTGTATTTTTCTCGTACAGGAAAATCGCAGGAGATGAAGTAGATGGCAATGATGGTAAGTCAAAAAGAGCTAGTGGTAAGCTAATTCTTGATGATGATATATCTTGAATTTTGATGTCTAATAGTATGATTTGCTTCCCATTCAAAATTTGTTGCAAAAATATATAATTCCAGCAACCAAAAATTGAAAAACATACAAAGGTTTTAGTTTTTATTCTTCAATTTGACACCACTGTCTATTTCTTATCTTCTATTTTTAACTTTTCATTTGGAGTTTGTACTAAAGAAAAGAATATTCGATACTATTCATTTAGGTTCTTGAATTGTAGAGATGACTAAAAAACTCTCGGCAATATACTTGTTAAGATAGAGATGATATGTTAGCTGGTTTGAAATATATCAATTTTGATTTTTTCATTGGGCATTTATAACTCTTGAGAAATAAATCACTTTCATTTTCGAATATGTTTTTACTTGTAACGTTGGAACTTGGTAATTGTTTCTTGGAAACACAAAATTAATGCTTGTTCCTCTTGACTTTATATCCCGCTCCCAAAAAAATAAAAAAATAAAATAGAAATGAAACAGAGTCTAAAATAAGAGTCAAGGAACTGGAACCATTTCTTGGGAAGCCTCATGGGCAGATTAAGGCGATATTAATAGTAATTGGGATTCATGTAAACATATTTTTTCTTCACCAGATTCATCCATCGGTGTTTTTCTGTATCTATCCTTCTCTTTCTTCGCAGGATTACTGCACAAGAAAAACTCTTAATATATTTGATACCCATGAGTTTATATTTCCTTCCGGTGGCAATCTTTGAGACTTTCTATTTCAAACCATTGATCACCCAGGTCTCTAGAGTTGCTTCTTGCAACCATGAAATATAGTCCAGCTGTTGACATGTGGTCTTTTGGTGGCATATTTGTTGAACTTTTGAATGGGAAACCAATCTTACCTGGAAAAAATGAGGTTAATACCCTACTGCATATATTTAATTTTTATTTTCTGATAAGTTAAATACCTGCAGTATAAGAGTCCTTAGATGAATCCATAATTGTTGTCACCTGCTAATGTGATTGTTGGTATGAGTGGATGTAGGTGTATGGTGTAGCATTTACTTCGTGAACTGTTGCTGTAAGATAGATTTTTGTGATTTCTTTATAAGAAGAAGCATTTTGAATGTAGTATAGAGGTAAATCCATGTCTTTAATCAGTTTTAAAGTCGTGTAATTTGCCAGATTAAATGCATAATTTTTCTGGCAATTTGTTGTCTTTTCTTCTAGCCAAGACCCTAGTTTTGGTAGAATTTTTGAATCACCTGATGGTAATTGGATGCTAATTCATTCAGAAGAGGTATGGTCATATTTGTTTAGCCTTACTTTCATTTCTTTCATTTATAAGTCCTTTATTTATTTTAATACTAGTCCTTGTTATATGTGTTGCACGAAATTTGTATTTGTTTTGTCTTTATTAGCGTAGAAATTATAGATTTTTGGAGAAAAAATTTGAAAATTCAAGTCTACGATTTAAAATTTTGAATTAAAAGTTAATTACTCATTGAGTAGCATATTGTAGTTAGTTATTTATGTATCTTATGAATAAGGTGAGAATAATAATACTGGTTGGTAAAACATGGATAAAAAATTTCTGTCAGATTTATCATCTCGAAATTGTGATGAAATCCACAAGTCAAAAGTTGGAATTTGCTAATGAAGATATTCACTTAATAATATAAGAGAAATGTGAAAATTCATGATTGAACATACTTATTTAGGGAAAAAAAGAAAAAGAAAATTGAAATTAAGGCTAAACAAACATGACCATACCATACCTCTTCTGAATGAATTAGCATCCAATTGCCATCAGGTGATTCAAAAATTCTACCAAAACTAGGATCTTGGCTAGAAGAAAAGACAACAAATTGCCAGAAAATTATGCATTGAATCCGGCAAATTACATGAATTTAAAACTGATTAAAGACATGGATTTACCTCTATACTACATTCAAAATGCTTCTTCTTATAAAGAAATCACAAAAAGCTATCTTACAGCAACAATTCACAAAGTAAATGCTACACCATACACCCACATCCACTCAGACCAACAATCACATTAGCAGGTGATAGTAATTATGGATTCATCTAAAGACTCTTATACTGCAGCTATTTAACTTATCAGAAAATAAAAATTAAATATTTGTAGTAGGGTCTTAACCAAAAATAACAACTTAGGTGACCGGTCTTTTTAACAAGCTAGTACTTTTGCTCAATGTGTTTTTCACGTTGATGGCTCTTGGTTCTTCAACTTTTGCTACTGTCCCACTATTGTCATAATACAATTTCATAGGTTGTGATTGTTTTCCAAATGAGAACACTATCTCCCAACATAAATACTGATCTAGATGTTGATTTTCTAGAATATAAATCAGTATATCCCATTGGAATCAAATCAATACTTGAATACGCAATCATATAATCTCTCGTTCACTGTAGCTACTTGAATATATGCATAACTGCAGTCCATTTCTCAGGTTTAGATATGTATAAAGTATTTGTCTCATCCGCTTTACCCCATCAAGAATTTTAGAAGAGTGCTCTTTCAAGAGGTGTATTCCATGTCTAAAGATAAGTGCCCCCCTTTTTGGAATCTTGAATAACAAATCAATATTTTAATATATGAAGCTATTGAAAAGACTATCCGTGTTGTAAAAGGTAAGTTTATTAGTTAATGACAATTATACCCATGTTGCCCTATAAATATAGGGTTTTAGTTCTCATTATAATACACACAAATCTATTGACTTATATTCTCTTTTCTCTTTTTCTCTCTTTTCACGACACGTTATTAGTACGAAAACTTAATTCTTCAAAGTTTAATAAATGTAGTATTTTTTTTTTAAAGCATAATCATCTATCACACGTACCAAAATTAATTTGGTGATATGTGATTTTTTACATACATATACATCAAAACGAGATTGTTTCTTATTCTTCCCTGCCTTTTATTTGTAGAATATTAATTCATGCTTTTATTTAATCAATTCATGAAGCAATTTAATTTACGTCCATGCATTTACAACTTAGCTACTGTTTTACATAATATGAGATTTTACGTCAAAATATTGATTGAGTATTTTTCTACATTCCTTACTATATATATATATATGCACTAATGATTACCTTAATTAGTTATGAAAATTTTCAATTCCTGTTATATGCATAGTTAATTTTCTACTCTTGTATTTTTTACTAATAATTACGTTATAATCACTGCATAATGATTTATTTTTCAAGTTTTTTAATTAATTTTTTTTTAACTTGATTAAATATTTTTAGATATTCTATTATAAATTTAAATTGATAATATATCTCGTTGTTGCTTTCGAAAAAGCACAACTCTGCAAATAGTAACATTCTACTATAAAACATGCTTATGAAAAGTTAATGTTTTTTAATAATAGTTTGTTGGTGTTTCTGAAGTAGCAAACTGTTATGAACAAATATTCTAGTTAAATTTTACTTTCTCTCGTAGAGCATAATTAAATACAATCTAATTTAATTTATATTTTTACTCCTGAATAGTAAATCTTTGTATTATAATAATAATATACGATTGCTTCTGAATATTATGAATTATAATTTTAATATTCTAAAAGAATATTGGTATATATTGCTCTTGAAAAAACAGTAATAAAATATAACGTGATCTTGAAATAGCACGTGTCTCGAAGAATTATATTTCGTTGTGTTCATGAAGAGTAAATAATAATAATATATTATGAATAGTAAATCTTTGTATTATAATAATAATATATGATTGCTTCTGAATATTATGAATTATAATTCTAAAAGAATATTGGTATATATTGCTCTTGAAAAAAACAATAATAAAATATAACGTGCTCTTGAAATAGCATGTGTCTCGAAGAATTATATTTCGTTGTGTTCATGAAGAACACAAACTAAATAATTCAATACTCGTCGTAATTTTTTAAAGGAAAATAAGTTTTGTTCAAAAAGAATATTAGTTTATCGCTCCAAAAGAGCATACAATTCGATGTTTCAATATTCTTAAAGAATATCATACTAGTGCTTCTGAAAAAGTATAAATCTTGAAATACTAATAAGATTTAAGATGGATTATGAAGATATTTATTAGTAGATAGTGCAAATATGCAAACAGTTCTTCAAGATAAAAATACTTCAAAATTTAATATTAGTTGAAAACAATGTTAATACGATATCAGGTGCACGAATATCGTTGAAGGCTTCAGAAGAACTTGTGTTATTTTACTAAATAATACAAAATTATATATTGAAGATGCACTTTATTCTAGCAAATCCAGAAGAATTTTGCTTATTTTTAAAGATATCCGCTACAATGGATATCACATTGAGATGATGCAAAAAAATAATGTTGAATATCTTATATAACTTCTTTTGTATCTGTCAGAAGCAGATAAAAAAAATTTCACGCACTCCTATCGGCATGTATTATACATTTATAAAAATTGTTGAATCAAATATTATCACGAACCAAAAGTTCGTTGATCTAAAAAAATTTATACTTTAGCATGATCGATTTGAACATTCAGGAGCTATAATGATGTGTCGAATAATAAACAACTCACATGGACACCCTTTAAAGAACTAGATGGTTCTTTTACCTAATGATTATCCATGTGTAGAGTGTTCGCAAGGAAAGTTAGTCATTAGACTTTCGACTACAAAGATTAATACTGAATCTTCAATTTTTTTTTGGAAAGAATTCATGGAGATATATGTGGGTCAATACACCCATCATGTGGATCATTTCGTTATTTTATGGTATTAATTTAATTTTCTACTAGATGGTCACATCTTTACCTACGTTCCACTAGAAATGAAGCTTTGCTAGACCATTTGCTCATATCATAAAATTACGAGCGCAATACCCAATTACTCGTTTTGACAATGCTAGTAAATTTAGATCACAAGCATTCGATGATTATTGCTTGTCAATTGAGATTTTATTGAATATTCGATTGTGCACGTCCATACACAAAATGATTTAGCGGAGTCATTTATTAAACGTCAACAACTTATTTCTAGACCATTACTTATAAAAACAAAACTCCCAACTTCTGTTTGAGGTCATGTCTTATTACATATTGCGTCATTGCTTTATATTAGACCAACTACATATTATCAATATTCACATTTGAAACTGACATTTGGTCATGAACCTAATATTTTTTACCTACAGGTTTTTGGTTGTGCTGTTCAAGTCCCTATTTCATTCCCTCAATGGACGAAAATGGTCACAATGAAGACTTGGAATTTATGTGGGTTTTAATTCACCATCTATTATTAGGTATCTTGAATCCTTATCAAATGATTTATTTACTCCATGTTTTGCACATTGTCATTTTGATGAAATGATTTTCCTAACTTTGGGAAGGGAAAAACTACATTCAGATAAATAAGGTAAAACTCCTTGGAATGAAATAACTCTATCTCACTTTGATCCCACAGCCATCAACGTGAGCAAGATATTGAAAAAAATCATTCATTTGCAAAGAATTGCAAATCAATTACCAAATGTATTTGTTGAAACAAGAAAAGTGACAAAGTCACATATACCAACAGAAGATATTTCAGAAAAAATTGATGTCTATGCAGGACAATTTGCGGTAGCTAATGAATCTCAAATATGTTAGAAGCATGATTGACCAGTTGATTCAAAAAACTCCGTATCTCGAAAATGAAAAGTACAATAGAAAAACCAACCAAAAATTTCAAAAGAAATAACATTAGAAAAGATTGATCAATCAAATATTGAAAATATAATTCCTGAAGAATCACAAGTATTTGAAAATAATGAGATTTTAATAGATTATATGTTATATTATAAATTATGGAAAAGAAATAATGTTGTTATAGACAATATTTTGCTTTTAATGCGACTCCTGATATTATGCAAAATGAAGATCTTGAGCAACAATCTGTTAAAGAATGTTAAAATAAAAATGATTGGCTAAAGTGGAAAATAGTCATACTGGCGGAATTGAATTCGTTATAGAAATGGAAAGTGTTTGGACCTGTAGTTCGAACATTTAAAAATGTAATCACTATTTAATACAAATGAGTTTTGTACGGAAGAGAAATAAAAATAATGAAATTACAATACAAAGCTTGACTCGTAGCTCAAAGTTTTCCACAAAGACTATAAATTGATTATGAGGAAACATATTTTCCTGGACACCATCACTTTTAGATTCTTAATTAGTTTGACGGTGTAACAAAGCCTCGATATGCGCCTCATGGATGTAATGACTGCCTATTTGTATGGTTTACTTGATAGTGACATATATATGAAAGTCCTTGAACGACTTAAAGTGTGAGAAACAAATAATACATGCTCGAGAACCATGTTCTCAATTAAATTGCAAAGATCATTATATGGATTGAAACAATCTGAACGCATGTGGTATAATTATCTCAGTTAATATTTGTTGAAAGCTATAAAAATGATGATATCTGCCCATGTATTTTTATAAAGAAAATAAATATTGGATTTGCAATGGCGGTAGTTTATGTTAATGATTTAAATTTAATTAGAACTTATTTCTGATTATAAATCAGTACCATATTTTCCTCAAGCTTTAGTAGAATCTAGAAAATATAAAATCAAGATATATATGAAACTTTTCATAAATGCAAGGTAATCATTCCACTATTAGATGTTATTAAACAAATACCTCGTTATGCTAAATTTTTAAAAAAATTGTGCACAATTAAGAGAAAATAGAAACTTAAAGGATGTGAGAAGGTAAGAGTTGGGGGAGAATGTTTCTGCAGTTATTCAAAGAAAACTTCCTGCAAAGTACAAAGATCCAGATATGTTTACTATCCCTTATACGATAGGTGACACTAGATTCGAGAAGGCCATGTTAGATTGAGGAGCTTCTGTTAATGTCATGCCATATTCTATAATTACTTCATTGAAACTTGGACCTTTGAATAAAACTAGTGTTGTGATTCAATTGACTGATAGATCTAATACCTATCCTAAAGGTGTAGTTGAGGATGTCCTTGTCCAAGTTAATGATTTGGTTTTTCCCACCGATTTCTATATGCGTGATATGAAAAATAGTGATCAAACTACTCACATTTTGTTAGGAAGACCATTCTTAAAGACATTTAAAACTAAGATATATGTTCACAGTGACACACTTACTATGAAATTTGATGGTAAAATTATTAAATTTAACATTTATGATGCCATGAAATATCTTGAAGATAATAATCCTTTTATTCTATTGATGTGATTATTTAACACATGAAGTTTTTGAACTTGATGGAAAAGATGAATTAGAAGCTGCCATTAGTAAACATCTTGAGAAAGAGAACGATGATTTAACCTTAAGTACTGATTTATAGGAAACAGTTTTAGTGTTGAATGATTTTTCCCGGTTGCATCTGTATTTACTTCATTGAAACTTGGATCTTCGAATAAAATTGGTGTTGTGATTCAATTAGCTGATAGATCTAATACCTATCCTAAAGGTGTAGTTGAGGATGTCCTTGTCCAAGTTAATGATTTGGTTTTTCCCACTGATTTCTATATGCGTGATATGAAAAATAGTGATCAAACTACCCATATTTTGTTAGGAAGGCCATTCTTAAAGACATCTAAAACTAAGATAGATGTTCGTAGTGACACACTTACTATGAAATTTGATGGTGAAATATTAAATTTAACATTTATGATGCCAAGAAATATCTTGAAGATAATAATCCTTTTTATTCTATTGATGTGATTGATTAATTAACACATGAAGTTTTTGAGCTTGACGGAAAAGATGAATTAGAAGCTGCCATTAGTAAGCATATTGAGAAAGAGAATGTGGATTTAACCTTAAGTACTGATTTACAGGAAACAATTTTAGTGTTGAATGATTTTTCCCGGTTACATCAATCAGGTAACGTTCTTTATATTGCGTTATCAGTTCCTACTTCATATTTGAAGCTTTTCCCTTGCCAGCTCAGGTACGTGTTCCTTGGAGATGGATGAAGGTTATTGTTGCAAAATAATCCCGCAAATGTACGGGTTCGTTGTACAAGTGATAATTATGATGATGAGTTATCGTCCCACAGGGAATAATGCTCAATTTTAGTGTATATGATATATCTAAATTCGCAATAATAATAAAAGATGGTTGATTTGTATTTAATTACGTTCTACAATTATGAAAGCAATAAAAAGGTGGGTTTTAAATCAAATGTGGATGAATGCATTGGATCTTTGATTCCACTAATTGACTATAGAATTTAATTCTCAACTTGTGATAATTGATTTAATCCCTGCATTCGTGACGATCAATAATTTCACTTTTATTTACTATTCTTTCCCAAGATATAATAAACCTATGTTGATCACAACACAATCATAATCCTAGTTCACATTCATATGATAAACATGCATTGAAATGTAGAATTATCAAACACGATCACACACTTCACAAATATCATTCCTAATATTTATTCTTAGTGTGTTCTATAAACATGTTCTACGTATCATGAGTTTTCCAACACTATGAATAAGTAACTTATTGCTCTAATGGTGCGCAAACATTAAACCAATACGAAAAAGAATGTAGATAGAATCACAATGTAAGAATCAAACTAAAAATAACAAGTCTTGAATTAAAAACTAGAAATCAAATAGTTTCATCATCCATCCAATACAAATAAATCCAGTCTAGCATATTAATATGAGAATTATATAGAAAATAATAGGAAGTCATCACCCGAATCATGTAAAATTGAAGAAAATCTGAAAATTGACTCTTCAAGCCTTCGAAATCGGATATAAAATGATGAATTTGTCCTCTTCAATGTAATTTTCTCTTCTTATTCTCAAAATACGGCTCTCCATTCACAAATCATTCCAATTTTCTTTTATACCAACCCTCCAACCTTACCCTAAAAAATTACCAAAACAAGATAAGATAAATTTTTTTTTTCTCGATTTGGCTTGAGGCGTGTGCCTAGTAGGAACTAGGGCGCATGCCTTGGCCATTATCAAAGCCTCAGTCGATGCTAGGTTGGGGTGAGGTGCACGCCTCGCCTGTAGGCGAGGGCACTCGCCTTAGGGATATTTTTGGGGCCAATTGCAATATCACCCCTAACTTTCCACAAGCTCCCAATTTGGCACCTTTTTCTCCATTTCAACCGGTCCTTGCTCTTCTCTTCATCTCCAATTGACTCCTTGCACTCTTGGCTTTCATTTCTCGCTCCGAGCTAACTTTTAATTATTTGCATTTTAGTCCTCATCTCATCTTTTACATCGATTAACTCCATTTCTTGTATCATTTTCTCCACTTTCATTGTATTCGTCGATTTGAACCTAATACATAAAATAAGTCACGAATTTAGCCACAATTCAATCCAAATAAACACAAATATCCATATTTTGACAATCTAAATAAGTAAAAGAAATGCACTTATCAAATCCCCCAAACTTGAACAATTGTTTGTCCTCAAACGAAAACTGATTGGAATTTGTGTTAATACATAAATTAGCTTCAATATCATATAGTTTAAATCAATCTCCAAATGTTTTATGCAAAACTCGACGTGTGTGTGTATGTGTGTGTGTATACTCATGCCATAAATCAAGCTCATGATTGATTCAAGTTCCAATCCCGAACCGTCTAATATTTCCTTACTCCACTCGAGAGATGCACACAACCTCCAAACTTATACTTTTCACTTTCTTTTCTCCAGGTGTGCTCCTAAGTTGAGGTTTTAGCTGATTCCTAATCCTTGTCCTCTCTAGCTCAGATAAGTTTAACCAGTACAAGTTAACATTTCAATGATCAAGGGTTCTCCGACTTTTTTTCGTCTTCCAAGAATGAACTGAACTAACAATCTTCTATCAATAGTCTAATTTTCTAAAATAAGCGTTTGAGGCTTAATCTTTGTATCTGAGACGTTTTTTACTTCTCTCTATTATGTAGCGAGTTTTCAGTTGATAAATCCCAAGTTAGATGACCATAGGGCACCAGATTTTAAAGACCCTTACATGCTTAATTACCCGAGTAAAAAAGGTCTCAAAGAGAAGTTTTTCCATTAAACCGTTTTATTTTTTCTTTATCAAGATTAGTGCAATGCCCCTTAAATCACTTATTCTCAAAAATCGACCACTGACTTAGGATTTTTGTCTAATCTCATCTTGATGGTTAATCCACATAATAATTTAACTCATGGAGCCCTCATTAAAATCAATATCTTCCTATACTAGGTTGAATCTCCAAACTATTCTATAAATGGTGTAGGAAAGTATATAATCATGAGTTTCTTTTAGGATTGAATCATCTATGTTCAACTTTCTCCTAGTATGAATCAATTCATTAACTCAAAATGCGAATCATGAGAATAATGCGCAATAAATATCAAGTTTTACAAAAACATGTATCAATCAACTCAACATATAATATCTCCTCAATTTAAGTCTAACACACATCTTCAATATATTCATCACGACCAACAAGATTATTCACCCCACACAAACACACATCAAGACTTGAAAAACAAAAGAAGAAATAATTTTTTAATTAACTAAACACGCGATAATCATGCAAATGAAGTAAACTATGCTTAACAGTACAATCATAAACATAAATATCACAAACATAACCAACCACCCCAAACCTATCACGTGCATTGCCCTAAATGTACAAAGATATATAAAATAAGAAAAAGAACAAACAGTGGACCAAAAAGGAAATGTAGTTATTTCCCTGGCCAATCCAAAGGTGGCTGTGGATAAAGTATATAGTTGTCAAACCCCGACGGGCTTAGAGAAGATAGAGGAGGGTGCAAAGGCAGGCGTGTAACAATCTCTCGCAATAGAACAATTACTGGTCCATATCGCTCTGGATGTCGCGTACCATAGTATAACTCTCATCGAGTCGTCCATGTATACCTTGCATCATGTCATAGGAGCAATCAACCTAAATAATATCATCAATCCATCCAGCATAACCATCCATTCTATCGAAAAATAAATCGACCCTCCTGCGCGTACTGGACGCATCCCCGCACTAGCATCATATGGTCATTTATAATATTGGCGCGGGTCTCCACGTGACCAACTCTCAAATCCAAGGACCCCAACATCTGTTCTATTCATCACATGCCCTGGATGGTTTTAGTAGATCCTACAAGTATCTGTCGTAGGAACGGTGAGTCGGCAATAGGGTCTGGCTGTGGTGGTGGTATGGCCTTTGGTAGAGTAGTTGTTGTTGCTGTCTGCTGGCAAGGATACGTTGCCATAAATTTCCAGCGGATATACGATTGATATGAACACTAGGTTGACCTGGCTACTCTGCGGGAGGGAGTCGTACCCCCGAGGATAAACATATCCAACTGATAAGGCTGGGAAAAATCATCTTCTGTAGTGTTTGTGGTGCCGAGCCGAACTCAACAATTTGATTGTAGATGAATGTTCCCAAATCAATCTTGAACCCTCATGCCAAGTGGAAGAGAAGTCTCGCTCCAGCAAAGTTGGCAAAGTTGAAAGTCGACATATGAGAGGTGAGCTCAATATTGTGGCATATAAATTTCATAAGCATAATCAATGAGCGAGTCAATCGGTTGTATTCAAACTCTTCTCCTACTTCTCCATATTTGCCGTAGAGCATCCGAACTACCAGTGCCATATCCTTTTCTAGTAGTATCAAGACGATGTTGTCCCATGTCAATCCATAGTATTCATCAATCACCCCGGGAGTGAACATCACCCACTTATCCCGAACCCAAGTGTAGTGCTCATGGTTAGATTCTTGGTCATCGATCTCTCTATTAAAGTCTGTATAGATCTCTTAAACCAAAGTGGGATACATCCGATGGGACTTTTCTATCATCCCTGCCCACCGTGCTCTGCCGATAAAAGTAGAGATCTCATAGCCCTCGAAATCAATTAGAATAACATGTCTCTCTGCCCACATTTTCCTCATCTGGAGAATCCTTTCAAAAAGTCTCTTGTGATCAACACTAAAAAAATGCCCCATTCCTCTGTCGTCACACGTGTACACGTGGTAGTCCTAGATGTGACAGCCGATTCTTTTTCTTTAGAGGTAGAGGCCATACGTTGTCGCTTCGACGACATCCTATGATAAGGTGAAGGCAACCATTACTCCAAAGTTGAAATAAGAGTAATCAATAAAATAGTAGTAAAATGCATCGGGTGTAAGGATTCGAGTGTGCTAACGCAAAGAAGGAATGTCCAAATGCATGAATTAACCAATTGTTTCAAAATGTGGTGTAAATAGGAATACAAACATATGAGAGTGTTCATGTCATAACCATAAGTGTGAGGATGACTACGGTGCACAATTATAACTAAACACTTCACATAAGCATTTTATCAAACACTTGGTAGGCACATGTAAAAATGCACAATCAAAAGCATATATGGTTAAATTGAAACCCCAAATACCACAAAAGTATAGGATGAAACCAGCACTACCTAAACCCACCTCCATGACCACACATTGCGTATCATAAACCATAAGAATGTCAAGAAAGACTAACATAGAGGCAAGGTAGAGAAATAGCCATTTTACCTTGAAATTGAATGGTGTGAAGTGATAAAAATGGTCTCTTGATGAATAAGGACACTTAGAAGTGAGGACCCAACCAAATCAATGGAGGAATATTATGGGTTAGGAGGGAAGTGAGAGGTTGTGTGTGGGAGGAAAAAGGGGAAGAGAAAATAAGGGAGGGGGGATGAAAAAAAAATGGGTTGAGGGGTTTAAAACCCCTCAATCGTTTGTGAGGCGCGCGCCTTACCCAATTGGCTCACTTCAGGCGAGCCCATTACCACCAGAGGCGCGCTAGTTCACTGGGCATGTCCTAATTTTTTAAAAACTAAAAATAACAATAACAAGTGGCATGACCCCCTAAAATAAATAAAAATGCATAATATCAAAATAATTAATCTTGAGAAAATAAAAATTTGTATTTTCCGTTTATCCACGTGCATTTTTTTGTAACCCCAAAAAAGTGGTAACCTCCCCAAACTCATGCAACTCCCATTGGAAACTCAAGTGAACTTATATGCAAGGCTTGTGTGACTAATGCAGTCTATGGATGATATTGACTCTGTATTAATCTACCAGAGTAATAAAAAATCATAATCTAATGCATTAAAACCGAACAAATAAAACGGAAGAGAATTGGGTTGTTTCCCAATAAGCGATGGTTTATAGTCTATAGCTCGACTTTGTTTCTTAGGCTCGTCTGCAGTATGAAGTGGCACGGTTGTTTTCTCACTGGAGTAATCACCTCCCCAATAAGCCTTCAACCGTTGTCCATTCACTTTGAATCTCTTTTGCTGATCTTGAGACACCACTTCTATAGCACCATGTGGAAATACAACCACTATAGTAAAATGACCCAACCACCTAGATTTTAGCTTTCTTGGGAAAAGCTTGAGGTGTGAGTTGAACATCAATACTTGTTGACCAACATCAAACTCCTTTTCCCGTATATGCTTATCATGCCATTTCTTGGTTTTCTCCTTATAAATTTTTGCATTCTCATATGAATCCAAACGAAACTCATTGAGCTTATGAAGTTGAAAAACCCTCTTTTCCCCTACTGCCTTCATAGTAAAATTGAGCAAGTGTGTTGCCCAATATGCTCTATGCTCAAGCTCAATCGGTAGATGACAAGTCTTTCCAAATACCATCCTATGTGGGAACATGCCAATCGGAGTTTTAAATGTTGTTCTATATGCCCACAGCGCATCATCTAATTTTCTAGCCCAATCTTTACGTGATACGTTGACCATCACCTCGAGAATCTTTTTCAGCTCCTTCATTAGTTGGTAAAGCCACAACCTCAACCTATTTGGATACGTAGTCCACTGCTACCAATATATATTGTTGACCATAGGAAGAAGGGAACGGTCCCATGAAGTCTATACCCCGAACATCAAATATCTCAACTTCTAAAATTCTATTTAAGGACACGTCATTCCTTCTTGAGATGTTTCCAGTCCTTTGGCACTTATCACAATTTTTTTACCAAATAGTGTGCATCCTTGAACAACGTAGGCCAATAAAAACTTGATTGAAGTACTTTAGCTACTGTATTGATTGCTGCAAAATGGCCTCCATATGGTGCCGAATGACAAGATTCCAAGACTTGATGCTACTCCACTTCTGGTACACATCGATGTATAATTTGGTTTGGACTTCTTCTATAAAGAAATGGATCATCCTAAAAATACTATTTCAAGTTACTGAAGAATTTCTTTTTTTGATGACTTGAGTACTCCGGTGGAATGATGGAGTAGGCCAAATAATTTACAGAGTCTGCGTACCATGGCATAGTAATGATCTGAAATAGCATCTCATCCGAGAAAACTTCATTGATTTCCTCCGTAGGGCCCGACTCATGTGATTCAAGACAAGACATGTGATCTGTAACAACATTTTCACTTCCTTTTTTATCTCTAATCTACAAGTCGAATTCTCGCAACAAGAGTATCCATCTAATAAGTCTAGGCTTTGCTCCTTCTTGCTCATCAGATACTTCAAGGAAGCATGATTCGTGTAAACAATTACGTTTGATCCAATCAAATATGACATGAATTTGTCAAAGGCAAATACAACTGCCAACGACTATTTTTTTGTAGTAGCATAATTTACCCAAGCTTCTTCCAAAGTCTTGCAGGTATAGTGAATGGCATATGAAATTCTTTCTTTACGTTGACTTAACACTACACCTACTGTGTAATCACTGGCATCACACATAAGCTCAAAATGATAAGACCAATCTGGAGCAGCCAAAACTGGAGCAGACACCAATTTTTCCTTTAGAGTGTTAAATGATGTTAAACATTCCTTAGAAAAGTGAAATGGAGCTCCTTCTTCCAATAAATTGCATAAAAGCTTCGAGATTTTAGAGAAGTCCTTGATAAATCGACGATAGAACCCATCATGACCTAAAACACTCCTAACTCCTTTTACTGTCACCAACGGTAGTAGTTTCTCAATAACCTATATTTTAGCTTTGTCTACCTCATTACCTTTAGCTGATATCAGATGCCCTAACACGATCCCTTCCTGAACCATGAAATGACCTTTTTTTTTCAATTTACCACAAGGTTGGTATTCTCACACCACTGCAACACTTTACTTAAATGTTCAAGACATTCATCAAATGACTTCCCAAAGACTGAGAAATCATTCATAAACACCTCAATGATATTTTCCACCATGTCTGAGAAGATAGACATCACACAATGCTAAAAAGTGGTTGGTGCATTACATAACCCGAATGACATTCTTCTATAAGCAAAAGTATCATATGGGCATTTGATGGTAGTTTTTCCCTAATCATCCGACGCTATAGGAATCTGTTTGTACCCCGAGTAGCCATCCAGAAAGCAGTAGTAGGCATGTCCCGCTAGTCTCTTCAATATCTAATCAATAAAAGGAAGGGAAAAGTGATTCTTCATCGTGGAATTGTTGAGCTTGCGATAATCAATGTAAACTCTCCATCAAGTGATTGTGCGTGTAAGAATGAGCTCGTTGTTTTCATTTAGAACTACTATGATCCCCTTTTTCTTGCACGACCTGTACTGGACTGACCCAATGGCTATTTGATATAGGGTAAATGATCCATGCATCCAAAAGCTTTAATACCTCTTTTCTTACCACTTTTTGCGTAGTAGGATTCAATCTGCGTTGATGTTCAATCGATGCTCCATTAGTACTTGTTCATGCAAAGTGAATGGCTGATCCTTTTTATATCTGAGATGGTCCACCTTATCGCTGTCTTATGATCCCAAAGCACGCTTGACAACTGATCTTCCTCTAATTTGAGAGTTTATTCGAAATAATTACTAGAAATGAATTCTTTTATCCTAAACATGCATATCAAAGGTATGATGGCAGTTGTTTGAGTTCAAGGGTTGGAGCTTGCTGA